>CM040427.1:147032045-147556717 GCA_022702705.1 Papilionanthe hookeriana x Papilionanthe teres
ACTGGAAGTATCTATTAATCGTCTCAGAGCACTGCGGAAAGCATTCTATTGATCCTCGCATTGATTCATTTTATGAAATTAAATGGAGGGTTTTCACAAGTACCTCTCATGGAGACGTCCTTAATGACCCTTGACGTTTGTGACTTGTATTAAGTTCTGCCAAAATACCAATAAATATCTCATGTTTCATGCATAACATGTTGAATCACATTCGGTGACCAAAAAGCAATTTCCGAATCAATTTATCCACAATACATGATGATGTCCAGTTTGCAGGATGATCAATGCAATTTTTTTAAAAGTTGTGGATCAAGTAGATTTCTACAACTCTCATTCTATGCCTTTCTCGGACTGAACCCATGTAGGTATATGATGAAGCAAAAATATGTTAGATTTTTGCTATATAATTTAACTCATTTTTGGTGATATTGCACTTTAAAGGAATGTACTTTTCATGTTTTGTTGTAGGTATGATGATTTAAGGAGATTGGATCAAAAGGAAGTGAAAATCAACAAATTTGGAGTAAAAAGGAGAAAAATGAAGAAAATTTAACACTGGCGCCATGGGTGCCCAATTCGAGAGAGTTCAAACAATTAATTGGCGGGCCAACGCCGCCGGCGTCCAAAATTAGTTCAAGTCAAATTCAATGTATTTGGACAAATTTTTGAAGGGTTGCATGAAAAATCTCTTGGGAATTTGTTTCTAACTTATTTTAGACAATTATGGATGCCACTTTTAGTAGTATTTGAGTGGTTTTGAGAGTTTGTGAGGGTAGTGTGTTTGATAGGAAGTGAAGAGAGTGTGTTAGGGTTTGTCGTAAGTGTGAGAAAAGTGTGTAGAAGTCTTGTATTGTGAGGAATTCTTCTTTAAGGAGTGTAGGAGGAGTAAACTGAGAGATTGCTTCTTCCTTAGCATTCTAAAGTGGGAATGGAGTGTTGAACAGAAGAGAGAAAAGGATTCAAAGGATCTACAGTAGATTTGCTTGGGGAAGAGAAAGAGATAAGTTGTATTTACTTTTGTGTTTATATGACATTGCTTTTATATATATAATTCATGTTTTATTGTATCTTCCTTATGAGTTATGAGTAGATTTCTTCGTCTTTCTTATTGCTATGAGATGTGGTGAAGTATTTTTGTAGATATAATGTGTCATAAAAATGTTAAAAATTTATGATGGTCTTTCACTTCGACCTTCCTTTACTTTTCGATCTAGCCAGTTGAATTATTAAAATCTGTTGTGAAACATCCAATCTGAAAGGAATGAGTATTCTAAAATAATAGTGGAGAATCCATTCAATCTCCATGAATGATTCACGCAGTTCATGGGAATTGAGTGGAAATAAATAGGGAAATATGGTTTAATGGGAATCGAATTGGAGGTTTTAGAGTGACAGGCTGAAATCCCCAATTTGGTTCTAATGTTGGTAACTAAAGCTTGGATTAGCCATCAGGTGAAGGGAAGTGAGAGCTCTAAAGTGAGAGCCAGTATCCTCTTAGCCTAACCATGGATTTAGTGAATAAGCCTAGGATTTGCTAATGTTCTTTACATGACATGGAGGAGGGGGTTACTCTGACGAGGGTAAAGAATATGAATGCTCCTATTTGGCACAATACAATTCTATTCTCAAACTATATCAATAGCTCACCATAGAATCATTGCAAGAGGGAAGACACTTTTCCATATATAGACCTTGCAATTACAAAACATAGTGTGTGTGTTAGTTAAACCTGCATAGAAAATTTAGAAGTAACTTGTCGTAAATCTAATTTTTGTTATCAATGCATTAGCATATTAAATAGTACTTAAACTTGCATTGTGAATTGAGTACTAGATTTCAACATCTTTGCTATATTTTGAAGAGTTCCTACCTTTTTTGTGGGATCGATACCAGGACTCCACTAAAGCCATGTTTTACTTGAACGATATGCATACTTGCGTATACAGGTGACTGCATAATTATTAAATTAATCTATTTGCAAAACTAAACTGAAACTATCTTTTGAATATTGAACTTCATAGAAATTCATAGTCTCGCGGTCAAGTTTTTGGCACCGTTGTCGAGGAAGGTGTAAACAATAACTAATCAAAATTGGAGTAGTTGAAACCTTTACTTTGTAGTTTGTAATGGTGTGTGCTTGTTTACTTTTTAGTGTGTTTTTTGTGATTTTATATGCGTAGGATTTGATCTATAGGTTTAGTGCCTTACGATTCAGAGTTAGAGCGTACTATTAGAAAAATTTAATAAAAATATATACAATCTAAAAATCCTCGTAAAATGAAAAACAACCAATAAAATCGAAGAAATGAAAATGAAAATTAACCAAGAACTTTAAGAGATTATTGTAAACCAACAGCAGATGAAATTCATATAACCATTTAAAACCCTGATGTTGTTGTTAATTCATTTCAGCTTAAACTTGCCTTTATCCAAATGGTACAAAATAATCAATTGGGAGGAACACCTAATAAAGATCGTAATTTACATCTCTCTAATTTTCTAGAACTGTGTGCTACTTTTAAATATGATGGAGTGTCAAATTATGTTGTTAGACTTAGACTTTTCCCTTTTCATTAAGGGGTAAATCCAAGGCATGGTTAAATTTGTTAACATCTGGTTCTATCTGAACTTGGGGAGAACTTTCACGAAAGTTTCTGTCAAAATTCCCTCCATCAAAGACTGCTAAGCTAAGAAATGATATCACATCTTTTGATCAGTTTGAATGAAAATAAATATATGAAGCTTTATAAATATTTAAAGATCTTCTTAGGAAATTTCCACATCATGCTTTACGAGATTGGTTAATAATTCAAACACTTTATAATTGATTAGTGGGATCTTTGAGATCGATTATAAATGCTGCTACTAATGGAACATTAATGTCAAAACCTTTTGATGATGCATATTCGTTAATAGAAGAAATGGATACTAATAATTTTCAATTGCCCTCTGGACAAGCGAATCCTAAGAGAGTAGCTAGTATTCATGATTCTGATGATGTAACTATGATAGCCAATCGAATTGTTGCCCTTTCGAAGAAAATGGATCAATACTTAATGAATTATTCTCAAAGGCCCCAGTGTTATTGGAAAATTCAGTAGGACAGATAATGGAATCTCAGACACCTTATGAGACTTTAAATGCTATAAATAATAGACCCAACAATCCTTGTTCAAACTATTATAATCCTGGTTTGAAGAATCACCCAAATTACAACTAGAACAATAACAACAATGGTACTGTTAACCGGCAATGGGTAACAATCTTATTAACCCAGTTAATAATTTAAACAACCAAGGAAACACCAATTATAGACCTTCTTATCCTTATGGCTTTAATAGTAACCCACAATTTTAGGAAAATAAGTTGAAGAATTAATGTTGAACAAGGGTAATCATTTACAAGCTCAAGGTGTTGCGATTAAGAACATTGAGAATCAGTTAGGACATTTTTTCATTGCGCTTAATAATAGACCTTTTGGAGCTCTTCCCAGCAACGTTGAGATCAATCCAAAATATCAAAACAAGGAGCAAATTAAGGCAATTCAGTTAACAGGCGGAAAGAAATTAGAAACAAGACTACAAAATGAAGTTGAAATTAAGAAAGAGAAGGTGGATATTGAAAAAGGTTCTAATAAAATTTATCCAGACTTAGAATATCCGCTTGAAACAATGAGAATAGCCTTGAAAAACCACCTCCTCCATTTCCTCAAAGATTAAAAAAACAAAATAGGGATAACATATTTATGAAATTTTTAGAGATCCTTAAGAAATTAATTGTAAATATTCCTTTTGTTGAAGCATTAAAGCAGATGCCTGATTATGCGAAGTTTCTGCAGGATATTCTTAACAGGAAAAGAAAGTTTACAGATCACGAGACTGTTGCACTTAGTAGAGAGTGTAGTAAAATTATTGAGAAGAATCTTCCTGAAAAACTTAAAGACCCTGGTAGTTTCACTATCTTGTGTGTTATAGGTGAAAATTTTTTTGGAACAGCTTAATCTGATCTAAAAGCTCATATTTAATCTTATGCCTTTATCAACTTTCAAAAGATTGGGAATAGGAGAAATTTCACCTACATCTATCACTCTTTAGATGACTGATCGTTCAATTACTTATTCTAAGGAGTGATGGAAGATGTGTTAGTGAAAGTGGATAAATTTATCTTTCCTGTGGATTTTATTGTATTAGATATGGAGGAAGATAAAGAAAATTCAATTATTTTGGGAAGACAATTCCTTGCTACGGGAGATCTATGATTGATGTTCAAAAAGAAGAATTAATTATGAGAGTTACGATCAAGTGGTGATTATTAATATTCTGAAATCTAAGAAATATGCCTCAATAAAAAAAATGATGAATGCATTCGAATAGAAATCTGCGATTACTTGAGATATGATCATTTTAAAGAGGTATTAGAAGAGAAAATAGAATTTAAAATTATGGAGTGTGAGGATAAAAGTGAAATAGAAAATGATTTTGATGATATGGAGAATGAAGAGTTAGACTATGTTCAGGAAGATTTAAAATGTTGAATACTATGGAAAGTGTTGATAAAAGTTTAATTCCATCTATCATAGAATCTCCTGAACTTGAGATGAAAATTCTTCCTAATCATTTAAAGTATATGTTTTTAGCAAAATCATTTACCTTACCATTCATTGTATTTTCGGATTTGAATGAATATCAGGAATAAAAATTATTAGAGACTTTAAAAAGATATAAAAAGGCTTTTGGATGGACCTTAGCAGATATTAAAGAAATCGTTCCTTTGATCTGTATGCACTTAATTTTGTTGGATGAACAACATAAACCTAGAGTTGAACTGCAATAGAGTCTGAATCCAATGATGAAAGAAGTAGTTAAGAAAGAAATTTTAAAATGTCTTGATGCTGGAATTATTTACCAAATTTCAGATAGTGCTTGGGTAAGTCCAATTCATTTTGTTCCTAAGAAGGAAGGAGTGACTGTTGATGTGAATGAATGGAATAAAATTATACAACCAACAAAAATTAATGATTGGTAAATTTGTATTAATTATAGAAAATTAAATGATGCTTCCAGGAAAGATCACTTTCCTCATCCTTTTCTAGATCAAATGTTAGATAGACTTGTCGGACACAATTACTATTGCTTTTTTGATGGATATATCAGTTATAATCAAATACTTATTACTTCTGAGGATTAAGAGAAGACTAAATTTACTAGCCATTATGGAACTTTTACTTTTTAAGAATACCCTTTGGATTATGTAATGCGCTTGCAACGTTTCAAAGGTGCATGATGTCTATTTTTAGTAATCTGATTGATAATAGAATAGAAGTATTCATGGATATTTTTTCTGTATTTGGAACTTCATTTGAGATATGTCTGAATAATTTAAAAAATTTTGGAGCTTTGCGAGAAAACAAATTTAGTTTTGAATTGGGAAAAATGTCAATTTATGGTTGCAGGAGGAATTGTGCTTGAGTTCTGAATTTGTAATTTAGTTCTGACTTTGGAGGACATTTTGGTGTTGATAAAACTAATAAGATTTTGCAATATGGATTATATTGGCCTACTTATTTTAGGGATGTATAAAAATTTATAAAAACATGTGATTGATGTCAGAGAGTAGGTAAAATTTTTAGAAAAAATGAAATGCCTCTAAATATTACATTAGAAGTTGAAATTTTTTATGTATGAGGATTGGATTTTATTGGACCATTTACTTCTTAATTTGGAAATACATATATATTGGTTATTGTTGATTAGGTCTTGAAATGGATCAAAGCAATTACTTTACCTAGATGTGATGCTCAGAGTGTTTCAAAATTTTTAATGAAATATATGTTTACAATATATGGAATGCTGAGAGTAATCATAACTGATGGTGGATCTCATTTTAGGAATAATTAAATTCAGAGATTGGTTGAAAAAATATTATTATTCATAGAATCTCTACTGCCTATCATCCCAGATTAGTGGTTTAGCAGAGGTGTCTAATCATGAAATAAAAAGAAATTTGAAGAAAATTGTGGATCTTAACAAATTAGATTGGTCTGTGAGATTAGATACTACATTATGGCATACAAGACTGCTTTTAAGACCCCTATTGGAATGTCTTTTTATATACTAGTATTTAGAAAGACTTGCCACTTACCTGTTGAATTGGAGCATAAAGCATATTGGGCAATAAAAGAGCTAAATTTTAATTTGAAGAATGCAGGTGAGAAGAGATATGTCCAATTAAATGAATAGGAACAAATCAGAAATGATTCTTATCATATTGACAGGATTTATAAGGAGAAAATGAAATCATGGCATGATTGAAAGACATTAAGAAAGAAATTTGAACCTAGACAGAAAATTTTGTTATACAATAATAGATTGAAATTATTTCCTGAAAATATTAAGACTAGGTGGATAGGACCTCTTACTGTTATAAAGTGAATTCGTTTGGAGCTGTTGATATTGAGGATCCTAAAACTGAAAAGATATTCAAAGTTAATGGGCACAGATTAAAACCATATTTTGAAGGGTTTCCGACCAGATTTTAAAAGAGGTTTTAATGTTAAGTCATCCTGAATAACTGAATGGTTTGTCGAGCAGACGTCTTTAAACCAAGAGCTTTATGCAAGCCAAACCATTTTTTTTTATGTTTGTCTTCTTGTTATTAGTAGTTGTGCTTGTAGTTTGTCATGTTTGAGTCCTACTTACTCTTAAATATCATGGAAGAATGGAAACTATTGGATCGTATTGAAGAATTGGAATATTATGGGACAAAATGAAGTTTGGTGCATTTTTAAATACTAGCACCGCCGATGCCCAATACCAGAGAAGATGCATAATTTATTTCGATAGAGCACTACCGGTCCTCTATCAGGCATCGCTGCCCTGAGAACCAGTTGACGTTTCCTTGAGTTTCAAAATGCAATTTTTTGCGATTTTAGGCTGGATTTCATCCTATTAACTCCCCAAAATGTGTTTTTAACTCCCTAAACTCAAGAAAAATGAGAACTTACATTCCCAATTCACATCCAATGGATTCCAACTCCATAGAAACCCTAACATTTAGAGTTTTTAATTGACAAAATTTTGTCATTTTTGAGGCGCATCGTTTATTCAACAAGGTGATGATGAATATGAGGATTATCAAGGAAAGAGGTTTGTAAATTGAGGTATGGATAATCTAACTACAAGAGTTGAAGAGATAATTGTGCAAAGGCGTTCGGAAGTGTTGTGCAACATTACCGCCGCTATTGTCATTCCTTTTGTGAAAGAATTCTATGCAAATCTTCATGGGATTAATCAAGGATTCGTCTAAGTGAGAGGTAGGTTTGTACCATTCACTCCTTCGAAGATAAATAACTTGTTTATGATTGAGAATGTGCCTATCTTCCATTATTCAAATTTTAAAACAATGAGAGACAATATGCATAATGTTTATTGCTATTTGATGGACGATGGTGAAGATTGGGAGATTAGAGACAACGTATATGTAAGTTTTTCTTCTGCATCTTTAAATCTGGTGTCAAAGCATTGGCATTACTTCATTTATGTAAAGTTGCTTCCAACTTAAAAAATTAGTAAAGTGACGAAGGAAAGAGCAATTTTAAATTACTGTATTCAAACTGGAAGGCTGATTGATATTGGTACAATTATTGTGAAATCTGTATAGGTATTAATTGTTCATGGATCTAAATATGGGCATAGACATCCTTCAACCATATTTTTTCTTTGCAGTCAGTCACAGGTTCCATGTCAGAGTTGGTAAAAAGTGCTTCTTCCCTGGAGGCCTATTGATCCAACAAATCTTTATGACTGTCAGGAAGTAGGAGATGAGAGTGATATGAGCTTCATTGCTGATCAACCATCTCAGAGTTCACGACCTGTTCGACCTTACTATCCTGAAAGTTCAAGAGTGATTCTAACAAAGATCTAGAAGTTGGAGAAAGAGGTACAAAATCTTATGAATGCTATTAATAATATCTCTAATTTATTTGATCACTTGGATTGTAGGATGAAAGAACAGTTTGATCGTACTGGGAAAATTGAAGTGAATTTGATAAATCTATTGAAGTGGAATGTCCTAATTGCTGAGGATTCGTCTGATGAATTCCCATATTGTCCCTTCTACAATAAATTTGTGCATCGTTAACCTCTAGGAGATATCAGAGGAGATGATAGTTTGGAGACTATTGATGAGCAGTGACTCTACTTTGTATTTAGTATCTAGTGTTTCTATGCTTTAGTGTGTTTAGTGTTGACTTGTTTTACTTTGTAGTATGTGTTTGGACTTGTTATGCTTGAATTCTGTGTTGGTGCTTTGTTTTCAGCTTTAAAGTATCGTAGTGGGTTTGTAATGCTGACTATTTGTGGTTGGATGAACTTATTTGGTGAATGCTTAAGTGTCTATGTTTGTAGAATGGATTTTATATATTAAAGTGATGTTTGGTGTTTTCTGTGTAAGTTTCATGTTAGTTAGTTGCATACTTGATGAAATAGATGCTTAAAGAGGCTTGATGTGATAGCGGAATGTTGAAACGATCAAAACTGCAAAAAATTTTTGGACCCACAAAATTGAACTGGAGCTGTCAGCACCATAATGGGCGCCGCCGGTGCCCAAATACAAAGTGTTGGGCCCTTTTAATTTAAATAGTGCACCGCCCGTGCCCAAATACAAAAAAAGGACAAACCCCTCTAAAATAGAGATTTTACCCTGGGACTGCAAATCTAGTTGTTTCCTTTGTCTTCCTCCTCCAGCTTTTGCAAAAAATGGATCTTCGTCTTGCTAGATCAAGGATTTGGATCATTTTCAAAATTTTTTGATAGTGGATCTCGACTTCCCTTGGTATGAGCTTCACTTTAAACTAAAAAATTTTTATTTTCACCATGAAAAATTTTCACATTGCTTAGAACCAAAATTTGGATTTTTTGAAGATATTTTGGGATTTTCCATGATTGTTTAAGCTCTTATTTACTTAGATTTACTTTAGGGGTTTCCTACACTATTATTTTGGAATTTATCAGATTTTATTGCAAATTTTTAGAATTCCAAATGGCTCCTAAAACAAGTAAAGGCAAGAGAAAGTTGGATTTTGATGAAGATAGATTTATTAATGTGAAAGTGCATTTTTGTTTGAATTCTGTCTTGCATAATAAAAATTTTATATAAGATCGGGTTTTTAAAAGTCTGAGCAGATCTATCGAGTAGTTGATTTCTTAAATAAATTGGGAAAGTTTTTGTTATTTCACTACCAATGTTATTATGGGTACTGTGTGAGAATTTTATGCAAATATACCCTAGACCGAAATGGAATATGTTCTTGTTCGAGGAAAAATGGTAAAATTCACTCCTCAGCATATTAATGTTTTTATCAGTTACAGCGGGTGAAATTTTGTGAATATGAAAACTTTTATATTAGAGAACTTTATATAAAAGAAGTGATTACTTTTCTGACTGACGAAAGAGGGGAAGGGAAAGAGAAACAAAAACATAAGATTAATTTCCCTTCTTCTAAGTTAAATGTAGCTTCTAAATCATGGATCTATTTCATCTCTATGAGACTACTACCATCATATCACCACAGTGAAGTTACAAAGGATAGAGAAATTTTAAATTATTGTATTCGAACCATGAAAAAGATTAATATTGGATATATCATCTACAAGAACATTCACACTATTGCTAAAGGAGAAACCACTGGTGGATTAGGACATCTGACCCTGATTCATTCACTATGTGCACAATCTAGAATTGAATATGATAGTTATAAAGAGGTAGCCATACCGCTGAGACCTATTACCAAGATTATTATTTGGACTTATAAGTCTCATGTGGTAGGAAGAGGAGAGAGTAGGAGTACTGATATTCCTACTACCAGCTAGGACATTCCATCTGCTTCCGAGCCACTTACAGTATCTGATGTAATGGAGCAGTTGAGGATCCAGAGTGCTAGTATGGATAGACTTTATATCAAAATGGATGTATTTGAGGCTAGAAGTGATGTGAATGAAGATTACATGAGGAAGAGAGTCGAGTATGATATTTTCTATCATAATGCTCAAGTCAGATTTATGAGGGGGGACAATGGAGTGATATTTCCTACCTTCCCTAGTGATCCACTAAAAATTTGATAGTTTTTAATGTCTATTTCAAACCTATTTTTTATAATATTGCACTTTAAAGAAATGTTTTTCATGATTTATGCAGCTACAGTGATTTTAGGCCTTTGGAGCAAAAGGAAGTGAAAAGGAGCAATTTTGGAGCAAAATGGAGCAAAATTCAATCTATTGAACTAGCACTGAACAGCACTGTCACCAACACCAGAGCGTGCCACTTTATAGAGATTTTGGACTAGAAGGCAGAAAATAGCATCGGGCGGCGCCCTATCCCGCGTCGAACTATGCTCTATCCCGATTTCATACTAGACTCAATGTATTTGGCCAGATTTTGGAGAAATGCTTAAAGAAACTCTTGGGAAATTAGTTATGGCTAGATTTAAAGTATTTTGGAGCCAAATTTAGAGCTGGGAAGAGAGTTTAGAGTGTAAGGGAGTGAAAAGTGAGTGTATCTTTTCATTTTATTTAGGAAATCTAAGGTTTTTATGTTCTTTTCTAAGGAGTGTAGGAGGAGAGGAAAAGTGAGAGATTTCTACTCCTTGCATATCTAAAGAGAGAATTGTGTGTGTTTGTGAAGGAAGAAGAGAGTTAAAGGAATTCCTTGAGATTCGCTTGGGGAAGAGTTTGAGATAAGTTGTCTTTTCTTTACTCTATTTTGTATGATGTTGCTTTTATATATAAAATCCATGTTTTGTCATCCTTTCCTCATGAGTCTTGAGTAGATTTCTTTGTCTTCATACTTTTCATGTGATGTGTTGATGTTGTGATTTGAAAATGATGTGTCGATTTATTATGGAGAACTTGTGATGATCTTTTCACTTCGTACTTCATTTACTTTTTGATCTCGCCAATTAAATTGTTAAAACTTGTTAGGAAACATATGTTCCGAAGGGATTATGAGTTCTATAACAAAAATGAAGGTCGCATTCAATGTCCATGAATGAGTAACGTAGTTCGTGGGGGTTGAGTGCAAATAAATAGGGAAGTATATTTTGATGGGCTTAGAATTGAAGATTTTAGAGTGACAGGCTGAAATCCCAAATTTGGTCCTAGGCTTTGGAAACCAAAGCAAGAGTTAGCCTTCAAGGGAAGGAAAGTTGGAGCTCTGGAGTGAGCACTAGTATCCTCTCAACCTAACCACGGATTTGGGGACTTAACATAGGATTAATCAAAGTTCTTTATGCGCTTGGAAGAGGGTAAAGAGTAGAGATGCTCCTATTTGGTGTAATACGTTTGCATCACTTATCTATGTCACTAAATCATCACATTATTATTAGAGAGGAGGAAGATTCTTTCTTAGAATTGAACTTTGTTATAAATTTAGTCTTATGTTAGTTAAACTTGCTAGAAAGTTAAAACGTACTTTAGTAGAATTAGTAACTACAACTGTTTGTCACTATTATAAGATTAATAATTTCTTACAATTGTGTTGTGATTAAAGAAGTGATTTCTGTGCTACATTATAAAATTAATTGCCTCCCTGTGGGATTGATAACAAGAACTCCACTAAAGTCCTGTATTACATGAGAGATACATATACTTGCGTTTAATTGTGTGACTCAATAGAAAAATAAATCAATATATATATATATATATATATATATATATATATATATATATCGAGTTCATAAATTTGGCAATTTAAAAAGGTCAAACCATGTCTTTGGCGTCGTTGCCTGGGAGGTAACTGCTAAAATTAATTTTATAGTATTTAAACGCTTATATTTCAATTACAAGTCATAATTGTGTGTGTTTGTTTATTATTAGTGTGCTTATTGAGTTTATATACATAGTATCAGATCTATAGTTTTAGTGTCTTGTGATTCTGAATTAGAGCGTACTATTAAAAAAATTCAAAAACAACAAAAGCAATCTAAATATCCTCACAAAATGGCAAACAATTTGAACAATCAAAACAATCAAAATGAAAATATTCCAACACATTTAAGTGATTATGTTAATCCAACAGCAGATGAAATTCACTTAACTATCCAAAACCCTGATGTTGCTGCTAATTCATTTGAGCTTAAACCGGCTTTTATCCAAATGGTACAGAATAATCAATTTAGAGGAACACCTAATGAAGATCCTAACTTACATCTTGCTAGTTTTTTAGAACTTTGTGCTACCTTTAAATATGATGGAGTGTCGAATGATGTTGTTAGGCTTAAACTTTTTCCTTTTTCATTAAGGGATAAGGCTAAAGTGTGGTTAAATTTGTTAGCACCTAGATCTATCAAAAATTTGGGAGAACTTTCATAAAAGTTTCTGTCAAAATATTTCCCTCCTTCAAAAACTGCTATGCTAAGGAATGATATCACATCTTTTAGTCAGTTTGATGGAGAATCTATATATGAAACTTGGGAAGGATTTAATGATCTCTTTATGAAAGTGTCCACATTATGCTTTACCAGACTGGTTAATAATACAAGCATTTTACGATGGATTAGTGAGATCATTGAGATCGATTATAGATACCGCATTTAGTGGATTAGTAATGTCAAAACCTTTTGATTAAGCATATTCGTTAATTGAATAGATGGATACTAATAATTTTTAATGGCCCTTTGAGCGGGTAAATCCTAAGAGAATAGCTAGTATTCATGATTCTGATGCGATAAATGTGATAGTCTCTCAAATTTGTTGCACTCTCTATGAAAATAGATCAATATGGAATGAATTATTCTCAAACACCCCGTTGTTAGAAGAAAATTCATTAGGACAGATGATAGAATCTCAAACACCTCATGAAACCTTGAGTGCCATAAATAACAAAGTCATTAATCCTTATTCAAATTATTATAATCCTAGTTGGAAGAATCACCTAAACTTCAACTGTAACAATAACAATGTTGTTGTTAACCGGCAATGGGGAAACAATTCTATGATTCCCGTTGGAAATACGAAAAACCAAGGAAATACCAATTATAGACATTCTTATCCTCCTGGTTTTAATAGTAGCCCACAATTTAAGGAAAAAAAGTTGTCTACAGAAGAAATAAATCTAAATATGAGTAATCAAATTCAATCTCAAAATGTTGCGATGTAGAACATTAAGAATCAATTGGGACATATTTTTACTGCACTTAATAATAGATCTTCTGGAAATCTTCCTAGCAATGTCGAGATCAACCCAATGATCAAACAAATTAGCAATTTGAGGCTACTCAATTAAGGAATGGAAAAGAATTGGAAACAAGAGTACAAAAAGAAGTTAAAGTTGAAAGAGAGGAAGTGAACATTAAAACAGGTTCTAATAGGATATATCTAAACTTAGAATATCTGATTGAACCAATGAAGATAACTGTTGAAAATCCACCTCCTCAATTTACTCAAAGACTTAAAAAATAGAATAGGGATAATAGATTTGCAATGTTTTTAGAAATTCTTAAGAAATTAATGATTAATATTCCAATTATTGAAGCATTAAAGCAGATGCCTGATTATGCAAATTTTATGAAAGATATTCTTAAAAAGAAAGGAAAGTTCAAAGTCCATGAGATTTTTGCACTTAGCGATGAGTGTTGTTCAATTACTCAGAAGAAGCTTTCTAAAAAACTTAAAGACCTTGGTAGTTTTATTATCCCCTGTGCTCTACGTGAGAAATTTCTCGTAAGAGCTTTATGTGATCTGTGAGCTAGTATTATTCTTAAGCCTTTATCAACTTTCAGAAGATTGGAATAGGAGAAATTTTACCTACTTCTTTGACTCTTCAATTGGCTAATCATTCTATCACTTATTCTAAAGGAGTTGTGGAAGGTGTATTAGTGAAGGTGGATAAATTTTTATTTCCTGTGGACTTTATAGTATTAGATATGGAAGAAGATAAAGAGATTCCATGCTACTGGGCGAGCTATGACCGATGTTCAAAAAAAAGAATTAACTGTGAGAGTTAATGATCAAGAGGAAACTTTAAATATTCTCAAAATCTATGAAATAGCTTTCAGCTGAAAAGATGATTGGTTCTTTCAAATGGAAATCTGCAATTTTTTTAGAGAAGAACACTTTAAAGAAGTATTGAAAGAGAATTTGGAATGTGAGGATGAAAGTTAAAGTGAAGATGATTTGGACGATATGTAGAATGAAAAGTTAGAGTTTGTTCAGGAAAGATTTGAAAGATTGGATACTATGGAAAGTGGAGATAAAAGTTTAATTTCATTTATCAATAAATCCCTTGAACTTGAAATGAAACTTATCCCTAATCATTTGAAGTATATGTTTTAGGAGAATCATCTACCTCACCAGTCATTGTATCTTCTGATTTAAATGAATATCAAGAATAAAAATTACTGTACACCTTAAAAAGATACAAAAAAGCTTTTGGTTGGTCCTTAGCAGATAATAAAGTAATTAGTCCACCGATCTGCATGCACATAATTTTGTTGAATGAACAACATAAACCTAGAGTTGATCCACAAAGGAGACTGAACTCAATAATGAAAGTAGTGGTTAAAATAGAGATTTTAAAGTGGTTAGATGCTGAGATTATATACCATTTTTTCTGATAATGTTTGGGTAAGCCCAATTCATTGTGTTCCTAAGAAAGGAGGAGTGACTGTTGACGTAAATTAATGAAATCTTATACCGATAAGACAAGTCATTGGTTGGTGAATATGTATTGATTATAGAAAATTAAATGCTACCACTAAAAAAGATCACTTCCCTTTACCTTCATTAGACCAAATGCTAGACAGACATGCTAGACACAAGTATTATTGTTTTTTGGATGGGTATATCAGTTATCACTAAATATCTATTTCTCCATTTACTAGCCCTTATAGAACTTTTGCTTTTAGAAGAAAGGGCATCGGATTATGTAATGTGCCTGCAAAATTTCATAGATGTATGATGTCCATATTTAGTAAATTAATAGATGATGGAATAGAAGTGTTTATGGATGATTTCTCAGTGTTTGGAGATTTATTTGATTCAAGCCTATGCAACTAAGAAAAAATTTTAGAGGTATGGAAAAGAGAAAATTTAGTCCTAAACTGGGAAAAGTGTCAATTTATGGTTATAGAAGAAATTGTGCTTTGGCATAAAATATCTGAGAATGACATGGAAGTAGATCATGCAAAGATTCAAATTATAAAAAAATTACCACCTCCAGCAACAATGAGAGGGGTAAGAAGCATTTTGGGACATGTAGGATTCTACAGGAGATATGTTAAAGACTTTTCAAAAATTACTAAGCCTCTATGCCAACTTTTGGAAAAAGATTAGAAGTTTGATTTTAATGATGAATGCTTAAAAGCTTTTGATTTATTAAAGGAAAAATTAATCACTGCCCCTATAATAGTTTCACCTGATTGGGAGAAACCATTTGAATTAATGTACGAAGCGAGCGATTATGCTATTGGAATGGTTTTAGGGGCAAGGCACGAGAAAATGTTTAAAGTTATATACTACGCTAGTAAGACTCTTAATAATGCTTAAAATAATTCCACTACTACAGAGAGAGAGTTATTAGCTATCGTTTATGCCTTTGAAAATTTTGGATCTTACTTAATTGGAGCTAAATGTATAGTGCACACTGATCATTCTGCTATTAAATATTTAATGCAAAAGACGGATGATAAACCAAGACTTATTCGATGGATACTTTTAATGCAAGAATTCAATTTTGAGATTGTTAATAGAAAAGGGGTCGTTAATCAAATAGTTGATCATTTATCTAGACTTGAACAACCTAATTTGGCTGAATTTGAACAGGAAAAAATAGAAACTTTCCCTGATGAGCAGTTATATAATATTACAGAAGGATAAATACTGTGGTATGCTGATATTGTAAACTGCATCGTTAGTAATATTTTACCACCTGAATTAACAATGTAACAGCGGAAGAAATTTAAACATGATGCAAGATTTTATTTTTGGGATAATCCTTATTTGTATAAGCAATGTAAAGATCTTACTATTAGAAGATGTGTGCCTTATGAAGAAATTGAAAGAATTATTTGAGAATGTCATGATTCTGAATTTGGAGGACATTTTGGAATTAATAGATTTGTACATAAGATTTTGCAATCTGGATTTTATTGGCCTACTATTTTTAGAGATCTTTATAGATTTATCAAAACCCGTGATCGATGTCAGAGAATATACAATATATCTAGAATAAATAAAATGCCTCTTAATTTTACTTTGAAAGTTAAAATTTTTTATGCTTGGGGATTAGATTTTATGGGACCATTTATACCTTTCTTTGGAAATATATATATACTAATTGCTGTTGATTATGTATCAAACTAGATTGAGGCTATAACTTTACCTAAGTGTGATGCTAGAAGTGTTTCGAGGTTTTTAATGAGAAATATTTTCATACGATATGGAATTCCTAGTGTAATCATCACTGATGGAGGATCCCATTTTAAGAATAATATGATTTAGAGATTGGTAGAAAAATATAATATTTTGAATAGAATCTTTACAACTTATCATCCCCAAACTAACGACTTAGTTGAGGTATCTAATCGTAAAATTAGATGAATTTTTGAAAAAGTTATAAATCCAGAAAAATTAGATTGGTCTGGTAGATTGGACACCTCTTTATGGGCATTCAGAACTGCTTATAAAACTCCTATAGCAATCTCCCCTTACAGATTAATCTTTTGAAAGACTTGTCACTTTCCAGTTGAATTAGAATATAAAACATATTGCGCGATAAAGAAATTGAACTTTAATTTGAATGATGCTGGTGAGAAAAGACTATTGCAATTGAATGAGTTGGAAGAAATAATAAATGAATCATATGATAATGATAGAATATACAAGGAGAGGAGAAAAATATGGAATGATCGGAAGATTGTTAAAAAGAAATTTTATTCAGGACAAAAAAATTTTACTATACAATACAAGATTGAAATTAATTCTTGGGAAACTGAAATCTAGATGGACATGACCTTTCACTATCGTAAAAATCAATCAATTTAGAGCTGTGATTATCGAAGACCCTAAATCTGGAAGAATATTCAAAGTTAATGGACAAAGATTAAAACCCTATTTTCAAGGCAATAGACCTAATTTTAAAAAAGTTTTAATGTTGGATCATCCTAAATAACTTGATGTTATGTCAGGCTGACGACGTTAAACCAAGCGATTTGTGGGAGGCAACCCACAGTTATTGAGTGTTTGCTTATTTGATGTGTTATTTGTGTGTTTGTTACTTAATTTAGTCTTACCCATCTTTAAATATCATTAATAACACTAAATAAATGAATCATATCGAAGTTTGGAAAGAACTTAGACAAAATAAAGTTTGACAAAAATTAAACTAGTGCCGAACAACGCTGTTATCAGTGCCGGACCGCGTTGCTTTTCGGAAAATCATTTTTCATCTTTAAAAACGTGTTTTGGCTATTCTAGAATGCAATTCTTCCACTTGAACTCTGAAAAACCGCCTCTAGACGCAAAACTACCTGAGGAATGAAAAGGAAGCTCCCAAATCTCATCCAAATGGATTCCGACTCGATCGAAACATCAAGATTTCATGTTTTCAACCGTAGAAAGTTTATCAGTATCGAAGTGCAACGTCTATTCAACAAGAATATCTCAAAGATGAGGATAATTAAAGAGCGAGGCTTTGTGAATTGAGGTATGAATTCTCCTACTACTCAAATTAAAGAAATTATTGATCAGAGACATTACACAGTGTAATGTTATACTACTACCGCCATAGTTGTCCCAGTTGTGAAAGAGTTTTATGCTATTACTCCGACAAAGATTAATGATTAATGATTTATATATGATTGAGAATGTCCTGATCTACAACTATTCAAACTTTACCCCAACAAAGGATAACATGAGTGATATATACAGATATTTGACAGACAAAAGTGATGATTGGGAGATAAGAAAAAACAGGTATGTGAGTTTTTCAACCACACCGCTAAATCCTAAGTCGAAGCACTTACATTATTTTATATGTACAAAATTGCTCCCAACTATGAAAATCAATAAAGTAACCAAGTAAAGTGCTATTTTGAACTAGTGTATTCAAATGGGGATGCCTATTGATGTTGGTTCTATAATTGTGAAATCTATTATTTGATTGACTGTTCATGGATCAAAGTATGGGCTTGGACATCCTTCCACAATATTTCTCCTCTACAGTAAATTACAAGTGTCATATGAGAATTGGTAAAGAGTACTTCTACCTTGGAAGCAATTAGACCCAACGGATGAACATAGTAACAAGGCAGTTGGTGATATGAATGACATGAGTATCATTGAAGATCAACCATCTCAGATTTCGACACCTATTCCTCCTTACATTCATGAAAGTTCACAGATCATTTTGAAGAAAATTAAGAAATTGGAGAAGGAAACGCAACACTTGATGAATGCAATCAACAACTTATCTGAATTCTTTGATCGTCAGGATTGGAGAATGAAGGAACACATTAATCATTCTGGGTACCTTGAAGGAAGTTTGATACATATGATGAAAACAAAAGGTTGGATTAAGGAGGATTCTACTGAAGAATTTCCATTTCTTCTATTCTACAATCTGTTCATAAATGTTCAATCAATTGGAGATTTAAGAGTTGATGATAGTTTTGAGGAAGAATGAAGACCTAGTTATTGTGTTTTTGTGTTTATGTATTTGAAATGGTTAATTTGTTTTTCTTTGCTTGGATGTTATATTTAGACTTGATTTCTTTGTTCAGTTTTCAATGTTATTGTGTTGTGCTTTTGAGCGACATTGAATTTTAGTATTTTATAGCTTGACGATGTGTAGAGTTTAGTGTTATTTATATGTGTTTGTAATTTTGATTTTATATATCAAAGTAATGCTTTGTGTTGTTTGTGTTCAAAAATATTATTTATCATGGTTTTAGTAAGTTATTCAATGCTTAAATAGACTAATTAGACATCGAAGCGAGCTTGAAAAGATAAAAATTTTAAAAGAAAGTTGGAAGCCCAGTTTTTAAAATAGAGCTGAACAGCGCTATCACCAGTACCAAAAAACATAGAGTTTGGCCTATTGAAATGAAAATTGCGCTGAACAGCACTGTCACTAGAGCTGGACCGCGCCCGACCTGAAAAAAAGAGTTAAACACTTAAATTTCATGATTTCCCTAAGACCCACCATTTTCGCCTAAATCATCATCTTCTACCTCTAGCCAAGGTCGATTTTCGCACCTAGAGCTCACTATCATTTAGATTTGATGCTATTTCATGGCCGAAAAAGTTCATGCTTCATCTTCTCTTCGTAAGAACTTCACTTTAAACTAAATTTTTTAAATTTTGACCATGGAAATCTCCTACATTAGGAAGATTTAAATTTTGATGTTTTTAGAGAAAAAATTGAGATTTTCCATGGCATTGGAGTTCTTACCTATTTAAATTTACTTCGGAGTCCATTACATTGCAATTTTAAAATTGATTTGGATAAATTTGATTTTTTTAGAAAAATGGTCCAAGAATGGCTAAGGGGAAGATAAAAATTGATTATGATGAGAGTAAATTTATGAATTTCATGCCTTATTGCCTTTTCAGTGCATTTCTTAGCAATAAGAAGTGTATTCAAGAAAAAGCCTTCAAAAATCCTGGAGGTGTGATTGAAGAATTAATTACAAATCGTCAATGGGAAATGTTATTTTATTTTACTGCTGAAGCGATGTTGGGGATTGTGAAAGTATTTTATGCAAATTTACACTATTCTGAGAGTGAATATATCCTTGTTAGAGGACAAATGGTTGAATTTACCCTTGCCCGCATCAATGCATTTTATCAGTTGAGAGAAACTTTCTTATGTGAATACAAAAATTTTTCTATTACTAATGAAGCATTGGATATTGTTATGAACTATTTAACTGGCAGAAAAGGGGAATGGAAGATTAAATTGAAGAAAAAAGTCAACTTCCCCCTTTCTACATTGAATCATGTATCGAAAGCCTGACATTATTTCTTTTTTGCAATATTTTTTCTTACCGGCTATCACAACGAGGTTACTGTAGATAGAGTTATTCTGAATTGTTGTAATCAGAACATGAAGAATATTAATATTGGGGATATCATTCATAAGAGTATTTTGACAAATTCAAAAGGAGAGACTACAAGTAGACTAGGACACCCCAACCTGATTCATGACTTGTGTATTCAGTTAGGTGTAGCAACTGAAGATAATGATGAGGTAGTCCATCCCCGGAAGCCAATAAGTAAATTTAATCTGAAAACCTATAAAGCCAATGTGGGATGGAAATGGTGTAAGAAAGCTGATGAACCTTCATCTAGTCATGAGAGACCATCCACATCTAGGGAACCTACTATGCATGATATTATGGATCAATTAGAGATATTGAACACTAGAGTAGAGGGACTAGAAGCAAGGAAAAAGATAAATGATGATTATCAAGTCCAGTGGAGAGAATATGAGATAGCTTATTATGACACAAAGATAAGATTCATCTAGGGAGACACTAGTGATGTATTTCCTACATACCTTGAAAACACTCCATACCAGCCTGATGAACCTGATGATGGTGGAGCTCCTGCAGATGATAATTGGTAGTTTATGTATTTTTATTTTTGTTGTATTTTGTATTTGTTGATGTATTTGTGGTGTACATGAGACTCTGTAATTTGTATTTGTGATATAATTTGTATTTGGATGTGGTTGTAGCAAACTTTATGTGAATTGTGAGGGATGTGATGTGATTGTATTTAGTTTGTTAGTTTAATCTATGATTGTAACAGTTGATATTAATGTTGTGTGTTTAGTTGATGTTTTATGTTTTAAGATTTTAAACTTATTCCCTTGCAAATTTCAAACCTATATTTGTTTGTAGTAATGCTCTTAATTATTTTAGGCTTATGATGCCCAAAACTATTTATGCTTACGATTTAGATACAAAATTTATGATTTATAATATGGGATACTACGTAAGTATACGTATCGTTTATCAAGTAATCTAGGACTTTCTGATTAAACCCCGAGATATTGAACCCACAGGGAAATGTGTAAAACTTTAAAGAAATAAGAAAAATAACCTTTTACTTTTTGAATTGATTTTTGTAAGTATGTTTTAAGGTTTTAATTTTGAAAAGTTGTTTTTGATATTTTTAATAACTAGTCAAGCAAGAAATAAAATTATCAATACTCAAAACACGATATAAAATTATAAGAATCAAATATCTTTTTCCTTCTTCAATGAATCAGTAATAATTATGAAATTTTATGTTGTGGAAGTATTTAAATGTACTGTGCCAAATAGGAGAAATTATATTCCTTACCCTTACTTAGTTCTATAAAGAAAATTGTTTAATTTGAAAATTTTAAATTTAGTAGATGGGTTAGGCAGGGAAGATACAAATCTTACTCTAGAGTTCCCTCTATTCCCTCCACCTCGGGGCTAACATCTCATAACAAAATTTAGAAGAACAAACCAAATTAAGGGGCTTTAGCCGGTCACTCTAAAGTCCTCTAATTTTACTTCCCAATAAAGCATATCTCCCTATATATTTGCATTCAATCATATGGACTACAATTCTCACCCATATAATTACATGTGATTCTTTCCAATTGATATTTGAGCCAATACCGCATTGGATCTTACATAATCTCACGACAAATTTTAACATCTTAATTGGCCAAATCAAGAAGTAAATTAAGTTCAAGGAATTGAATCATCACAATTTATTCCAGCATTGAACACTTATACTTTCCACAATATTCTTCTATAATTTAATTACTTCATCATTTAAGAAAGAAAAAGATATAGTAAACTACTCAGATTTTATGAAGAAAACATAAACACAACTTGATATGAAAGCATAAACCATAATGAAAACACAACAATCTTACTTAAAAACAAAATGTAAAAACAAAGATAAATACTTATCTGAAAATTCTCTCAACCAGACTCTGGAAGTTCCTTTAGAATTTTTCTTTGCACAATACAACTCTATAGAGGTTGGTGCCGAATTCTGATGACTCTAATAAGAACTTTAAACTTCAATAAAAACTAGACATAAGGATAAAAGAAAATTGGTGAGAAGAAGGCTTCACACCAACCCTTTTTCCTTTCTTACTCTCTACTCTCTACTAACAACTATAGAAAAGAAGAACTCTAAAACACACTTTCAGTACTAACAACTACCACTCTCTTCAACACACACCATACCACTAATAATAACCACACACTCATTATGAGGCTTCTTTTTTATAATTTTCCAAAAGGTTACTTGGTGTCTCTTCAAATCATGTCCACATTCAATGTATCCACCAAAAGATGCATCCCTTCAATCATATTTGCCGGCCAAAGGAAGTCGAGGAAGTCACCACCAAAAGTTGCTTCCAACAGCCCTTGAAAATTTCACCAAATTTGATTTAAATTTGCTTTTTAACTGTGGCGCTTAACCGCCGTCACTTTAGCGCTTAAGCGCTAGAGGCCAAATTCTCAAACTTCATAATTTTGCTCTAAATTTGATTCATTTTCGCTCCTTTCATCATAATTAATCATTTTCATCATACCTGCAAGAAAAAAACAAAAGACCTTCCATTAAAGTGCAATATCATCCAAAATAGGTATAAATATGTGCATAAAAAACACTATATATTTTAGGTGTATCAAAATCCCCCAAACATAAAATGATATTTAACATTTCTTTATTAAGAACATTTTAACTTTAAATTTTTCGTTATTACTATAAATTTTAACTAATTTCTTTTGTTCATTTCTGTATTCAAAATTTTATTTCCCAAATATAACTTCATATTCATAATTATTTTCAATCAAAAACAAAATTTATTTTAAGTATTCTTGAGAACAAATAAAATTTTAGGTTTTTAAAAAATTTAATTTTTTTAAATTCCCCCCAAACTTTAATTTTTAGTCAGGATAAAAACATATACACATAAGAAATGATACATGAGTGAGAATTAAAAACTAAAATAACATGCTTGCAGGAATTTCAATATCCTAAATATGCAAGTATAACAGCTTTAAAGAAAAATAGGAGTAAAAAGAAACTAAATTCAGTTTTTCATAAAAGAAAATTTTTAAACGATTTCTACAGTAGTGGAGGTTTTCAAGGCAAATTCACAAAAACTTAACATAACTAAAATCACAACAATACTAGATAATAACTCATAGTAGATTTTGAAAAGTTTCAAACATGCAATTTTCAAATAGTAGTTTTTAATAGTGTACTACATTTCCTAACAGATTTGAATTAACTTATACTCTATTAAAAAAAAATCAAACACTAAATACACATTTAAAACATTTACTAGTGCACATATATCACAAACTACAACAAAAAACATTAATTTATCACATAAACATCTGAATGTGCATAAAAAGAAATAGTCCAACTATGCTACATACAATATAAGAGTTCATATCATAAATACATCACACAACAATCAAACATCACATAAAATATAAAAACATCAAAATAAAAACATAACTACACATAAGAAATCAAAAAAATAAACAAATTAAACACAACAACCCTAATCATTATCCTCACCGTCATCTTCTTTAGCCTAGTCTCTAGATGGCATATAAGGTATATAAAAGGGATGAGGGGCATCTTAGCACTGTGAGCACCTCTAATCACTCTATCCATGTACTGCTGATATTTTTCCTTATATTCATCATGCTTAACAATATACCTTTTTAATGTTTTCTATCTTACCATCCATATCTCTAACATGCTCTCGGGTAAGACTCACTTTCTTCAAAATTTTCTCTAATAGTCCAATCTATGAATCACTCGATGATGCTCTAGAAGTAGTAGCACGTGAAGTGGAAGTAGTAGAAGCAGAAGTAGAAGCAGTGGAAGTTCTAAATCCTTCTCTCCAGCCAAACACTGAATGTATAGTGTATGCACTAACATTTACACTGGTAATAGGTCTCAATGGCTAAAGACCTTCCTCCTATGTTTCAAAATTCACACCAGACCGCTCATAAATCGATTGAATTAAGGATGGAAATCCCATACCTGAAGTAATACTAGATATGGCATTGTTCATCACATAATAAAAAATAATAGACCCTACATCAATAGGATTTCCTAATTGAATACAATGGTTCAAAGCAACTCTCTCCCTCGTAACTTCACTAGTATGACTTGAAGGCTATAGTTTAGATGAGATAAAGTAATGCCATGCCTTTCAAATGGCATTCAACTTAAAGGACTGAAAATTTACTCTTCTTTCATTTATTATCTTCCATAAACCTCTTCCATCAGTCATAAATGATATGATCTCATCTAATTCTCCTTCAGTAGGATGATAATTAGCATAAAAACAAAATAATGTAGGAGTTAAGTGGTAGAAGACATAGATTACCGCAAGTCAAAAATGCACTTGTTCAACTCTAACCATTACCAAATTCTCATATGCTGCAGGCAAGTTTAAATAAAACTCTTTGACCATAGAAACAACAGGGACAGCGACAAATTAATAGTAATTCTCCCAATTCATTCTAGTAATCATTTCTTCAATAACTTCTGGTTTATTAAACACTAGTTCTGGAATCAATTTACGTGACGACAGTGCGTCGATATATCGACCCTCTGCTCTCACACTAACAAATTTGTTGGAATCAAAATTTGCTTTATCTTTTGAGCGCTTTGACTTTGGAGCCATCTCTAAAAAAAATCTTAAAAATTCACCAAAAATTCCAAAATTAAACTAAACTTGATAATTTAACTTTCAAAGTTAATTCCCACTAAATCCAAGCAATTTCTCATGCTTTTACTCAAATTTTACCATAAATAATGATTTTAAGATTTTTTAATAATGTACTCAAAATATATGGTGAAAATCAAAAAGTTTTTAATTAGGAGTAGTGCTCATACCTCAAGGAATTCAAATCTGACAGATCTCATTGAAATCGGCTCTTAATTGATCCAATCTAAGGATGCCCTAAATCCTATTTCACGATTTTGAGTGGTTGAGTGTAACGGGAGGCGTTCAAAATGTCAATTTTCAGGTTTTTAACTATAGAAAGCCAATTTTTGCGAACCAACGCTTAAGTGCAAGGCATCGGGCGCCTATGTTCTAGTGCTTAGCCGTCAGTACCCTGATTTTCTTAATTAATTTAAAAAATCTACTAAACCCCTTTGGTTAATCACCCTAAATCACTTTAAATAACCATTTCACCCCTCTAAACTTTTCTAATATTTCAAAGAAAGTTAAATTTCTATCAATTCAAAAAAAAAATCACACAAACACAAACTTTCATTTAATTAAAATAACTACACTTAATACAAACTAAAAAGTTCTATCCAAACATTTTGGATGAAATTTTCCAATACACAAGGATTCAAATACATAAGAACGAAGATAATTTTACATCATTAAGATGTAAGAAATACAATTTAATGTTCAATAAAACATAAACATATAATACTAGATATAAAACACTAAAAAAATAAAACCACAACACTAGACTATACTCAAATTAATTCCAATCTCCATTAGGTTGAATATATACAGAACCACCATTATTTCCATTTCAACCATCCAGAATATAAATTTGATAAAATGGGAAATGGTTGAAAACTCTCACATCATCTTCTTCTAACCATTTATTTTTCAGAAACATCGACTTACCCTTCCTCCACGTGACATGTATGACTAAATTGCATTTTAAGTTACCATACCATATGCGCTAAATGAGAATTATTTTCATTTACCTTTGCTTTAATTGACTCCACGTTGGCTTCAATCTTTGCAATCCTTTCTACAATACCTTGAATACTAACTGCAAGGAATCTGTTGTAAAACTCTTGCGTACTTTCACTAATAAATTTCTTCTTGTTGGCTTTCTCCTTCTTCTTAAGTTCACTCTCCCAAGAAGACATTTTTGCACTGAAAACACTCTTCTTAAGACTCAGAAATGAAAATAGGGACTGGGGCAAGTGTTTCTATTAATTCAAGGCCTTTTTATAGACATGAAAAGTACTAAAACCAACCCTATACATTTTAAAACTACAAAATAACTTCTAAAACCACTTCTCCACAATTTTGATTTCTAGAAATTCATTTATCTCTGTTGGCATATTTTAGTTTAAGTGTTGTATTTTTAAAAGGGGTTTCCAATAGAAGTTGTCGGCAGATTTTAAATTTTAAATTTAATTATGTATATACATATGTATAATTTGAAAAGTAATATTTTGATTTTTTTTAAAAATAAATTTAAGTTTGAAAATTTTTAGATATGAAATTAATCCTATCTCACATCCCAAATAGTTTATATAAACGAGTGCTGCACCACAAACCTTGTATCTATCCAGAAGAATTGATATACTGCTTGATGTTGGCTCTTCATTAAATAAACTAGAAGATTTATGACATCCGTTTGGTCTGCGAAACAATTTTATAAGCTGAAAAATTTCCCCTACTTAATAAAAAACAATTAAGCAGGGTTTATATTAAGCTCGGTTCTTAAAGTTCCTTTAAGGGCAGGCCCTTATAGTTAATTGCATCCTAAGTGACTAGAATCTCTTAAGAAAACTCTCGATAATGATCAGTGATTTTGCTTTCAAGAATTTCAAAGTTTGAGGTTTCAAAGGATTGAATTTTGGAATTTTCAATAGGGAATAGATCAAATTTGGAACAATTATTTTGAGAATCCAAAGGAAGAGAAGTAGAAGCTGAGGATCCTAGAGGAATCTTGGCAACTTCCCGAACTATCCTATTTTTTAGCTTCAATTTGAGAGTTTATTTAATGTTTCAATCCTGCCAATTTTAGTTTATTAGGACTTATGTTCGTCTGATATAATCACACAAAGAGCCTCGAAGATGTGAGGGTTTATGTCATACCAAACGACAACCTAGGAGTCCTAAGACAAGTTAGGGCTTAATTTGTACAATATGATTATGCAAATGCCTAACGAAAAGTTAAGGATTTATGTTGCACTAAGCAAACTACCTCGAAATCCTATGGCTTGGTTATTTAATTCTAGGAAAGGTTTAGCTGATGTAGACACAAGTTTTGCTGTTGAAGATGGTTGTGCTTCCCACTGTGCTCCAAGCTCCTTGTTGTTACAGAGGTTTAGTTTTAGAAATTGGCAATCAGGAGATGAGAGATTTTTTTTTGGTTTAGAGAGGTTGAAAATTGAGATTTTTTAATGTTTTAATTAAAACAAATCTTAAAGTTGATTAAGCAGAAACAATTAAGATCCCACGATTCCGTCACCCCAGCACCACTATTTTCATCGGATTCACTTGGTCTAAATGAATTTGCTAAACTCGACTGAATGAGTTCCACACTTTCATTTAGATCGTGAGAAATCTTGTTAGCAACACATGGGTTACATCATCCGAAGGATTCCCGATCATCCAATGAGACGTTTTAATTTAGTTGTAATTATAGTTTTTTATGTTTTTTTTGTGATTAAATTTTGAGTTGCTTTATATTTTGAATGTTGTGGTGGTGAATTTTATCATGTTTTGATTTTTAACTTAGTTTTGGTTCAGTTTCACGACTATCCTAAAGGTTTCAATTTTCATGCAGGGTGGCATTCTTATTTAACATGCAAGCTTGTAATAAAAAGAAAGTATGTTGTAGGCGGGTCTTCTCGTCTCTTGCAGCTGCACTTGAAAACTCATGTAGGGCATTTATATAATTATAAAAAAAACACCTAGGTAAAGCAAAGGGAAGGATCTAGTTTTCTACCAATATCACAATCCTATCACTAGTCAATTCCTATGACATCTAGGTTCTTATGTTTCATTGATGATTTTCTTCATTAAAGAACAATGAAGTTCAATTGTTCTTCTAAAACATCCCATTAGGTTGAGAAAGTGGTTAGGATGGGTCATGAACATCTTTTCAATATTGTTGGGATTATTCTGAGTCCAAATGAAGTTCATTATACAGATGGGTTGATCATCCAGGAATTTAGTTAAGTTTTGATTCTTACTCAGTGAGCTAGGATGTTTGATTATCCTATGAGTAAAGTTAAATTTCATTTGACGTTTTATTTAAGAATTATAAGAGTGATAGCCTTTAGGGGCAAGTTGGTTCATTAAAGAATTTAACCATTTTTAATTGAAGTTTGAGTTAATGGTTTAAAGTGTTTAATTTAGTTATAAGGTTTTAGTTGGTCTTTTTAAATGTTTTAAATGCTTCAAATTATTTTATGTTGGAAAAGTATCTTTTGGTTCAGTTAAGTTTTAATGACTTAAGTCTGTTGTAACTTAATTATGATGTTTTCTTCTTCTTTTTTTTTTGAATTAGCTTTTAATGAGTTTGATTTTGATTTTTTTTAATTGATTTTAATATTCCAGTTTTGTTTCAATCTTAGTTATGGGTGATTTCAAATTTGTTTTAACATCTTAAGTTATTTTACTTTAATTTAAAATCATCTTCCATTAACTTAAGTATCTTATGATTTTAATTTTAATTATAAAATTTCAAGATCGTTCTTTTTAAATTCAAACATTATTTTTTATGACTTCATTAGTAGAGATTAAGTGATGTTTGATTAATTCATTGATTAGGGATTAAATTTCAATGTATTAGAATCTTCGTGGGTCAAAATCCCTTAAGCTTTAATAATTCATTTTTTAATTGACTTCCAAAGTTTAATGTTTTAATCAATTAAGCTTCCTTCTTTGAATGTTCAAGATGATTAATGGGTTTCTACCCCTTAACTCCCTTAGTTTCAATCATCCAAATGAAATTAGAATCAAATATTTTACCCTCCCTTTGGTTAAGCCTAAAGATTAATTAATGTTAAAACCTTATAATTACCTTAATGCTCTCATAAGCTTATACTTCTCATAATTCATTAAATTAAACCCAAATGAGCTTGAAATTTTTTATTCCACCTCACTCACATGTCAATTAAGACATTAGAGGAGAAAATGTGATTTTCTATTTTTATGTTAATTTATATATTTACTTTAGTGAAAAATAGGGATTTTCAATGAAAATTCAACAACATGACCAAGGTAAAGTTTTTTTCCTATGGAAAATTAGTAGAGGTACCTAGTGACTAAATGACCACTTGGACCAATTTTGTTGATTTTTTTAATTATATTTTATTTATTATAATTATTTTAAATTTTGGAGTATTATTTACTTATAAAATAAAATTGAGGTTGAAAATTAAGTTTTATATTTTTCTTAAATCCCTCTAATCTCAAGAAACTCAGAGAAATAAACTTTGTATTTTTTTTTTTTGAATTTTTAGAATTATTTTAGTGAAAGGGTTAGAAAATCCATTTTTTAATATTAAAAATTACCCTAAGCCTTTAAAATTCAATATCTTTACTTAGAGACTTAGGAGAAATATTTGGTTGGTTCTTAAGTGATTCGAGGACCAAATATGACATTTTTATGAATTTTAATGTTTTTATGATTTTTATTATTTTTTAATTATTAAAATATTTAAAATTAAATGAAAAATGAAGATTTTAGAAAAACTCCAATTTTATTTTCCTAGACTCCTCTGATATCAAAGAGGCCTCAAAACTAATTTGGCAAATTTTTGAAATGTATTTTGAGTTTTATGAATTTTTTTATTCCAAAAATGGTTATGTAAATTGAATAATCCATTTAGTGGGTTAACTCATTTCCAATTGGCTTGAAATTTTTACGTGAGATTCCCATGACCCTAAAGATTAGTGGAGAATTAATTTCATTAATTTTGAAATGTGGTTGTTTCAAATTAATTTAATTTCAATTTTTGGATTTTAGCCAAATTAGGATTTGTTTGAGTGAATTAAGCAAAGTTACAATTTTCCTAGGGTCCACTAGTTCAGAGATACTTCCCATAATTTTTCAAAATTTTTATGATCAACATGCTGATTTTCACAATTAATTTTGCACAAAATGACTCTAAACTTATAAAATAGATAACTTTCCATAGTCATAGTCTCTAGCCTTGAAAAATTCAGAGAATGTTCACAAGATCAGAGGCTACAAAAGCCCAACGGTCTCATGTCATGCTGAATTATGCATGCTAATGGAGCATTACAAAATTTAGAATAGTATTAAATTAATTAAAAATCATAGACTTAACAAACTAACTTGATTATTTTTCCACATTATTATCCTCTGCTCACTGAGTAAGTGGGTATTTTTTGTTTATTTTTAGGATTTTTCTATGTAAAATTATGCAATTTTAAAGTTTCAAGTATTTAATTAATTCAGAAAAAGCCTATTTTTCTACTTAAGCAACGTCGTGCCGTGTCATTCTCAGCAGATCTAAAACTCTACGCAGTATGATTTGATTTGGCGTCGCCATCTGAGCCAGTGCACACTTTCCATTCCGCAGTTCCATTCGACTCCATCTCCGCCGTCCGCTTGTTACACGCGCGATCGATTGGTCTGTAGTCATTGTCTCCGTCTGGTTCATCCTGAGAGTCGTCCACCCTAAAACCATAAGATATTACTCATCTCTTAACCAAATCACATGAGGATATATCCTATGTGTTTGTTTAGATAAGATCTACAAATCCATATGACTAACATGCATTGAAATTAAGTTAAATAAAATTGAGAATAACTAGAAGCTCGGGAGGGAGAAGAGGTCAATACCTCTGCTCTGAGAAGTGAAGCTTCAATCAGAGATGCTTGGTACAATTGTTGGAGTCTCAGAAGCCTACGGATGAAGCCTAGAGCGCTGGTGAAATGCCTAGGTATGAAAGTGTCCAAACCTAATTTGGTGTTCTAGCTAATAGAGTAAATGGCTGGACTGGTAAGGGGGCTTTCAGTTGGAAACTCTCTCTACCTCTAGTGAAGGTGTGGGAAGGTTTAATTTGATTTTGTGGAGTTTCGGAGAGTGTCTTGGTTTGTAGTCTATAATTGAAATCTAAAATTGAGCTCAACCAGTGGGGATAAGGGTAGGAGGACAGTGGTACTATACTTCTCTAGGCTAGGAGAAGGTTCATGAGCGGTTTGGGGGAGTTCTGTGAGAAAAATTTCAACATCTGGTGCAAGGCCAAAAGGTGTGGGTTTTATAGCCATGGCTACCTGGTGGAGCTCAGGGCCAGGAAATGAGTGTTTTTGTCCGCTTAGGGCAAGGGCTGAGTAGGTAAGGTGGCTGGAGAGGAGATGGCACACTGCCGAGGCTCAAATTTGAAATTTCATGGAGAAGGAGGGCTCGAGCATGGCTGTTCTGGCTGCTGGGGTGGCTGGCAAGGACAGTCGAGCGGCTGGACAGTCTGAGGAGGAGTGGGAGAGAAGTTCAGCTGCATTAATTGGGTTGAGGAGGTTGCTTAATGGAGTTTTTAATATGGGACTTAGCCTTAGCCATGTGGCCAAACCCATTGGTCCAAAGTGGTGGACCATTGGTCCATGGCTCAAGGGGCATGGTTTGGGTCAGGTCAAACCCACCCTAGGAGGCCTAGGGTTGGCTACCAAGAGTTTGGTTTGATCAAATTTGGTTTTGTTAAGTTCAATTTGGCTCATGTGTGCACATGGGTTGGTTTGGGTTCAACTTAGGCTAGCTTGATTTTGGGTTTAATTTGGGTCCAAATGCCTCGAGCAACAATGTGTAAATGATTTTCATGAAGAATTTTCATGAAGACATGGAATGGTTTTGAGTTTAATTGAGAGGTCAATTTAGTGGATTTTGGGATTTTGATCAATTTGGGTAAGTTTGGGTCAAGTTGGGTCTAAGTTGGCTTAAGGTGGGGTTTAGACCCAATTGAATGTTTCAACTGGTTTAGAAGAATGTATTGAAGAGTTCCCAACATCAATTGGGAGGAAATTTTGGAGTTAGGCCAATCAATTGGGTATATTTAGGACATGTGTTCAATTTGGATTAAAATGGTGTTCTTGGTTTTCAAATGGATCTCGGCTAGGCTTGAGCTCAAATTAGGATAATTGAATGTTGCATGGGTTTCATGGGAGTGCCATAAAAGGTTTTTGATTAAAATTTGGGGGGAATTAGTTGACATTAGGTTAATTGAGGAATTTTGGATTAAATTGGCAAAATTGGGGGTTTTAGATTTCAAGTGGAATTAAAATCAAATGTGAATCAATTTGGACTTGAATTTGTTTTAGATTGGTATTGGGGATGTTTAATTAATGTTTTAAATTGGAAATGGGCAAAATTGATGTTAAATGGGTTAATTTAGTTTGACATTAGGTCCTTATGGGTTAAATTAGCCAACTTGGGATTTTGGATTGAAAGTAGGTTATTTTGGCAAAATTGGCTCATTGTGTAGTTGAACAAATTGAAATTGGGAATATTTGATATTTTATGGAATTTTTCAGAAAATTTTGGAATTTTCGGCCAAAAGGGTATTTTAGGATATTTGGAGGTTATTTAGAGGGTATTCGGGTATTTTGGTGGATTTAAGCGGCGGGAATTCTTTTAAAATGATTTTTAGGAATTTTTGGAATTTTGGGTAATTTTTTTGGAAACTTTGGAGAGTTTTGATGGTTGTAGGGGCAATTTAGGTAATTTTAGGTGGGCTTAAGGACCCAATGTCAAAACTAGCAATTTTGGGAAATTGGAATTTAGTTACGGTTGATTGGAGTGAAATGGTTTAGACTGAGCCATGGTCTAATGGTAGTATCCATTTTGAGCATCTCATAGGTTGTTCCTAACCCTCTTAGCCAAGGGCTAGGGGTTTGGATCCATCCATATGAGTGCTATAATGAACTAGGAGTCAAGATTCAGTAAAGATGGTTCAGGATTTATGATGTGTGTAGGAGTGCACTTTGTGGAAGCTAGTCCTCACCAAGACTAAGCTACCCAGGGCTATCATAAGGCTTGATTATCCTATATGAATTCATCCTTGTCTTCCTGCATATTGGTCCTAACCTTCCAAGGGGTTTGGAGGTTGATGATCATTCATGTTGGATTTCAAAGAGAGTTATGATTTGGTTTAAATTTCTGAAAGGTGGGTTCCATCTCTAGTCTTCTAGGATAGTCAAGGAGAAGTCCTATGGCTAGATCGTAAGCACTAAGAGAAAAGAAAAGACCTCACCAAAAATGAGGTCAACAATCATGTTTTTCTTAACTGCGGCGCTTAAGTGCCAACCAGGCGGCGCTTAGCCGCTACTGCACATTTTTGCACAGATCTTCCAAATGCTCATTTTATTCATTCTGACTCTTTTAAGTCATCAATTAATGTAAAATAAACACCACTATTACCAATATCTTCATAATACTACCACATAATCATAAAAACAAACCAAACAAAGGAAACATAAAGCAAAGCACACCGATAACTAAGGGTTTCCTGCCACAAAGTTCTTAGTTTAATGACTTGTCGGCATATTTTTAGGTTGAGTGTTGTATTTTTGAAAAGAGGTCGCCTGCAGAAATTGTCGGTGAATTTTTAATTTAATTTAAATAATAATTTGAAAAGTAGTATTTGATTTTGAAAATAATTTTAAATTTGAAAATTTTAAGATATGAAATCAAACTGATCTCACATCCCGAATAATTTATATAAACGAGCACCGCACCACAACCGTATATCTCTCCCGGAGAGTAGACACACCGCTTCGATGATGGGGCTTGGTTAAATAAACTAGAAGATTTGTGACATCCGTTTGGTCTACGAACCAATTTTATAAGCCGACAAGTTCCCCGCTTAATATAAAGGAATTAAGCGAGGTTTATATTACCCAGGTTCTTAAAGTTCCCTATAAGGGCAAGCCCCTATAGTTAATTACATCTTAAATGAAGTGAATCATTTAAGAAAACTCTCGATAATGATCAGTGGTTTTGCTCTCAAGAATTTCAAAGTTTAGGGTTTTCAAAGGATTTGAATTTTGGAAATTTCAATAGGGAATGGATCAAATTTGGAACATTTATTTTCAGGAGTCCAAAGAAAGATAAGTAGGAGAAGTTGAGGATCCAAGAAGAATCTTGGCAACTTCCCACACTATCCTATTATTTGGCTTCGAGTTTAAGAAAATTATTTAATGTTGTAATCCTGCCAATTTTAATTAATTAGGACTTATATTTGTATGACATAATCATATAAATAGCCTCGAAGATGTGAGGGTTTATGTCGTACCAAACGACTACCTCGGAGTCCTAAGACTGGTTAGGGCTTAACTTACATAACATGATTATGCAAATACCTAACAAAAGGGTTTAGGATTTATGTTGCACTAAGAAAACTACCTCGAAATCCTATGGCTTTGGTTGTTTAATTCTAAGAAAGTTTTGCTGAAATAGATCCGAGTTTTGCTGATGACGATGGCCGAGCTGCCCACCATGCTCCAAGCTCCTTGTTGTTGTAGAGGTTTAGTTTTAGAAGTCATAAATCAGGAGATGAGAGAAGTGTTTTGGTTTAGAGAAAAATCTTAGAGTTCAAGTGTTTTTTAATATTTTAATTAAAACAAATCTTAAAGATAGTTAAACAGAACCGATTAAGATCCCATGGTTCCGTCATCCCGGCATCGTTATTTTCATTGAATTCACTTAGTCCAGATGAATTTGCTAAAATCAACTGAATGAGTTCCACACTTTCATTTAGACTGTGGGAAATCCCATTAGCAACACTTGGGTTACATCATCGAGGTATTCTCGATCATTCAACGAGACGTTTTAATTTAGTTGCAATTGTAGTTTTGTTGTTTTGTTTGTGATTAAATTTTGAGTTGTTTTATATTTTGAAATGTTGTGGCGGTGAATTTTATCTTGCAGTGATTTTTAATTTAGTTTCGGTTTCAGTTCAGGGACTACCCTAAAGGTTTTGGTTTTCATGCAACAGTTGTTTATCATGCAAGAAAAGTAAAATATAATGCATGTAAGTAAATTGCAATAAAGTAAATTGCAATAAAATAAAAGCGTACCTGGAGGGTCTTCCCGTCATCCCAAGCTGCACTTAAAACACATGTTAAGACATTTAAATATTTCAACAAGTATCTAAGTAAAGCTAAGGGAGAGGTTTTGGTTGTCTACAAAAGTCCTAATCCTATAGCTAGTCATCTCCTATAACGTTTAAATTCTTGTGTTTTTGTTTAAGGATGATTTTCTTCATCAAAGAAACAATTAAATTCAATTGTTCTTATAAACATCCCATCATATCGAGGAAGTGCTTAAGACGAGTCTTAAACATCTTTTCAATACCTCTAGGATTGTTTTAAGTCCAAGAGAATTTAATTATACAAGTGAATTAATTATCCAGGTGTTTAAGATTTGTTCTCTTGCACAGTGAACTGGGACATTTGAATGTCCCATGAGTGAAGTAACACTTCACTTTATACCTCATTTAAAAGTTATAATACTAAAAGCTTTATAAGGACAAATCTAATTATTAAGTATTTTAATGATTTAAACTTAATGATTTAATTTTAATTTTGACTTAATTATAAAAAATTAGTTTAAGTTTGGAATAGTGTTGAAGTTATTTTAGATTTAATTCTTAATGATTTCATTTAGGTTTGTATTTAAATGATTTTTTATTTAATTTAATTTAATTTAATTTAATTTTAATTTAATTTGATTTTAATTTAATTTAATTTAATTTTAATTTAATTTAATTTAATTTAAATTTAAATTTTAATTTAATTTAATTTAATTTAATTTTAATTTTAATTTAATTTAATTTTAATTTTAATTATTAATTGAGATTATTCTTTTGATGATTTTTTTTTAATTAAAATTTAAGTATTATTGAAGTGATTTATTTAGGGATTTTTAAATTAAAGAACAAATATGCTCTTAAATAATATCCCAACTTTAATAATTCCAATTTCTATTATTCTTCCAAAATTTCAATTAATTAATTAATTAAAGTTTTATTTTAATTATAGCTGAAATGATTAGTAGATTTCTACCCTTAATCATTTAAGTTTTAATCATCCAAAAATCAGTTTAAAATCAAATATTTTGCCCTCCCCTTTGATTAATCCTAAAATTTTAATTAAATGTTGAAATTTTTAATTACCATTTTGCCCTTCAAGCTTAATAATTCTATAACTCACTAAATTAAGCTCAAATGAACTTGAAATTTTCATGCAACCTTACTCACATGTCAATTAAGACATTAGATGAGAAAATGTGATTTTTCTGTATTTAATTTATTTATGTAATTATTTTTAATAGAAAATAGGGTTTTTCAAGGAAAATTCAATAACATGACCAAGGAAATGTTTCTATCCTAAAGAAAATCATGGGATGTTCCTAATGACCAGAGGACCATTTGGACCAATCTTGGTGATTTTTTGAATTATATTTTATTTAATAGAATTATTTTGAGTTTTGGAGAATTAATTAATTTTTAAAATGGATTTTATATTTTTCTTAGATCTCTCTGATCTCAAGGAGTTCAGAGAAACAAATTTTGTATTTTTATGATTTTTCTTTGATTTAATAGAATTATTTTAGTGAAAAGGTTGGAAAATATATTTTTTAATATTAAAAATTACATTAAGCCTTTAAAATTCAATATCTTACCCTAGGGACTTAAGAAAAATATTTGGTTTGTTCCTAAATGATTAGAATTCAAAATGTGACATTTTGATGATTTTTAATATCTTTATGATTTTTATTATTTTTTAATTATTAAAAATATTAAAATAATGATGAAAATCAACTTTTTTAGAAAATTATAATTTTAATTTTCCTAAGTTCCTCTGATATCAGAGAAGCTCCAAAACCATTTTTGTGAATTTTTGAAAAGTATTTTGTGAGTTATGAATTTTTTTAAGTTTAATTTTACCCCTTTTGCTTAGGAGGCTTAATCAACCAATTTGGTGAAGTTAATCTAGTCCAATTAATTTCAAATTTTTATGTGAGACTCTCCTGACCCTAAAGGATAGTGGAGAATTGTTTTTAAGTTAATTTTATGTGTGGTTAACCCTAATTAATTAAAGTTTAATTATGGGTATTTAGGCCAATTAGGGTTGTTCCAAGTGAATTAACTCAAAACTTATTTTTCCTAAGTTTCTCTGGTCATAAGAAACATCACCAAATTTTTCTAGAATTTATTTCTCAACATGCTAAATATTGGAATTAAAATACTCAAAATAGTAACATGAACTTGGAAAATCAATAACTTCTCATAGGGATGGCCTTTGACCTTGGAAAATTCAGGGAATTTTCCCAAGTTCAGAGGCTTCAAAAGCCCTATGGTCTCATGCCATGGTGAATTGCCTACGCAAATGGAGAATTAAAACAATGCATAGAGTAAATAAATCATTAAAAATAAAATACTTAATGAAATTACTTGATTTCTTTTCCACATTATTCTCCTCTGTTCACTGAGCAAGAGGGTATTTTTATTTTATTTTTAGGATTTTTCTACACAAAGTTATGAATTTTTGAAGTTCTGGTAATTAAATAAATAGAAAAATACCCTATTTTCCTACTTATCCACGCGGCGCCGCATCAACCTTAGCCTTTCCGAACGGCCACGCGGCGTCTTCTGGTTCGGCACCGCCATCTTACTGGGATGCCACACGGCCCGCTATATCGTCCCGTCTCCTCATACGGCTCAATCTGAACCGTCCACCCGTGTGTGTATCAAATGTACGGCATCCGTTCGTCGTCCCCAAGCCTCCTAGCCCGAGAACCGTTCGTCTTCCAGGCTCTATATCTCCCTCGATACTTAACTGATTTCTACGTTCTTATGCTCTATGGATTCGTCTTGAAGAGACGAACACATTCATACGATTTATGTGGCATGAAATTAAGGTAATTGAAATGGAGAATTCATGGAAGCTCGGGAAGAAGAAAGAGCTCACACCTTTGCTCAGAGAAGTGTGGCATCGATCTGAGAGTTATGTCACCTTCAATTCAGTCCAAGTAAGTTCCAGATGAAGTCTATGGCCCTGGGGAATTGCCCAGACTTGATTTCCACCAGACCCGATCACAACCTTTGGAGGCTAGAGCAGATGAGTGGCCTGGAGAGGGGGCTTTCACTAGGGAACTCCTTCTCTTGGTCTTGTGCTGGTGTGGGTGAGTTTAATTTGATTTTGGTGGAGAATTGGGAGATGTCCTAGTTTTGGGTGGAATTTTGGCTGAGAAATTGGGCTCTGTTGGTGGAAATTAGGGCAAATTGTCACTGGGGATCAATTGCTCTAAGTGTGGAGGATGATTTGGAACAATTTTGGTAGAGTTTTTGTATGGTTTTTGTGCAACTCTCTCCATGGCCGAGAGGTGAGTGGGTTTAAATAGAGCTGGCTGGAGGGCCTCGCAGGGGTAGTTAGGGGTTGGGATTAGCTGCTCTGGCGAGGAGAAGAACAGCTACAATGGCCATTTGGAGTGGGGCAGCTCAGCAAGGTGGAATTCCAAAACTTGGCTGCTCCCAAGGTCTCGCCATGGTGTTTTCCGGCGGCTCAGGTGGCTGGCCGGCAGGCAAGGGTGACCCTCAAGTTCAGGTGGGTCGTGGTCGGGGTTTTGTGTATGCAATCGAGCTTTGCCATGTATCAAAAGCTTGATTTAAAATGGAATGGGAGAAGGCCAATTTTGGCTTGATTTGGTCAAGTCTACCTTTTGGGCTTGGTTCACCCTTCAAGGTGGCTTTGGGTGTTGTGGGTAGTCAAAGGAATCAGCTGGTTTGGCATGGAGAAGTCCTTATCCAAATATATTTGGATTAAATTTGGGTTAAGGTGAAACATGTTTAAGGTTAATTACTTTTAAGAGGTGCTTAAAGGACCTCCTCCTTTTTCCATTTAAGGAGGGTTGAAAAATTAGAGATTCTCATGGCTTGCCAATGGCTTACATATGGCTTCATGGCTCCATATGGCTTGGGAAAAGATTTGGTCAATTTCATAAAAAAAGGATTTTGTGAATTTTGGCATTTTGATGGGAATTGTTATGAGGCTTGATTTGGAATTGTTTAATGATAAATTAAGACTTTAGGAATGATTTTAAGTTGAATGTGTGATGAGGGAAAGTGTCATGTGGGCTTTAGATTGATTTGGGCTTTTGAATTTGGTAAAGGTGGGCTTTTAGAATGGTTTAAGGGGATGGGCTTTTAAGTTTAAAAACAAATTGGTAAGTGGAAATTTTGTAAAGGGCCATGCAAAATAAATGTTGGGTTTTGTTTAAGGATGTGTCATGAGTGATTTGGAATCAATTTGAAGTGATTTGGAATTGAATTGAGTCTAATTTGGGTCCCCTTGGTGATAGGGTCAAAATAGGTCAAAATGGACCAACTTGGGCTAAGGTTGGGGTAATGTTGAAATTGATGTAAAATTAATATTGAGAAATGTTTATGGGAGTGTTTCAAAGAGGTTTCATCTTTGGTTGGGTTTTGATTTCGGGACTTGGGCCTTTTTGGGTTAGGTTTGGGTGTAGGCCCATTTAAGGGATTTTTGGTTTAGGGTGGATTTGGGTGAGGTTTGAGTCCAAATTTTGGGCAAATCATGTTAGTGTTTTGTTTGTGGGGATGTTAGGGAAAATTTATAAAATTTTTGGGGTCAATTGGAGTTAAATTGGGTTAGTTTGGGCTAAGTTTGGGTCAGGGTCCAAATTGGGCTTTAAGGTCAAAAGTAAAATTTGATTCAAATGTCAATAAAATTGGACTTGGATTTGGTCTAGATTGATATTGTGGATATTGAATTGAAGTTTAGAATTGAATTGGACCAAAATTGGGGTCAATTGGGTAGGTTTGGTTTGACATTGGGTTCACTTGGGTTTAGAATGGGCTTAATTGGGTTTTTGGTAAAAGTGGGGTAAATTGACAAAATTAGCCTATGGTGTAGTTGGACAAAATGAAATTACGAATATTTGCGATTTTCTGGAATTTTCTGGGAATTTTCTGAATTTTTGTATTTTTGGGTCAAGGGGGCATTTTGGTAATTTAGAGGGTATTAGGTGAAACTTTTGGAATTTTTGGTATTTTTGGCTATGGATGATCAATTTGATTGGTGAGGAAATGTTCAAAGTTAATTTTGGGAAATTTTGGGTGATTTGGAAATTTTGGAGGATTTGGGCAATTTTAAGGGCTTTTGGTAGGTTTGATGGGTGTAGGGTCCCTGGGGTCAAAAATTGAAATTTTGGAAGAATGAAGATTGATCAAATATGAGTGAAATGGAATCACTTTGGTTGAGCCATGAAGTTATATTAAGCCTATATGAGCCATGAGAGGACTCATTTGAGACATTCACTATGTTGTTCCTAATCCTCTTAACCGGGGGCTTAGGGGTTAAGGTCCATCCATATGAATTACCTACATGATTCAGGGAGTCAAGTTGGGTATGGGTGTGGTTTTAGGATTTGGATTCTGTGTGTGAGAGTTTAGAGTATGAGTGTAGTGAGAGTGTTAGTCAACCCTCACCAGACCAAGCCACCCAGGGTGGTCCTAAGGCCAAAGAGTCCTATAGGGATCTCATCCTTTAAACCTTCACTTTTGATTTCAACCCTCTAGGTGATTAGGGGTCTTCAATCAAGTTTGTGAGGTCTGCAGGGAGTCAAGAGGTGTTTAAACTTCTAAAGGGTGGATTCCACTTCTAGTCCTCTAAGATAGTCAAATGAAAAGCCTAAGGCTTGATCCTAAGTACTAAAGAGAGAAGAAAAGACCTCATAAAAAATGAGGTCAGCATGACTTCAGCCTGTCATACCTAGAACTAACTCTGAGTGACCTAATATTAGATTCTCATCAGGTTTAAGTTGATCGACTGAAAAATAAGGTTTAAGTATATGACCATTATGTTTGAATATTTTTCCAGTCTTAAGATCTTGAATATCCACAGCTCCATAAGAATAAACTTTTATTACAATAAATTGACCAATCCATTTGGACTTAAGTTTTCCAGCAAAAATTTTCAACTTGGCATTATACAACAAAACTCTTTGTCCTGGATTAAGATTTTTAGTAAGAATCTTTTGATGATGTCATAACTTCATCTTCCCTTTATAAATCTTAGCATTTTCATTAGATTCATTTCTTATCTCTTCAAGCCCATTTAATTGCAATAATCTCTTCTCAGCAACACCCTTTAAATTATAATTCAACTCTTTTATAGCCCAATATGCTTTATGCTCAAGTTCAACAGGTAAATGACAAGCTTTTCCAAAAATTAGTCTATATGGGGATATCCCTATAGGAGTTCTGTAAGCAGTCCATTAGGCCCACAAAAGCATAATCCAGTTTGATTGACCAATCCCTTCTGTTTGGATTAATAGTCTTTTCTAATATTCTTTTAATTTCACATTTTGATAATTCAACCAAACCACTTATCTACGGATGATAAGCAGTAGCAATACGATGGTTAATATGATATTTCTTTACTAACTTCTCCATATTCACATATTTAAAAAGACTTCCCCCATCTGTTACGATTACTCTTGGTATTCCAAATCCTTAAAATATATTCATTCTTAAAAATTTTACAGCACTTTGAGCATCCCATTAGAGTAAAACTATAGCTTGAATCCATTTGGATACATAGTCTACTGCTATTAAATTATAAATATTTTTGAAAGACGGTGTAAATGGTCTCATGAAATCTAATCCCCAAACATTAAATATTTCAACTTCCAACATATAATTGAAATGCATCTCGTTTCTTCTAGAAGATTGCTTACACGCTGACATCGATCACAATTTTTAATATATGCATTAACATCTTTAAAAATTGTAGGACAATAAAATCCAGATTGTAAAATTCTATAAGCAGTTCTATCAACTCAAAAATGCCCACATAATCAGAATTATGACATTTTTGAATAGTTTCATAAGTTTCTTCTAAAGGCACACATCTTAAAATAATCAGATCCTTTCCTTGTTTATATAAAAATGGGTTATCCCAAAAATAAGTTTTGGCATCAGATAAAAATTTCTTCCTTTCCTGGTATGTCAAACCATATGGCAAAATATTATTGAAAATAAAGTTTACAATGTCGGCATACCACGTAATACAACACTCATTAATAGTGAACAATTTTTCATGAGGAAGTGTTCATTAATTTCTTCTATATCATTACGGTGTAATTTGATTATCAGTACCCTTCCTATCTACCATCTCAAAATCATATTCTTAAAGAAGAAGAATCCATCTAATCAATCTCGGTTTCACATCTTTCTTCTTTATTATATATTTAATAGTAGAATGATCAGTATGCACTACACATTTAGTTCCAATTAAATATGATCGAAATTTATCAAAAGTAAATACTATAGCTAATAACTCTTTCACAGTAGCGGTATAGTTAATTTGAGCTCCATTAAGAGTATTATTAGCTGTTGACCTCATTTTTAATGAGTTCGTTTCTCCTCTCTCTCCTTAGTACTTAGGATCTAGCCTTAGGCTTTCCCTTTGACTATCTTAGAGGACTAGAAATGGAACCCACCACTTAAAAATTCAAACACTTCTTGACTCCCTGTAAACCCCATAAGTTTGATTGTAAACCCCTAAGTCACTTGGAGGGTTAAGATCAAATGTGGAGGTTTAAAGGATGAGTTCCCTATCGGACTCTTTGGCCATAGGACTACCCTAGGTGGCCTGGTCTGGTGAGGGTTGACTTGCACACATTACACTTTCACAAACATTCCAAATTCTAAAACCATTCATACCTAGCTTGACTTCCTGACTCATGTAGGTAATACGTATGGATGGAACTTAACCCCTAGGCTCTTGGCTAAGAGGGTTAGGAACAAAATAGTGAATGCCTCAAATGGGTCCTCTCATGGCTCTTATGGGCTTGATATGGCTTCATGGCTCAACCAAAGTGATTCCATTCTACTCAAACTTGATCAATCTTTATTTTTCCAAAATTTCAGTTTTTCACCTCCGGGACCCTACACCCACCAAACCTACCAAATGCCCTTAAAACTACCCAAAATTTGTAAAATCACCTAAATTACCAAAAATTTCTCAAAACCAATCTTAAACATTTCCCACCATTCAAATTGATCATCCTTAGCCAAATATACCAAAATTCCCAAAAATACCCCCCAATACTCACCAAATACCCAAAATGCCCTCTTTAACCAAAAAATTCAAAAAATTCAGACAATTACCAATAAATTCCAAAAAATCCCAAATATTCCCAATTTCTTTTTGTTCAACTACACCATAAGCCAATTTTGTCAATTTAACCCACTTTTACCAAAATCCTCAATTTGACTCATTTTAAATCCAAATGGACCCAATGTCAAACCAAATCAACCCAATTCATCCTAATTTTGATCCAATTCAGTATTAAACTTCAATTCAATATCCTCAATATCAATCTGGACCAAATCCAAGTCCGATTTGATTGACATTTGGATCAAATTTCAATTTGAAGCTTAAAACCCAATTTTGGCCCATAACCTAAACTTAACCCAAACTACATAAACTCAACCCCAACTTGCCCCAAACCTTATCTAAAACTTCGCTAACATCCCCACAAACAAAACACTAACTTGATTTGACCCAAATTTGAACCTAAACTCAACCCAAACCTAACCCAAACCAAAAATCCCCAATTTTGGCCTAAACCCACCATAAACCCAAATGGGCCCAAATTCCAAAATCAAAGCCCAAACAAAGTTGAAAATTCTTTGTAACACTCCCATAAACATTTATCAACATTAATTTTACATAAAATCGAAAATTAGCCTAACCTTAGCCCAATTTAGCCCAATTTGACCCACTTTGGCCCCTTTACCAAAAAGTCTCAAATCAAACCCAATTCAACTCCAAATCACCTCAAATTTGTTTCAAATCACTCATGACACATCCCTAAACTAAACCCAACATTTGTTTGGCCCAATCCTTCACAAAATTTCCATCCTCCAATTAATTTTCAAACCTAAAGGTCCACTTTCTTAAACCATTCTAAAAGCCCATTTTCACCAAATCCAAAAGCCCAAAAATCCATTCCCAAGCCCACATGAAACCTTTTTTTTCATCATTCCTTTGATAATACTATTTGACCAAAGTCTTAAATCATCGTGAAGTCAACCCATTTATAGCATCATGACAAATCCCATCAAAAGAATCCAAAGTTCCCAAAATTCCAACTAACCCACTTTCATCTAAATGAGCCAAACCATGGAGCCTTGCCCAAGCCATATGTAAACCATGAGTAGCCATAGACTTGTCATCACTCCCAAAATGGTAAAAGGAGGAGATCCTTTAAGCTCTCCCTAAAAGTCATTAACCCATTACATGATTCCCCTTAGCCTATATTTAATCCAAATAATCCTTGATGGGGACTTCACCACACATGTGAGGCTGACCCAACTGATCCCCTTCAGCCCAAATCAGGTCAGGGGGGTGAAACTAACCCAAATCCATAGGTTGACCCATTTGGACCCAAAATCACCCCTCTCTCATGTCACATAAATCCAATCCTTTACACAAGTCCAAAGGCAATTGACTACACCAAATCCCAGCCCTGACTCCCCTGAGTCAGATGGTGACCTGACTCTGGCCGGCCAACCACCAGGCCGTCATAAAATGCCATGGTCGAGGAGCTTGGAATGAGCCAAATTTTAAATTCTCACTTACTGAGCTGCCCCACTTGAATTGGCCACCACGGCTCTTCATCTCCTCCCCTAGGCAGCTGATCCCAGCCATCAATTACTCCTGGGAAGCCCTGGCCATAGCTATTTAAACCAGCCACCCCTTCTCAGCCAAAAGTTTGGCAAAATCAACCTTCATAGAATCCCTCCAAACTCCTTACAGAGCTTCCCCTAGCAAAGAGCAATCCATCCCCACTGTTCTCCAGCCCTAAATCCCATTGATTGAGCTCGATTTTGGAGCTCGACTTTCGAGCCGAACAGGGACATCTCTCAAAACCTCCACCAAAATCAAATTAAACTTACCCACATCTGCACAGGACCAAGAGAAGGAGTTCCCCAGTGAAAGCCCCCTCTCCAGGCCACCCAATTGCTCTAGCCTCCAAAGTCTGAAATCAGGCCTGTTCACTTTCATACTTAGACCTTTAGCCAGGGCCAGAGGCTTCATCCCTATGCTCTTCCAGCTCCAACGAACGTGCCGAGCACATTCAGTTGAGGCCTCACCTCCTGAACCAAGGTATGAAGACTTCTCTTTAACGCGAGCTTCCAGCGATTCTCCATTTCATTTGAGTTAATTTCATAGCATGTAAACCATATGGATGTGTTTGCCTCTTCAAGACGAATCCATAGAGTATAAGAACACAAAAAACCATTGAAAAACGAGGGAGATATTAAGGTTTGAGTGTGGACGGTCACAGGTGCACACTAATCAGAGACGACGACCAGCCGCCATTGGATTGAGCGTGTATCGACTGGACGGCTCAAATTGCATCGGACCAGGGAACGGTATAAAACCGTGGGCCGCGTGGCGCTGAGTCGGATGGCGGTGGCGAATGGGAGTGCGTCGCATAGAGCTTCGGAGACGCTAAGGTTGTCGTGGCGCTGAGTCGGATAAGTAGGAAAATATGGAATTTGTGATTTAATTAAATGCCTGAAACTTACAAAATCCATATCTTTGTGTAGAAAAATAAAAAAAATAAAATAAAAATACTTTTTTGCTCAGTGATCATAGGAGAATAATGAGGAAAAAGAATTGAGTTAATTTGATGAGTATTTGATTTTTAATTAATTATTTACTCATTTCAGTATTTTAATTCTCCATTTGCATAGATAATTCACCATTGCATGAGACCATAGGGCTTTTGAAGCCTCTGATCTTGGAAACATTCCTTGAATTTTTCAATGTCAGAGGCTATCTCTATGGCAAGTTTTGTATTTTTCAAGTTTATTTTACTATTTTTGGTATTTTAATTCCATTAATTAACCTATTGCATAGAAATTTCTAGGAAAATTTGGGGAAGTTTCTTAGGACCAGAGGACCCTAGGATAATTATTTTTTGAGTTAATTCATTAAGAATAATCCTAATTGGCCTAATTACTCAAAACTGAACTTTAATTAATTAGGGTTAACCACACATCAAAAGAACTTGAAAACAATTCTCCACTGATCTTTAGGATCGAAGGGACCTCACATAAAAATTTGGAATCAATTGGAAATGTTTAACCCCACTAAATGGATGAATTAGGTCACATGAGTAAAATTAAACTTTGAAAATTCATAACTCCAAAAATACATTTTAAAAATTCACCAAATTAGTTTTGGGACTTCTCTGGTAATAGATGAGTCTAAGAAAATTAAAATTGGAATTTTTTTAAAATTTTCATTTTTAATCATATTTTTAATATTTTAATAATTAAAAAATCATAGAAATCACAAAAATATTAAAAATCTTAAATATGTCATATTTCACCACCTAGTCACTTAGGAACAAACCAAATATTTCTCCTAAGCCACAAAGTAAAGATACTGAATTTTAAAGCCCTAAGACAATTTTTGAATTAAAAAATGAATTTTCCAACATTTTCACTAATTTAATTCTAATAAATAAAAGAAAAATTATAAAATTATAAAATTTGTTTCTCTAGCACTCCTTGAGGTCGGAGAGATTTAAGAAAAATATAAAATTCATTTTTCAACTTTAATTTTTTTTATAATTGATTAATACTCCAAAACTCAAAATAACTATAATAAAAAAAATATAATTAAAAATATCACCAAAATTGTTCCAAGTGGTCCTCTGGTTATTAGGAACATCCCAAAATTTTCTTAAGGACAGAAACCTTACCTTGGTCATGTTATTGAATTTCTATTGAAAATCCCTATTTTTTATTAAAATAAATATATAAATTAAATTAAAAATAGAAAAATCACATTTTCTCCTCTAATGTATTAATTGACATGTGAGTGAAGTGACATAAAAAAAAATTTCAAGATCATTTGAGCTCAATTTGATAAGTTATGAAATAATTAAGCTTAAAAGGGCATATTAATAATTAAGAATTTTAACCCCTAATTAAAACTTTAGGTTTAATCAAAATGTGGGGTAAAATAATTAATCTTAATTCTTCCTTAGATGATTGAAACTTTAGAAAATAAAAGGGTAGGAACTCATTGATCACTTTAAATAAACCAAAAAAAATGAAACCTTAATTAATTAAATAATTTGAATTTTGGAAGGATAATTAAAAAATTTAGATTATTAAAATGGGAATATAATTTAGAGAGACTATAATCACTTAAACTAAAATCCCCAAATGAATCACTTTAATTATATTAAACTCTTAATTAAACTTAAGGTGATGAATGAAATTAATAAATTAATAATAAAGAAAAGGTAACCCTTAATTAAATTAAAACTTAAAATATTAAATAACTTGATAAATAAATTGAAATAAACTTAAAACATTCAAAAGTTATTAATTTCAAAAATCACTTGAAAGCAAATTTAAAACAAACTTGATTCATTAAAATCAATTTAAAAAAATAATTCTTAATTAAAAACTCAAACCAATTAAAAGTTAATCTAGAATATTGCAATTAAATAAATTAAATCATTAAAGTCTAAACTAAATAATTTAAACTCCTCTTTCAATTCAAATAGTTTAAAACACTTAAGAATAAAACAACTTGAACACTATTTCAAACTTAAATTTATTAAAATTTTATAACTAAATTAAATCCCCTTAAAACATTAATTCTAATTTTAAATCGTTGAAATTCTTAATAAATTGATTTGCCCCTAAAGACTTTTATAATTATAAATCTTAAATGAAGCATCAAGTGAAGTGTCACTTCATTCACGGGATAATCAAATGTCCTAAGTTCACTGACCAAGAGTTAAAACTTATCTAAAAATTTCTGGATGTTTGATTCATCTCTACAAAAAAAGTTCATTTAGACTCGAAATAATCTCTGAAGTATTATAAAGATGTTTAGAACCCGTTCTAGCACTTCCTTAATACAATGAGGTGTTTTAAGAAGAATAATTGAACTTAATTGTTCTTTGGTGAAAGAAATCATCTACAAAATATAAAGAACCTAGACATCTGTCGGCATATTTTTAGGTTGTGTTTTATTTTGAAGAGGGGTCGCCTAACAGAAATCTGTCGGCGAATTTTTAATTTAATTAAAATAAATAATTTGAAAAGTAGTATTTGATTTTGAAAATAATTTTAAATTTGAAGGTTTTAAGATATGAGATTAAACCGATCTCACGTCCCAAATAGTTTATATAAACGAGCACCGCACCACAAGCCGTGTATCTATCCCTAAGGATAGACACACTCGCTCGACGGTGGGGCTCGATTAAATAAACTAGAAGATTTGTGACATCCGTTTGGTCTGCGAACCAATTTTATAAGCCGACTGAAAATTCCACTGTTTAATATGAAAACATTAAACGGGGTTTATATTACTCAGGTTCTTCAAAATTCCCTATAAGGGCAAGCCCCTATAGTTAATTACATCTTAAGTGACGGGAATCACCTAAGAAAACTCTCGATAATAATCAATAATTCGCTCTCAAGGATTTCGAAAGTTTAAGTCTTCGAGGATTGAATTTTGGAATTTCAATAGGGAATGGATCAAGTTTGGAACATTTTGTTTTGTGAATCCAAAGGAAGAAAAGTAGGAGAAATCACGGATTCGAAGTGAACTTCGGTAATTTCCCGACTATCCTATTGTTTGGCTTAGATTTAAGAAAGTCCTAATATTTTTAAATGTTTTGATCTTGTCAATTTTAATTAATTAGGACTTATACTTATATGATAGAATCATACAAATAGCCTTGAAGATGTGAGGGTTTATGTAGTATCAGACGACTACCTCGGAATCCTAAATCCGGTTCGGGCTTAATTTGCAAGGCAAATGCCTAACAAAAGGTTGAGGATTTACGTTGCACTAGGCAAACTACCTCGAAATCCTATGGCTTGGTTATTTAATTCTAGGAAAGTTCTGCTGAAGTAGGTTCAAGTTTTGCTGACGACGATGGCCGTGCTGCCCACCATGCTCCGAGCTCCTTATTATTGCAGAGGTTTAGTTTTAGAAATCATAAATCAGGAGATGAGAAAAGTGTTTTGGTTTAGAGAAGTCTTAATTTTCCAAGTGTTTTTTTATGTTTTGATTAAAACAAATCTTAAAGTTGATTATAACGACACCGGTTAAGATCCCACGGTTCCATCCTTCCGGCTACATTATTTTTATCGGATTCACTTAGTCCAGATGAATTTGCTAAACTCAACCGAATGAGTTCCACACTTTCATTTAGACCGTGGAAATCCCGTTAGCAACACGTAGGTTACATCATCCGAGGTATTCCCGATCATCCAACAGGACGTTTTAATTTAGTTGCAATTGTAGTTTTGTGTTCTGTTTGTGATTAAATTTTGAGTTGTTTTATATTTTGAAATGTTGTGGCGGTGAATTTTATCTTGCAATGACTTTTAATTTAGTTTTGGTTTCAATTTTAGGGGCTATCCTAAAGGTGTGGGTATTCATGCAACAGTTGTCTTATCATGCAAGAAAAGTAAAGTGCATTTGCAATAAAGTAAATTGCAATAATGTAAATTGCAGGAAAGTAAATTGCAATAAAATAAAAGCGTACCTGGAGGGTCTTCCCGTCATCCCAAGCTACACTTAAAACACAATTAGAATATTTAAGCAAGTTCCTAGGTAAAGCTAAGGGGAAGGTTATGGTTTTCTACCAAATTCCTAATCCTATAGCTAGTCATTTCCTATGACGTCTAGGTTCTTTGTGTTTTAGTTTAAGGACGATTTTCTTCATCAAAGAACAATTAAGTCCAATTGTTCTTATAAATGTCCTATCATATTGAGGAAGTGCTTAAGAATAATCTTAAACATCTTTTCAATATTTCTAGAATTGTTTTAAGTCCAAATGAATTCGATTATATAAATAAATTAATCGTCCGGGGATTCAAGTTTTGTTAACTTACTCAGTGAACTAGGACATTTGAATATCCTATAAGTGAAGTAACATTTCATTTAATGTCCTATTTAGGAGTTATGATAACTAAAGCTTTTGAGGGTAAATTGGTGTTCAAATGGTTTGTGATTTAGTTTAATTTCCATTAATGAGTTTAAATTTGGAATAGTTGTTCAAGTTATTTTAGATTTATTTTGAATTCTTTATGTCTTAGGTGATGTTATATTTAATTTAATTTAATTTAATTTAATTTAATTGAGTTTTAATTTAATTTAATTCAATATAGTTCAATTCAATTTGATTTGATGTTTAATTAATTTGATTTGATATAATTTTAATTTAATTTGATTTAATTTAATTTAATTTGATTTAATTTAATTTAATTTAATTTAATTTGATTTAATTTAATTTAATTTAATTTAGTTTAATTTAATTTAATTTAATTTAATTTAGTTTAATTTAATTTAATTTAATTTTATTTAATTTAATTTAATTTAATTTAATTTAATTTGTTTAATTTAATTTAATTTAATTTAATTTGTTTAATTTAATTTAATTTGATTTAATTTGTTTTATTTAATTTAATTTGATTTAATTTAATTTAATTTTTTAATCTTAATTTAATTTAATTTAATTTAATTTAATTTTAATTTAATTTAATTTAATTTAATTTAATTTTAATTTAATTTTATTTAATTTTAATTGAAAATTTTTTTTTAAAAGAGTTTAATAATTTAAATTTAGTTTAATAATTAAGTCTTTTAATATTTTAAATTTGAGTTATCATTTTAATTAAGAATTGAATATTAATGAGATAAGTAATTTAGGGATTTTTAAATTAAAGAATAAATCTCTTCCTAATAATATCCCTGTTTTAATAATTCCAATTTTATTATTCTTCCAAATTTAATCAATTATTTAATTAAAGTTTAATCATTTTAAAATTGTTTAATGGGTTTCTACCCTTTAATTATTTGAATTTCAATCATCCAAATCAGATTAGGATCAAATATTTTACTTGTTAATTTTTTATTAAACCTAAAAAATTTAATTAAGGATTAAAATTTTAATTACCACTTTACCCTTTAAGCTTAATAATTTCATAACTCACTAAATTGAACTCAAATGAACTTGAAACTTTTATTTGACTTCACTCATGTGTCAATAAAGACATGAGAGGAGAAAATGTGATTTTTCTGTATTTAAATTATTTATATAATTATTTTTGGTGAAAAATAGAGATTTCCAAGGAAAATTTAATAACATGACCAAGGGAAAGTTTCTGTCCTTAAGAAAATTAGGGGACATTCCTAATGACTAGAGAACCACTTGGACCAATTTTGGTGATTTTTTGAATTATATTATTTTTATTATAATTATTTTAATTTTTGGAGTGTTAATTAATTTAAAAATAAAATAAATGTTGAAAAATGAATTTTATATTTTTCAAAAATCTCTCTGATATCAAGGAAATCAGAGAATCAAATTTTACAATTTTCTGATTTTTATATGGTTTATTATAATTATTTTAGTGAAAATGCTAGAAAATACATTTTTTTAATTTTTAAAATTACCCTAGGGCTTTAAAATTTAATATCTCATAAAATAGACCTAAGAAAAATATGGGGTTTGTTCCTATGTGATTAAAATTCAAAATGTGACATTTTGGTGAATTCTATTATTTTTGTGATTTTTATTATTTTTTAATTATTAAAAATATTAAAATATTATTAAAAATCAACCTTTTTAGAAAATTGAAATTTTAATTTTCTTAGGTTCCCCTGATATCAGAGAGGCCCCAAAACCAATTTAGTGAATTTTTGAAAGGTATTTTAAAAGTTATGAATTTTTAAAGTTTAAAATGGCTAAGTGGCTTAATCAACCCAATTAGTGGGGCTAACCGAAGTCCAATTGACCTCAAACTTTTATGGTGGATTCCTCTGATCCTAAAGGTCAGTGGAGAATTGATTTCAAGTCAATTTGATGCCTGGTTAACTCTAATTAAATAAAGACCTATTTTGGGTGTTTAAGCGAATTAGGGTTGTTTTAAATGAACTAAGTCAAAACCTATTTTTCCTAGGGTTCTCTGGTCATAAGGAACATCACCAAATTTTCCTAGAATTTATTTCACAACATGCTATTTATTGGAATTAAAATACTCAAAACGAGTAACCCTGAATTTGAAAAATCAATAACTTTTCATAGGGATGGCCTCTGACTTTGAAAAATTCAGGGAATGTTCCCAAATTCAGAGGCTTCAAAAGCCCTATGGTCTCACGCCATGGTGAATTGTATACATGCATGGAGAATTAAAATAATGCAGAGAGTAAATAAATTATAAAAAATAAAATACTTGATGAAATTAAATGATTTCTTTTCCACATTATTCTCCTCTGTTCACTGAGCAAGAGGGTATTTTTATTTTATTTTTCTGATTTTTCTACACGAGAGATATGAATTTTTGATGTTTAGGGAATTAAATAAATAGAAAAATACCCTAATTTTCTATTTATCCACGCGGCGCCGCGTCGACCTCGGCGGCTCCGAACGCACACGCGTCGCGCTCCCATTCGACGCCGCCACCCGAGTCGGCAGCCCGGGCCCCGCGGTTCTCGTACCGTCTCTCGGTCCGACGCCATCCGAGCCGTTCGTCCGCGCGTGTATTGAATGGACGACATCCGTTCATCGTCCCCGAGCGTCCTCTCCCGAGAGCCGTCCACACTAAATCCCTAAGATCTCACTCGATACTCGATGGATTTTCATGTTCTTATGCTCTATGGATTCGTCTTGAAGAGACGAACACATCTATACGGTTAACATGCATTGAAATTAAGGCATTTGAAATGGAGAATCTCCGAAGCTCGGGATAAAGAATTAGCTCATACCTTTGCTCAGAGAAGTGTGGCTTCAATCTGAGAGTTGTTGAACCTTCGATTGGATCCCAGCAAGCTCCAGATGAAGTCTCCTGGTCTGGTGAATTGTCTGGATGTGATTTCGACCAAGCCCGATCACAAAGCTTCGAGGCTGGAGCAACTGGGTGGCCTGGAGATGGGGCTTTTGCTGGTGGACACCTTCCCTCGGTCCGAGTGAAGGTGTAGAACCAATCAATTTGGGAATTGGCTCACCGTGGAGAAGTGTCCTCGGTTTTGGGTGGAATTTCGGTTGGGAAATTGGATTTTGTCGGTGGGGATTAGGGCAAATTGACACCTGGGATCAAGCTGCTCGAAGGGTGGAGAAGGGTGCGGAACAATTTTGGCGAGTTTCGGCAAGGTTTGTGCTCAGCTCTTCTCATGGCCGAGAGGGGTGGAGTTTAAATAGGAGAGGGTGGAGGGCCTCGCGGGGAGTTGAGGCATGGGATCGAGCTGCTCGGTGAGGAGAAGAACGACCATGGTGGCCATTGGGCATGGGGCAACTCGGCAGGTGAGAATTCCAAGCTTGGGCTCACATGATGCTCTCGGGTGTGGTGTTTTCGGGCGATCCAAGCGGCTGGCCGGCGGGCATGGGTCACCATCTTGACCGGGGAGGTCGGGGCTTGGCAATGGTGAAGTCGAATGGGCTTGGACATGTGTAAAGTGTTTGAATTAAAATGGAATGGAGAGGGGTCATTTTGGCCTTAATTTGGTCAACCCATTGATTTGGGTTGGGTGCACCTCCCAGTGGCCTAATTTTGGGCTGAGAGGATCAGTTGGGTTAGCCAAGGGAGAGTGGTGTGGTCTCCATCCATGATGAGGTGGCTAAGCATGGTTTAGTGTGTGACATGCTTAAGGTAAAAAAGGGGTTATGGAGGATTAGGAAAGGAGCCCCTCCTTTTGCCATTAATGGCTTGATCACATGTCAAGCCTTCCATGGCTTCATGTGGCTTGTCCATGGCTTGCATGGCTCACCTTTGGCTTGGGAAAAGGTTTGGTCAATTTCATGAAAATGGGTTTTAAGATTTTTTTGTAATTTGATGGAAATTTGTATGAAACTTGTTTTGGAATAATTTAATGGTGAATTTAGGACTTAGGTAATGGATTTAATTAAGTGGATGACAAATGGAGATGTCATGTGGGCTTTAGGGTAGATTTTGGGCCTTTGGATGTGGTGAAGTGGGCTTTTAGGAAAGTTTAAGGGAAATGGGCTTTTGATTTTAGGATGGGCATTTGGATAAAAATTTTGTGAATAACTTTGTCAAATAAATGTCATAATTGGTTTAGGGATGTTCTATGAAGGGCTTGGAATCAATTTGATGTGATTTGGAGTTGAATTGGTTTGAATTTGGATTTATTTGGTAAGTGGGCCTATGTAGGTCAAATTGGGCTAACTTGGGCTAATGTTGGGCTAGGGTTGAAATTGATATAAAATCAAAGTTGAGAAATGTTTATGGGAGTGTTTCAAAGAGGTTTTGACTTTGGTTGGGCTTTGATTTTGGGGTTTGGGCTCATTTGGGTTAGGTTTGGGTTTAGGTCAAAATAAGGCCTTTTAACTTTGGGTTGAGTTTGAGTGGGGTTTGGGTCTAAATTTTGGGCAAATCATGTTAGTATTTTGTTTGTGGGAATGTTAAGGAAGATTTAGAAAATATTTGGGGTTAATTGGAATTGAATTGGGTGAGATTGGGTTAGGTTTGGGTCATGGGTCCAAATTGGGCTTTAAGGCCAAAAGTGAGATTGGATCCAAATGTCAATCAAATTGGACTTGTATTTAGTCTAGATTGGTATTTAGGATATTGAATTGAAGTTTAGAATTGAATTGGACCAAAATTGGGGTCAATTGGGTAGGTTTGGTTTGACATTGGGTTCACTTTGGGTTAAAATGGGTCAAATTGGGGGTTTTGACAAAAGTAGGGTAAATTGACAAAATTGGCCCATGGTGTAGTTGGACAAAATGAAATTGGGAATATTTGGGATTTTCGGAAATTTTCTGGGAATTTTCTGAATTTTTGGATTTTTTGGCCAAGAGGGGTATTTTGGGTATTTGGAGGGTATTGGGAGGTATTTTTGGAATTTTTGGTATTTTTGGGTATGGATGATCAGTTTAAGTGATGTGGAAATGTTTGGGATTGATTTTGGAGAATTTTGGGTAATTTGGAAATTTTTGAGAAATTTGAGTAATTTCAAGGGTTTTGGGTAAGCTAAGCGGGTGTAGGGTCCCGGGGGTCAAAAATTGAAAATTTGGGAAATTGAAGATTGGGTGGATGTAAGTGGAAAGAAGTCATTTTGGTTGAGCCATGAAGCCATATCAAGCCCATATGAGCCATGAAGGGACCCATTTGAGGCATTCAGCTATGTTGTTCCTAACCCTGCTTAGCAAGGGCTTAGGGGATAAGGACCATCCATGTGAATCACCCACATGAGTCAGGAGGTCAAGTTAGGTATAGGTGTGGTTTTAGGGGGTATGTGGAAGTGTAGTGTGTAGGTGTAGTGTATAAGTGTAGTGTGTGTGTAAGTCGGCCCCTTCACTGGACCGGGCCACCCGAGGCGATCCTAAGGCCAAAGAGTCCTATAGGAACTCATCCTTTAAACTTCCACATTTGATTTCAACCCTCTAGGTGATTAGGGGTCTACAGTCAAGTTTGTGGAGTTTGCAGGGAGTTAAGAAGTGGTTTGAATTTCTAAAAGATGGGTCCCAATTCTAGTCCTCTAAGATAGTCAAAGGAAAAGCCTAAGGCTAGTTCATAAGTACTAAAGAGAAGAAGAGAAGACCTCATCAAAAATGAGGTCAACAACATCATAGGAATTGACTAGCAATTGGATTATGACCTTGGTAGAAAACTAAAACCTTCCCTTAGCTTTACCTAGGTCTTTTTTCTTGCAAATACATAAATGCTTTAATATGTGTTTTGAGTGCAGCTTGAAATGACGAGAAGACCCTCTAGGTAGGCTTTTTTACTTCATTGAAATGTACTTTATTGCAACTTATTTACCTGCACTGCGCTTTACTTTTCTTGCATGATAAACAGGATTGTTGCATGAAAACTGAAACCTTTAGGATAGCCACAAAACTGAAACCAAAACAAAATTAAAAGTCACACAAGATAAAATTCACCACCACAACATCTAAAATATAAAACAACTCAAAATTTAATCACAAATAGAACAACAAAACCACAACTTTAACTAAATTAAAACGTCTCATTGAATGATCGGGAATACCTCGGATGATGTAACTCATGTGTTGCTAATGGGATTTTCCACAGTTTAAATGAAAGTGTGGAACTCATTCAGTTGAGTTTAGCAAATTCATCTGGACTAAGTGAATTCGATGAAAATAACGGTGCCGGGATGTCGGAACCGTGGGATCTTAATTGGTTCTGTTTAATAAACTTTAAGATTTGTTTTTATTAAGACACTAAAGACATTTAGACTTTAAGACTTTTATAAACCAGAACACTTCTCTCATCTCCTGATTTTAACTTTCCAAAACTAAACCTTCTGTAACAACAAGGAGCTTGAAGCATAGTGGGCAACACGGCCATCGTCGTCAGCAAAACTGGAATCTACATCAGCAAAACCTTTCTTAGCATTAAATAACAAAGCTATAGGACTTCGAGGGAGCTTGCCTAGTGCAACATAAATCCTCAACACTTCGTTAGGCATTTGCATAATCATGTTATGTAAATTAAGCCCTAACCAGTTTTAGGATTCCGAGGTAGTCGTTTGGTACGACATAAACCCTCACATCTTCGAGGCTATTTGTGTGATCATATCATACAAGCATAAGTCCTAATTAACTAAAATTTGTAGGATTACAACATTAAATAAACTCTTAAATTGAAACCAAATAAATAGGATAGTTGGGAAGTCACAGAGACTTGTCTCAAATCCGTGACATCCCCTACTTCTCCTCCATTGGATTCCTAAAATAACAGTTCCAAATTTGATCCATCCCTTATTGAAATTTCCAAAATCCAATTGTTTGAAAATCTTAAACTTTGAAATTCTTGAGAGCAAAACCACTGATCATTATTGAGAGTTTTCTTAAATGATTCCCGTCATTTAAGATGTAATTAACTATAGGGGCTTGCCCTTATAGGGAACTTTAAGAACCCAGGTAATATAAACCCTTCTTAATTCGCTTATATTAAGCAGGGAAACTTTTCGGCTTATAAAATTGTTTCGCAGACCAAACGGATATCACAAATCTTCTAGTTTATTTAATTGAGCCCCATCATCAAGCAATGTGTTTGTTCTTCGAGATAGATACACGGTTTGTGATGTGGTGCTCGTTTATATAAACTATTTGGGATGTAAGATCAGTTTGATTTCATATCTTAAAATTTTCAAACTTAATTTTCAAAATCAAATGCTACTTTCTAATATATATATATATATATATATATATATATATATATAAATTAAATTTAAAATCTTAAATTCGCCGATAATTTACGTAGGTGACCCCTTTTTAAATTACAACACTCAACCAAAAAATAAAACGTACAATTTCTGGCGACTCCGCTGGGGACTGGTTTTTCACTCCATTTTGATCAGATGGTTTTGCTTTCATAAATCGGTAGTGAATCCATCTCCCTAGTGAATCAAACTACCATTTCTATCTTGAACGGGTATAGCCAACTTCTCTTGGATTCAGGAGCCACTGTTTAGACACCCCTAAACAGAGAGGTTCCGAAATCCTTTTACCTCTTTTCTAAGGTGGGGTGGACCCCCAATAGGTGTTATCTTAGGAGAGGTCCCTCGGGTTGAGAATTTTTGCGAGACTTTCTCTTCCTTTACAATTCTGAATCGGGTCCTTTACCATTTCTATAACCTTCGTCCTTTAATTGTTTTGTTCCTAACAAACAAATCCTCTAACAAACAACTCTTTTAATAAATGAATTCTCTTAGAAATCATAAATACACTAAGATAAACAAAAATGTATTCGGACTCTTTCTTTTTCGTCCTAAGTTTTGAGACAAAGGGAAGCGTAATTCGGGACTGACGTTCGGAATCTGCCCTGTAGAAAATGACTACCCCAAAATTAATCTTCTCCTTCACCAACGGACTGGACTTGGCTGTCTACAAGGATGAACTGCCTGACAATGGGATCATCCGTTTTGGACAAGGATTCGGTAATACATATATCAAGTTCGCTCACGTCACTCTCTTTGCACTAATGGACAAAGTGCCAGAAACTGAGAAACCCCTAATTGATTTCAACCTGAAGTCTACTCAAGAATTCCCTCCCCTGCAAAGGGTTCCAGCTGAAAGAAGTTCTGCTATTCGTAGGAGGACTGTTGTCTCAACCTCTACCGGTCTAGTCATCTCTGCACCTACCCCGGCTTCTGCTAAACTGAAGGGGAAGGAAATCCAAGTCTGTAATGAGCCTGTCACCATGGAGGGTACAGATTTTGCTACAATACCATCTGTTTTCGAGATTGGGTCCAGTTCAAGAGTTGCACCCCTAACTCGGACTCAAAGGAAAAATAGAAGCAGAAAGATAGCTAGGATTGAGAAAGCCAAGCTCGCTGAAGTTGCTTTCCTGGAAGAGATCTCTGAACTGCCTGAGTATACACCTTTGTTAGAAGGAAGTAGGTTTCACCCCCTCTCTACTGCATCAGATGACGATGATGTCCGAAGGATTGCCGCTACATTACCCCGACCTACATACTATAGTAACTACAAAAGAAAAAGGGTTAAGACTACACCATTTTCTCAACTACAAACTGTGATAGTAAAATTGGCAAAGAAAGAAAGATGCCCCGTGTCAGAAATCCTAAGAAGAATGGGATGAGTGCCAGCTAGATCCTGCCTCGGACCGCGAGTAGAGCCTGTCACTGCCGTAGAGAAACTAAGGAAGAAAATGAGAGCTATTTCACCTGTTGTTATATCAATCCATCATATTAGGTTGGACACCACCTATGAGCGTATAGCCGATAGACCGTTCGGTCCTATGCTTTTTGCTGCAAGAAGGATGGTGTGGCGACCTATTATTGCTGAGTCGAGACCAATACAATGTCCTGAGAAGAAAAGCCTCGTCAAAGAGCCTGAATTAGTAGAAAGTGCTACTGCAATTAAAGAAACTCCCGAAAAAGAAGTTCAACAGCCATCACACGACAACCACGAGACCGTCTGGAAGAGACCCCTCGAGGATGCTATAGGAAAGCTATGGATAGATATCTGACGATTGGCGAAAGAAAGAAGAGAAAAGTTGGAAAATGAAGTTAATTCATCAGAGTTCATGGATGAGGAGTATGCCGAGATCAATATGGTTTAGACACGAGCATCATCAGCTTTGCAAGGTGCTCCGGCGGCTGTGGAAAGAGATGAACCGGAAGTGATGAGAGCACAGCTTTGGGAAAGAGATGACACAATTTCCTAGATGGCAAAGAGGATGGAAGAGATGGCTGCTGCTTTAGCCACTCTCCAGAGTCAGGTACAACCTCAGAAAGAAACACCCCCAGAGATCATCCATATTGCAGATGGAGGAAAAGAGATCACATCCATTAACGGAGATGAGCCACAAAATATGATTCTACACAGAATATGATTTTCGAAAAGGACATTAAGAACATGGTAGAACAATAGATGCGAGAAGCCTTAGCACAATCTAAGAGCGGAGCATCTATTTATACGGGTATACCTTACCCCGAAGAGTTTGATGCAGTCCAATACCCGAAAGGCTTCGTACCACCTCTGTTTAAGACTTTTGATGGAACGGGAAACCCCTGGCAGCATGTCGCACATTTTCGTGCTAGTTGCTGCAATGCCGGTGGGAACGATGCTTTACTCTTCCTTCAGTTTGTCAGTAGTTTGTCAGGGTTTGCCTTTGACTGGTACGCAAAATTGCCAAATGGTTCAGTTAAGACCTTTGCAGAATTGGAAAAGCTATTCATTAAGCGGTTTGTCGGGGCTCGGCACCACATCACCATCGGTGATCTAGTGGTGGAGCACCAGAAACCGAATGAGACTTTAGTGGATTACATACTTTGATGAAGGAACTTAAACATGAAGTGTGAACCACAGCTTCAAAAACAACATGCAGTTGGCATCTTGCTTAAGAGTATCCATGGCCCGATAGCACTTCTCCTTAATGGATTTAAAATCAAGACTTTCGAGAAGTTGCTTAGCAAGGCCGGGAGCTTGCAAGAAGAGGCAAAGCAGTTAAGTTTCGTGGACATGAACAATAAGTAGAAGCCCGTAAAAGAATTTGAAAAGAAATCTAAAATCATCGAGGCAGTAGATAAGGGCAAGCAGCCAGTTCAGTTACAGCCAGAGCGGCCACGGCCTAGTTATCAACCACTGCAACGGACATACCAACAACCGCAACAGAACTATCAGCAACCCCAGCAGGGTTATTAACAGCCTCGACTAAGTTATCAGTCACCTCAGCATTATGAACAACCACCTCGTCCACAGCGCACCCTAAAAGATTTTCTGAATAAGGAATATCCATTCAAAACTGAAGCAGTAGCGAAGATGTTCTGAAGTTTAATGAAGACACTAGATTTTCAGCTAACGGAGCCCAAGAGGCCGGAAGAAGTCAACAAGAAAGGTCATCCGAACTATTGTCCTTACCACCGAATGCTCGGACACAAGATATATGATTGCATCACTTTCAAGAGTTGGCTTGATGACAATCTCTGGAAAGAGAACATAACAATCCCGAAGGAATACATGAAGGAACCCCAAAAAAAAGGTTTCGTCAATGTTATCTCGACAGAACCTATTGTTCCGATAAACCCATATATGACCGATGATGGATGGAGTACCATTTGGACAAAGTCTTCAAAAAATATTTTGGATCACATCCAGACCGCTTCGGTACGCGCTTCAACTCAATGTTTGAAACCTGTCGAGCCGGCACTATCGCTTACGATCGAAGAACCGCCTTAGAAGGAGGAGAAGATCGTAGAAGAGAAGAAGATCGAGGCTCTGAAGGGTAGACTAGGGGTTACTTATCCTAGGATGGTTGTTTCTGATTAGGGGGAGAAATCCCTCGGACTTCTGACTCTGTATGATTATTTGCTCGCCCCGGCGGGATCTTATAATGATAAGAGTTATGGCATTGGCTTTGTTTTGACTGTTTCTAACTATTACGTAACTAGCGACAACCGACTTAATCTGGATCTCAATTCCAATACAAATAATGATTCTCAAATCATACACTACTTCGATGACCACGATGAAGAAGATGTTCACAAAGGAGGCTACGAAAGCTCAACAAGCAACGAGTCCATTTGTGAATTTCGAGGAGCTCCAATCGCGATAGAATTAGAGTTATCGGATTTTGAAGCAACTCCAAAAGAGCCAGTCGTTCCAATTCAAGGGGAAATATCGGCAGATCCAGCACCAAACTCAGAACAAGTAACTAAAGTCGACCTAAGAAGCGTAAAAATTCTACCTCTGAGAATAGGTCCAAAGGATAAAAGAAAGTAGGTGGTTTCTCAGGATGAGCCAACCCCACCAGAGGAGTTGCCCATTCGGGAAGAAACCGAGGAACATGGTAATAAAGTGGACTATAACGTGCTAGCCCGTCTTAGAAAGCTACTAGCCAAACCAAGCATATACAACGCTCTGATCCTGTCAAAGGAGATGAGGGAGGCTCTGATCAAGGTCTTACTTGATCCAGAAATTTGCTTAGCTCAAATGGCCAGTAATTCCTTCAACGAGGTTTGCTCTTTAAAAGAACAGCGAGGTGTTACCTTCACAGACAATGATCTATTACTAGGAACAGCTGATCAGAACCGACCATTGTACATTTCAGTCACTATTGGAAAGTTATGCTCTCCAGAGTGTTGGTTGATCCGGGAGCATCAATAAATATATTGACTCTTTGGATGCTAGCATATTTGGAAATTGATGCTTGTGAGCTTGAAGCAGACAAGATGTTATTGAGAGGCTTCAATCAGAAAAGAGAGAGAGCTCTCAGATCAATAACACTATTAATGAAAACCGGTGACTTAGCAAAGACAGCCGCAAAATTCCATATAATTGATTCTGACACATCGTTCAACGCTCTACTGGGTCAGACATGGATCCATGAAATCTGGATGGTACCGTCGTCTCTGCACCAGTGCATAAAATATTATGAAGGAGGAGAATAGTGTATTAAAGGTGATTTGCAACCATTCTCTGTACACAAGATTGGAATCCATCAAGATGCAGCCTATTAAATTTGTCTATGAAGCGCAATACCCAACCTGGTTAGCCAATGTGGTACTAGTCAGAAAGAAGAATGGTCAGATCAGAATCTGTGTGGATTTCAGAGATTTCAATAAAGCATGTCCAAAGGATGAATTCCTGCTGCCAATTCCAGAATTGATGATCGACATCGCTTCAACACATGAATTCTTTTTTTTCATGGATGGATCTTCGGGATACAACCAGATAAAGATGGCACAAGAAGATGAAAAGCTCATAGCCTTCAGAACGCCAATTGGAGTATACTGCAACACAGTGATGCCATTTGGATTGAAGAATGCAGGAGCAACCTACCCAAGAGCAATGACGTTGATTTTTTATGATCTCATTCACAACCAAGTTGAGTGTTACGTGGATGATGTGGTCATCAAGAGCAAATTAAAGGAAGAACACTTGTATGATTTGAGAATTGTTTTCGAGCAATTAAGACAATTTAACCTAAAGAAGAATCCCCTGAAATGCGCCTTCGGCGTCACCTCCGGGAAATTCTTAGGATTTGTCGTCTGACATCGTGGACTTGAAATCGATCCAGAGAAGATTAAAGCTATCTTAGAAATGCTACCTCCCAAAACCTTGAAACAACTATGGTCCTTTCAAGGGAAATTGGCATATCTTCGATGCTTTATCTCGAATTTGTCAGGAAGGTGTCAGCCATTTTCTACTTTAGTTAAGAAGGATGCCAAGTTTACTTGGGACTCCAAATGTCAACATGCCTTCGATGACATCAAACAATACCTAATGACACCTACTTTCTTAGCAGCCCCAGTCTCGGGACGACCGTTGATACTTTATACCGTAGCTTTAGACGACTCTCTCGGAGCCCTGTTAGCCCAGGTTAATGATGAGGGAAAAGAAAACGCGCTCTATTACCTAAGCTATCGTCTAATTCCGACAAAATTAAAGTATCCTCCTATTTAGAAGCACTATTTGGCCCTGATCTTCGTTGAACAGAGGCTCAGGCACTACATGCTTTCTCATAAGGTCAACCTTATTTCGAAGTTTAATCCGTTGTCGTCCAACACTTTCCGACAGACTTTCTAGGTGGTCAAAGATACTATTGCAATTCGATATAACTTTCATCCTCTTCGTGTCGTAAAGGGACAAGTCCTGGCAGAATTCCTTGCAGCACACCCTTTACCGGCAGAATCGCCTCTCAACGACGAATTACCAGATGAGCAGATAATGAGCCTAGAAGACCCCGATTATCAGCGTTGGGAACTGTACTTTGACGGATCATCTTTAGCACAGAAAGATAAAGAATCGCAAATGATAGTGTCTGGTAAGGTAGGGATCGGACTAATTCTTATAACACCGGAGCGGGGAATGTTAAGGTATTCCTATCACTTAACAGAACCGTGTACGAATAATGAGGTAGAATACGAAGCCCTCATAACAGGATTGGAATTAACCATTCAGATGGGAATAATATATATCAATATCTACGGAGATTCACAGTTGATCATTCAGCAAGTTGCGGGACAATGCAAAATTCTAAAGCCAAGACTTGAGCAGTACTTTCAGTACCCCATGAAACTGTTGGAGCAAATTCCAAATGTAACGATCAACAAGATTCCCAGGAGAGAAAATACTATTGTAGATGTGTTAGCCCGCCTTGCAAAAGAATTTGCCTGCTTATAGGATGAGTCAGTTGAAATGTCAGTTCAGGGACGGCAGGTTCTCTCACAGCTCGACATGGATACAATACACAAATCAGAAAAATCAGAAGAAACAATTGCAGCAGTGACAGAAAATACAGAAGATTGGCGGCAGCCACTAATAGAGTACTTGCAAACAGGAAATCTACTAGACGATAAGTCGATAGCCCATCAAATCAAGAAAAGAACTCTGTCTTACGCATTAATAAACGACACGTTATACAGAAAGTCTTTTGATCATATGTGGCTAAGATGCCTGAGCTGGTCTGAGGCTCCTGAAATTGTCAAAGAAGTACACTTAGGACTTTGTGTCGCTGAACAGTCAGGTCCAAAAATAAAGATGAAAATTAAGAGACTAGGGTACTACTGGCCCTCGATGATGACTAACTGCATGAAAGTTGCCAAAAGTTGTCACTAGTGCCAAGTACATGGAGTGGTTCTACATCAACCTCCAAAAGTGTTACATCCGATAATTACGTCGTGGCCATTTGAATGTTGGGGCACAGATATTGTGGGTCTGATAGAACCGCCTTCTTCAAGGGGACATCACTTTATCCTTGCAGCTACTGATTACTTTTCCAAATGGGCAGAAGCTATACCACTCAGAGAAGTGAAAGCGCACCATGTGTTGCAGTTTTTTAAGAATCAGGTCGTCTACCGTTTCAGAGTACCACGTAGAATCATTTCAGATAATGGGTCCGCGTTCAGAAGTACGAAGATCAACAATTTTGTCAGAAGACAGGGGATTGATTGGTGTTATTCGACGATCTATTACCCAAGAGCAAACGGCTTGACCGAGGCTTTTAATAAAACTCTCGTCCAAATCCTAAAGAAAACCTTGGACGAAAATAAAAGAAATTGGCATGAGAAGTTGTTAGAAGGCTCATGGGTGTACAGGATGATTTTCAGAACTCCTACTCAGTCTACGCCTTACGCTTTAGTGTACACGTCTGAGGCCGTCTTACCCTTGGATGTACAGCTTCCATCACTCAGAATTGTAGTTGCAGAAAAGATCACTACAGAAGAAAATGTCATAATACGATTGGAAGAATTGGAAAGCTTGGAAGGAAAAAGACTTTCAGCACAGCAGAATTTGGAACTATATAAAGCCAAGATGATCCAGGCCCACGATAAACTAGTCCGTCTAAGGACATTTAAAGTCGGTGACTTGGTTCTAGTTCTCAGAAGACCTATTCTTGCACACTGCAAGATAGGAAGTAAATTTGAACCAACATGGGAAGGGCCATTCGTGGTTGAGACAGTCTACTCAGGAGGTTCCTACTAACTGGTGAATTGCTGTGGAGAACAACCTATGCTTCCAATCAATGCACGATATTTGAAGAAGTATTACGCAACCTGATGAACTTTAAAAATGAGGTCTCATTCCTAGAAGCACGGGTAGAGTAATCATTTGCAACTGGGTCCAAACCCAAAACATAAAAAAATGGATGACAAAAAGGAAAATCATTAACAAAAAATGTGTTAAAAAAATGTGTGAAATTGTAATAATAAAATATCAATCTTTCCTTTTAAATCAATTCATTCCTGATCTTTCCCTCATCTCTTCCTACTTTCTTTAAAAATTAAAAGAGATAAATAAGAATTTTTCATTAATAAATGTTTTTCTTATTGTTCTTGTTCTTAGTACAGCCCCTGATCCTTTCCTTATTTTTTCATAGGGAAATGTCGAACGAGGGGTTGGTTCTGAACTTTAGAAATGGCGTGAGTCTAGCACTTGATGAAAAGAGGGTGAGGGATCGAGCCGTGATCGAGATTGACTCTGACTTCACACCAACCGGGCTACAATATGTAGAAATGATTGGACCCCGATTGATCGGGAATAGTTCCATAGCAAGACAGTAATGAAAGTGGGTGGCCCAAGTTAGCAATCCGCCAGCAAGAAGAGAAGAGCAAATGCCGCTCATGCAACAGGAGAAGATAAGAAAGTTAAGTCCGTTGTTGCTACAGCAAAGGGCAAGCTTGTCAGTACCATGCCCAAAAAATTCCAAGGGGTAAGGAGAGCTACTCTCACTGCTACCCAGAGGAGGAACAAGAATCACCGCATTCGCAAGATGTTAACCAAGATAGCAGCAGATCAACATGAAAAGACAGTTGCTACCGTCAATACAAATACTCCGAAGAAATTGGTTCGTCAGGAACTGGATAGGAGGAGATCAACTCCAAGGAAAGCAGAACAGATAAAAGAAATTCCAAGAAGAGCAGAAATAGAATCAGCGCCTCGACGCTAAGCAGATGCACCAGTTCTGAAGAGTCTTGTTGCAAAAGCAACCCCGGAGGATGTCCCGACAGAGACCATCCCCGAGGAGCCAAGACATGCAGAAGAGCATGCCAGGGTTGAACCATACATTCCTTAGTACTTTACTAGACCTCGCCGATTGCAGATAATTCTGGAATATGAGTTGGAAAGAATGGAGAATGTTGAAAAGAAAACTTTTGAATACTTTGAGAGAATTGGAGGCAAGAGGATCAATATCTTAGAAGGCCTCGAGCTGCATACAAATGTATTCTCAGATTACGAGCAGCAACAAATAGTAGGTTGCGTCGTTGAACTTCAGAAAATGGGCCGAGTTGGCCGCCTGAGGGAAAAGACCTATTCAGAACGCTGAAGATGGATGCCAGGAAAAGGAAGAATTACAATCCAATGCGGATGTTGCTACAACTTCGCGGTAGACAGAAAGGAGAATCCACTAGAAATACTCCGTCGCAATGATGTGGATCCGATGCCGAATATTATTAAAAGAATGGTAAAGAGGATGATAATATGGAGGGTATTGCCTGTAGATTGCATACCTAACAGCTGCATCATTAACATCTACAAGGAGGGCGACTGCATACCTCCACACATAGACCATCATGACTACGTCAGACCTTTCTGCATAGTGTCTTTTGTCAACCAAAGTAACATCATGTTTGGATCTGACCTCCGGATTACAGGCCCCAGAGAGTTTTGAGGGCCGGTGGAGATACCACTACCGGTAGATTCCGTCCTGGTGTTGAAAGGAAACAGAGCAGACATCGCAAAACAATGCATTCCAGGAGTGCCTGTGGAACGAATCTCCGTCACTTTCAGGAGAATGGATGACAGAAAAATGTCTTTCCACTTTCAGCCAGATCCAGAGTTAGAGAGTCTCCGGCCCTACGAGCTGTGATTTACATGGAAATATCACACCTCCAATGCACATCCATACGACATTCCTGCCAAAGATGCCTTGGAAGGTGATGTTATAGTCCATGTATCTCACTATTCAGATATGGATTTTGGCAGCTGCTTTTAAAAGAAACTTGAAGAATGTTACACAATCCGTGTTGGATTTATATGGATTTTATGAGATATTAAATTCTCAAGGAAAATATCATCATGTTTTGGATAAAGATGTATGATATATTTTCGATGAGATTGGAATGAACACGACCATGTCATGTTTTGCCTTCACCTCTTTTTGTGCAAATTGACTGGGAAACGCCTTTAAGTTAAATGAACTTCGAACAAAGAACAAAGGGAAAATAAAAACAAAGGAGAACTCTTTTAAAAATCTGAATGTCAAAACGAACCCCAAATAAATGTGAACCCTAAATTGAAAATCAAGCTAAAATCAAATCACAACAAGCGACTAAGACAAATTCCTGAATCGAAATCCTCAAACCTTCGGCTATTCTCAAATCTCTTTTTGACTCTCCATATTTCCTTCCCTCTTTTGAGAAGGTTGACTGAATCTACTGACACAGGACAACGAAAATTTTTGATTTGGTTCTGATGGCATGGATTCATATCCTTTGCCAAATAATCAGACTTTGATCGATCCTCGTGGGACGTGAAACACTTTCACGTCTCATTCCAAATCTTCCGCTAAACACAAATCTCCACAGCAAATTTGAACCCTTTAAATCTTCGAGACTGGAACCAGATACCAGTTCTCTTTAAACCTTCGGGACTAGAACCAGATTCCATTTCTCTTTAAACCTTCGAGACTGGAACCAGATTCCAGTTCTCTTACCTTTGAGACTGGAACCAGATTCCAGTTCTCTTTAAACCTTCGAGACTGGAACCAGATTCCAGTTCTCTTTAAACCTTCGAGCTTGGTACCAAATTCCAGTTCTCTTTAAACCTTCGAGACTGGTACCAAATTCCAGTTCTCTTTAAACCTTCAAGACTGGAACCAGATTCTAGTTCTCTTTAAACCTTCAAGACTGATGCCAGATTCTAGTTCACTTTTAACCTTTGAGACTGGAACCAGATTCCAGTTCTCTTTAAACTTTCAAAATTGGAACCAGATTCCAGTTCTCTTTAAACCTTCGAGACTAGTACTAAATCCTAGTTCTCTCCTTTCGAGGTCGATACCAAATTCTAACTCTCTTCCCGAGATTGATACCAAATTTTAACTCTCTCCTTCCGAGACTGGTACCAAATTCCAGATCTTATTTTGATATCAGTACCTAAATTCTGATTCTTATCCTTTTCAATTGATACTTAAACTCTGATTCTCACTCTGAGGCTGGTACCAAAATTCCAGTTCTCTTCGCAATCCCGAGGTTGGAACCTAGGTTCCAATTCTCATTTTAAATCCAGATTTCCTTGAATTGATTTTAAAGTAAACCTCAATCAAAATTGAAACTCAGAAGAAATTGAAATCTAAACTCACAAATTAAAAACTTGGAATATAAAATGAAATTAAATCTAAATCAAATTTCCCCAGATCTTATGATCTAGAATTCACTTCCTTTTCTACTCCCCAGTGAGAGTTTAGGGATCTCCAATCTTGGAGATATACTCGATACTCCCCAACGAAAATTTGTTTCTACTCTATTCTAAGTGTGTTACTTAGACATCTGTTTTGGTTTTGTTGATCTCTTCGGTCAATGCCAATACGCGCAGTGTTCTTGGTTAGCACACCACACCTATTGGGGGTCCATTTGTTGACCTCATTTTTGATGAGGTCTTTTCTCTTCTCTCTCCTTAGTACATAGATCTAGGATTAGGCTTTTCCTTTTACTATCTTATAGGACTAGAAATGGAACCTACCACTTAGAAATTCAAACACTTCTTGACTCCCTGCAAACCCCATAAGTTTCATTGTAAACCCCTAAGTCACTTGGAGAGTTAAGATCAAATGTGGAAGTTTAAAGGATGAGTTCCCTATAGGACTCTTTGGCCTTAGGACTACCCAGGGTGGCCTAGTCTAGTGAGGGTTGACTTGCACACATTAAACTTTCACACACATTCAAAATCCTAAAACCATTCATACCTAGCTTGAGTTCCTGAATCATGTAGGTAATTCATATGGATGGACCTTAACCCCTCGGCCCTTGGCTAAGAGGGTTAGGAACACATAGTGAATGCCTCAAATGAGTTCTCTCATGGCTCTTATGGGCTTGATATGGCTTCATGGCTCAACTAAAGTGATTCCATTCTACTCAAACTTGATCAATCTTTATTTTTCCAAAATTTCAATTTTTGACCTCTCGGACCCTACACACACCAAACCTACCAAATGCCATTGAAACTACCCAAAATTTGCAAAATCACCTAAATTACCCAAAATTCCTCCAAACCAATCCTAAACATTTCCCACAATTCAAATTGATCATCCTTAGCCAAATATACCAAAATTTCCAAAAATACCCCCCAATACCCTCCAAATACCCAAAATGCCCTTTTTAACCAAAAAATTCAAAAAATTCCCAATAAATTCCTGAAAATCCCAAATATTCCCAATTTTATTTTTTTCAACTATACCATAAGCCAATTTTGTCAATTTAGCCCACTTTTACCAAAATCCCCAATTTGACTCATTTTTAACCCAAATGGACCCAATATCAAACCAAATCAACCCAATTGATCTTAATTTTAATCCAATTCAGTCTTAAACTTCAATTCAATATCCCCAATATAAATCTAGACCAAATCCAATTCCAATTTGATTGACATTTGGATCCAATTTCAATTTGAAGCTTAAAACCCAATTTTGGCCCAAAACCTAAACTTAACCCAAACTACCTAAACTCAACCCCAACTAGCCCCAAACCTTTTCTAAAACTTCCCTAACATCCCCACAAACAAAACACTAACTTGATTTGCCCCAAATTTGAACCTATACACCACCCAAACCTAACCGAAACCAAAAATCCCCAATTTTGGCCTAAACCCACCATGAACCCAAATGCGCCCAAATCCCAAAATCAAAGCCCAACCAAAGTTGAAAACTCTTTTTAACACTCCCATAAACATTTCTCAACATTAATTTTACATAAAATCTAACATTAGCCCAACCTTAGCCCAAGTTAGCCCAATTTGACCCACTTTGGCCCCTTTAACAAAAAAGTCCCAAATCAAACCCAATTCAACTCCAAATCACCTCAAATTTGTTTCAAATCACTCATGACACATCCCTAAACTAAACTGAACATTTTTTTGGCCCAATCCTTCACAAAATTTCCTTCCACCAATTTGTTTTCAAGCCTAAAGGCCTGCTTTCTTAAACCATTCTAAAAGCCCATTTTCACCAAATCCAAAAGCCCAAAAATCCATTCCCAAGCCCACATTAAACCTTTTCTTTATCATTCATTTGATAATACTATTTGACCAAAGTCTTAAATCATCATGAAATCAACCCATTTGTAGCATCATGACAAATCCCATCAAAAGAATCCAAAGTTTTCAAAATTTCAACTAACCCACTTTCATGTAAATGAGCCAAGCCATGAGCTAAGCCATGGAGCCATGCCCAAGCCATATGTAAACCATGAGGAGCCATAGACTTGTCATCACTCCCTAAATGGCAAAAGAAGGAGATCCTTTAAGAACTCCCTAAAAGTCATTAACCCATTACATGATTCCTCTTAACCTAAATTTAATCCAAATAATCCTTGATGGGGACTTCATCACACATGTGAGGCTGACCCAACTGATTCCCTTCAGCCAAAATCAGGTCATGGGAGATGAACCTAACCAAAATCCATAGGTTGACCCATTTGAACCCAAAATCACCCCTCTCCCCATGCCACTTAAATCCAATCCTTTACACATGTCCAAAGGCAATTGACTTCACCAAACCCCAGCCCTGACACCCCTGAGTCAGATGGTGACCTGACTGTGGCCGGACAGCCACCAGGCCACCGGAAAACGCCATGGCCGAGGAGGTTGGAATGAGCCAAATTTCAAATTCTCATGTACTGAGCTGCCCCACTCCAATTGGCCACCACAGCTCTTCATCTCCTCCCCTAGGCAGCTGAACCCAACCATCAATTGCTCCTAAGAAACCTTAACCATGGCCATTTAAACCAGCCACCCCCTCTTGGGCAAAAGGTTGGCCAAAATCAACCTTCATAGAATCCCTCCAAACTCCTCACAGAGCTTCCCCTAGCCAAGAGCAATCCATCCCCATTGTTCTCCTTCCCTAAATCCCATTGATTGAGCTCGATTTTGGAGCTCGATTCTCAAGCCAGGACAGGACATCTTTCAAACCTCCACCAAAATCAAATTAAACTCACCCACACCTGCACAGGACCAAGAGAAGGAGTTCCCCAGAGAAAGCCCCCTCTCCAGGCCACCCAATTGATCTAGCCTCCAAAGTCTGAAATCGGGCATGGTCACTTTCATACTTAGACCTTTCACCAGGGCTAGAGGCTTCATCCCTAAGCTCTTCCAGGTACAACAAACGTACCGAGCACATTCAATTGAGGCCTTACCTACTGAACCAAGGTATGGAGACTTCTCTTTAACCCGAGCTTCCATCGAGTCTCCATTTCATTTGAGTTAATTTCATAGCATGTAAAATGTATGGATGTGTTCGTCTCTTCAAGACGAATCCATAGAGTATAATAACACGAAAATCCATTGAGAAACGAGGGAGATATTATGGTTTGAGTGTGGACGGTCAAGGGTGCACACCAGTCGAAGACAACGACCAGTCGCCGTTGGATCGAGCGTGTATCGACTAGACAACCCAGATTGCATCGGACCAGGGAACGGTATGTGAACCGCGGGTCACGTGGTGCTGAGTCGGATGGCGGCGGCGAATGGGAGTGCGCCGCGTGAAGCTTCGAAGATGCCAAGGTTGCCGTGGCGCTGAGTTGGATAAGTAGGAAAATATGGAATTTGTGATTTAATTAAATGCCTGACACTTAGAAAATCCATATCTTTGTGTAGAAAAATTAAAAAAATAAATAAATAATACTATCTTGCTCAGTGAACAGAGGAGAATAATGTAGAAAAAGAATTAAGTTAATTTGATGAGTTTTTTATTTTTAATTAATTATTTACTCATTTCAGTATTCTAATTCTCCATTTGCATAAACAATTCACCATGGCATGAGACCATAGGGCTTTTGATGCCTCTAATCTTGGGAACATTTCCTGAATTTTTCAAGGTCAAAGGCTATCTCTATGGCAAGTTTTGTATTTTTCAAGTTTATGTCACTATTTTTGATATTTTAATTCCATTAATTAGCATATTTCTTAGAAAATTATAGAAATTTTTGGGGAAGTTTCTTAGGACCAGAGGACCCTAGAATAATTATTTTTTGAGTTAATTCATTAAGAATAACACTAATTGGCCTAATTACTCAAAACTGAACTTTAATTAATTAGGGCTAACCACACATCAAAAGAACTTGAAAATAGTTATCTACTGATCTTTAGGATTAGAGGGACCTCACATAAAAATTTGGAGTCAATTGGAAATATTTAACCCCACTAAATAGATTAATTAGGTCACATGAGTAAAATTAAAATTTGAAAATTCATAACTCCAAAAATACATTTTAAAAATTCACCAAATTAGTTTTGGGACTTCTCTGGTAACAGAGGAGTAAGAAAATTAAAATTGGAATTTTAAAAAATTTTCATTCTTAATCATATTTTTAATAAATCATAAAAATCATAAAAAAATGTCATATTTCACCTCCTAATCACTTAGGCACAAACAAAATATTTTTCCTAAGCCTCGAAGTAAAGATATTGAATTTTAAAGCCCTAAGATAATTTTTGAATTAAAAAATAAATTTTCTAACATTTTCACTAAATTAATTCGAATAAATCAAAGAAAAATTAGAAAATTATAAAATTTGTTTCTCTAGACTCCTTGAGGTCAGAGAGGTTTATGAAAAATATAAAATTTATTTTTACGCTTTAATTTTAGTTTATAATTGATTAATACTCCAAAACTCAAAATAATTATAATAAATAAAATATAATTAAAAAAATCACTAAAATTGGTCCAAGTGGTCCTCTAGTCATTAGGAACATCGCATAATTTTCTTAAGGACTGAAACCTTACCTTGGTCATGTTGTTGAATTTCCATTGAAAATCCCTATTTTCTATTAAAATAAATATATAAATTAAATTAAAAATAGAAAAATCACATTTTCTCCTCTGATGTTTTAATTGACATGTGAGTGAAGTGACATAAAAAAATTTCAAGCTCATTTGAGCTCAATTTGATAAGTTATGAAATAATTAAGCTTAAAAGGGCACATTAATAATTAAGAATTTTAACCCCTAATTAAAACTTTAGGTTTAATTGAAATGGGGGGTAAAATATTTGATCTTAATTCTTTCTTAGATGATTGAAAATTTGGAAAATAAAAGGGTAGGAACTCATCGATCACTTCTAATAAACCAAAAAAAATGAAACCTTAATTAATTAAATAATTTGAATTTTGGAAGAATAATTTAAAATTTTGGATTATTAAAATGAGGATATAATTTAGAGAGACTATAATCACTTAAACTAAAATCCCCAAATGAATCACTTTAATTATATTTAACTCTTAATTAAACTTAAGGTGATAATTGAAATTAATAAATTAATAATAAAGAAAAGGTATCCCTTAATTAAATTAAAACTTAAAATATTAAATAACTTGGTAATTAAATTGAAATAAATTTAAAACATTAAGAACATTATTAATTTCAAAAATCACTTGAAAGCAAATTTAAAACAAACTTGAAACATTAAAATCAATTTCAAAAAATAATTCTTAATTAAAAAATCAAACCAATTAAAAGTTTATCTAGAATATTGCAATTAAATTAAAATTTAATCATTAAAGTCTAAATTAAATAATTTAAACTCCTGTTTCAATTCAAATAGTTTAAAACACTTAAGAAAAAACAACGAACACTATTCCAAACACAAATTTATTAAAATTTTATAACTAATTTAAATCAACTTTAAACATTAATTCTAATTTTAAATAGTTGAAATACTTAATAAATAGATTTGCCCCTAAAGACTTTTATCATTATAACTCTTAAATGGAGCATCAAGTGAGGTGTAACTTCATTCATGGGACAATCAAATGTCCTAAGTTCACTGAGCAAGAGTTAAAACTTATCTAAAAATTTCTGGATGATTGATTCATCTCTACAACAAAAGTTCATTTAGACTCAAAATAATCTCAGAAGTATTGAAAAGATGTTTAGACCCCGTTCTAAGCACTTCCTCAATACAATGAAGTGTTTTAAGAAGAATATTTGAACATAATTGTTCTTTGTTGAAGAAAATCCACAAAATATAGAGAACCTAGACGTCATAGGACTTGACTAGCTATAGGATTAGAACTTTGTTAGACAACCAAAACCTTCCCTTAGCTTTACCTAGGTGTTTTCTTGCAAATACATAAATGCTTTTATATTTGTTTTAAGTGCAGCTTGGAATGACGAGAAGACCCTCCAGGTACGCTTTTAATTCATTGCAATTTACTTTATTGCAACTTATTTACCTCCACTGCGCTTTACTTTTCTTGCATGATAAACAGGATTGTTGCATGAAAACTAAAACCTTTAGGATAGCCACAAAACTGAAACCAAAACTAAATTAAAAGTCACACAAGATAAAATTAACCACCATAACTTCTAAAATATAAAATAACTCAAAATTTAATCACAAACAAATCAACAAAACCACAACTTTAACTAAATTAAAACGTCTCATTGAATGATCGGGAATACCTCGGATGATGTAACCCACGTGTTGCTAACGGGATTTCCCACGGTCTAAATGAAAGTGTGGAACTCATTCAGTTGAGTTTAGTAAATTCATCTAGACTAAGTGAATTCAATGAAAATAACGGTGTCGGGATGACGGAACCGTGGGATCTTAATCAGTTATGTTTAATCAACTTTAAGATTTGTTTTAATTAAAACACTAAAAACATTTGGACTTTAAGAATTTTCTAAACCATAACACTTCTCTCATCTCCTGAGTTTCACTTTCCAAAACTAAACCTTCTGTAACAACAAGGAGCTAGAAGCATAGTGGGCATCACGGCCATCGTCGTTAGCAAAACTAGAATCTACATCAACAAAACCTTTCTTAGCATTAAATAACAAAGTCATAGGACTTCGAGGTAGTTTTCCTAGTGCAACATAAATCCTCAACACTTCTTTAGGCATTTGCATAATCATGTTATGTAAATTAAGCCCTAACCAGTTTTAGGATTCCAAGGTAGTCGTTTGGTACGACATCGAGGCTATTTGTGTGATCATATCATACAAGCATAAGTCCTAATTAACTAAAATTGGTAGGATTACAACATTTAATAAACTCTCAAATTGAAGCCAAACAAATAGGATAGTTGAGAAGTCACGGAGACTTGTCTCGAATTCGTGACATCCCCTACTTCTCCTCAATTGGATTCCTAAAATAATTGTTCCAAATTTGACCCATCCCCTATTGAAATTTCTAAAATCCAGTTGTTTGGAAACCTTAAACTTTGAAATTCTTGAGAGCAAAACCACTGATCATTATCGAGAGTTTTCTTAAATGATTCCGGTCATTTAAGATGTAATTAACTATTGGGGCTTTCCCTTATAGGGAACTTTAAGAACCCAAGTAATATAAACCCTGCTTAATTCCCCTATATTAAGCAGGGTAACTTGTCGGCTAATAAAATTGGTTCGCAGACCAAATGGATGTCACAAATCTTCTAGTTTATTTAATCGAACCCCATCGTCAAGCAGTGTGTTTGTCCTTCGAAATAGATACACGGTTTGTGATGTGGTGCTCGTTTATATAAACTATTTGGGATGTGAGATCAGTTTGATTTCATATCTTAAAATTTTTAAACTTAAAATTATTTTGAAAATCAAATGCTACTTTCTAAAGTATATATATATTTAAATTAAATTTAAAATCTAAAATTCGCTGACAATTTATGTAGGCGACCCCTTTTCAAAATACAATACTGAACCTAAAAATAAGCCGTACACTAGCATAGAAAATTACATTGAAAATTTTTTCATATTTCTGACCCAAAACAGCACTAATAGCATAATCACTAGCATCACACATTAGTTCAAAAGGTTTTTCCCAATTTGGTGAAATTATAATAGGTGCAGTGATTAATTTTTCTTTTAATGTTTCAAAAGCTTTTAGGCATTCATCATCAAAATAAAAAATTAAATCCTTTTCTAATAAACGGCATAAGGGTTCTGAAATTTTTGAAAAGTCTTTAATGTAATGCCTATAGAATCCTACATGTCCCAGAAAACTTATAATTCCATTTACATTCGTTGGACAAGGTAAATTAGAGATAACTTGAATTTTTGCAAGGTCTACCTCCAAACCTTTTTTTTTATATTCTATCTCCTAATACAGTTCCTCTTGTTACCATAAATTGACATTTTTTCCAATTAAGGACAAAATTAGTTTCTTCACAGCATTTTAGAACTTTAGATAAATGTTCTAATCATGATTCAAATGAACTTCCTAACACTGAAAAATTATCCATAAAAAGTTCAATCCCGTTTTCAATTAAATCATAGAAAACAGCCATCATACATCTCTAAAATGTAGACATGGCATTACATAAACCAAAAGGCATTCTTCTAAAAACAAACGTACCATAAGGACTGGTAAAAGTTGTATTCTCTTGATCCATAGGTGCAACATGAATTTGGTGGTACACAGTATATCCATCCAGAAAACAAAAGTATTTATGCCCAACTAGTCTATCCAACATCTGATCCAGAAATGGGAGTGGAAAAAGATCTTTCCTTGTAGCAAGATTTAATTTTCTATAATCAATGCATATTTGCCACTTTGATAGCTATGAGATTGTCTTGTTGGTATAATCTCATTCTTTTCATTAACAGTCACAGTTACTCCTCCTTTCTTAGGAACACAGTGAATAAGACTAACCCATGCACTATCTGAAAAAGGGTAGATAATCCTAGCATCCAACCACTTTAAAATTTCTTTCTTAACAACATCTTTCATAATAAGATTTAAACTCCTTTGATGTTCAGCCCTAGGTTTACAGTATCATCCATAAGGATTCTTTGCATACAAATTGAAGGACTGATTCCTTTAATATCAGCTATCGTCCATCCAAAGGCTTTCTTGTACTTCTTTAAAACTTCAAACAAATTCTCTTTTCTTTTTTAGTTAATTGAGAGGAAATTATCACTGGCAAAGTTGAGGACTCACCTCTAAAAACATACTTCAAATGATCAGGAAGCATCTTCAACTAAAGTTCAAGAGGTTTTCCAATTAATGGACCAAAAGATTCATCTTTTTCAGTCATGTCCAACAGTTCAAAATTTTCATAAACATAATTTAGATCTTCCTCATGAAAATCTTTAGAATGATGTAACTCCTCTTCTTACTCATGTTCTAATTATTCTCTTTCATATTTCTCTTCATAAGTTGACTTGAAATGACATTCACTCAAATACTTAATAACATCCATCATATAACATTCACCAGCTTTACCTCTTGCAAGATATTTCATTGATTTTAAAATTGAGAATGTAACAATCTGATCAATAACTCTCATTGTTAATTCCCATTTTTGCACATCTATCATAGCTCTGCTTATGGCTAGGAAAGGTCTTTCTAAAATTATGGGTATCTCTTTATCTTCCTCCATATCCAGCATAATGAAATCAACAGGAAAGAAAAATTGATCCACTTTTATCAAGAAATCTGCTATAACTCTTGTAAAGTATGTGATCAAATGATCTGCTAATTACAGAGTTACAGTAGTTGGAGTTATTTCTCCTAATCCCAGTATTTTAAATATTGATAGAGCCATAAGGTTAATGCTTGCACCTAAATCACATAAAGCTTTTCAATAAAATCTGCCTCCAATTGCACATGGAATTGTGATACTACGAGGATATTTAAGATTTTTAGGAAGCTTCTTCTGAATTATTGCAATACACTCCTCACTAAGTGCAATTGTCTCATTATCTTTGAACTTCCTTTTTTTTTTAGAATATCCTTCATAAATTTCACATAGCTTGACATCTGTTCTAAAGCTTCAGCAAATTGAATGTTGATTGTAAGCTTCTTAAATATCTCCATGAATTTTTAAAACTGCTTATCGAATTTTTGTTGACAATGTCTTTGAGGAACTAGTGGTGGTGGGTTTTCCAAATCTTCCTCAACTGGAGAAATATGTCTTTCCAAACCTTTTAGAGTGTCCACTTTTGGTTCTTCAATCTCTCATTTCTCTACTTCAATTTCTTTTTTGCCCTCTACCTTCCAACTCTCTTCCACTTGTCAGTTGAATTGCTTTTACTTTCTCTTTATCCTTATCTCTTGGATTTACTTCAGTATTATTTGGAAGCATACCTTGAGATCTATTACTTAATGTATTGGCAATTTTTCCCAATTGACTTTCAATATTTCTTATTATAGCTCTTTGACTCTACAACTGATTTCTCATTTGTAACACCACTTCTTCAATAGACAACTTCTTCTCCTTAAATGGTGAAGAATTGTTAAAACTCGGAGGATAGGTTGGTCTATAATTATTTTTCCCTTGGTTGTTCCAGTTCCCAATGGGTTTACTTGGTTGTTCCCCCATTGTTGATTAATACCACCCTGATTATTGGTTCCAGTTAAAGTTTGGATGATTCTTCCAACCTCGGTTAAAATAATTAGAATAAGGGTTATTAGGCTTGCTTATAGCATTCAATGTTTCAGGTGAAATATGAGAATTAACCATTTGTCTTAATGAATTTTTTTCAATCATGGCGATTGGCTAAGAAAAATTTATTACAAATTGGTCTATCTTCCTTAAAATTGAAGCAACTTAATTTGCTAACATCGCAAAAGCATCATTTTCATGAATATTGGCTACCTTTTTAGGATTTAACCTTTCAAAAGGCCATTAAAAATTATTAGTACCCATTTCTTCTATCAAAGCATATGCATCAGCAAACTGTTTAGACATCAGTGATCCTTCTGCAACAGCATCAATAATAGATCTAAGAGATGCAACTAATCCATTATAAAATTTTTGAATTATTAACCAATATGGCATCGAATGATGTGGACATTTTATGAGGAGATCTTTAAATCGTTCCCATGCCTCATATATAGATTCACCTTCAAGCTGACAAAAAGATGTGATATCATTTCTAAGCTTCCCAGTCTTTGATGGTGGAAAAATATTTAAAATGGAATTTTTGTGTTAAATCACCCCAAGTTCTGATAGATCCAGGTGCTAACGAATTTAACCATATCTTAGCTTTATCCCTTAGTGAGAAGTAAAAAAGTCTAAGTCTAATAACATCATCTGAAACATCATCATATTTAAAAGTAGCACACAACTCTAGAAAGCTGGTAAGATGTAAATTATGATCTTCAATTGGTGCTCCCCTAGACTGATTATTAGACACCATTTGGATAATAGCGGGTTTAAGCTCAAAGGAATTAGCAGCTACAATAGGGTGTTGAATACTACCATGAAGTTTATCCATTGTAGGGTCAGCATATTCACTTAAAGGTCTAAATTCTTGATGGATGTCAACATTTTGATTTTGATGATTTACCATTTCTTGAAGGTTTTTATCTTTTCAAAATTTTAATTTTTTTAATTTTTTTGATTGTTCTTTCTAATTTAGAATCGTAAGACACAAGTCCCTCAGACCTTGAACTATGCATAAAATGTTAAATAAAATAATACAAAACACACTAACAAAAACAAAGAAAAGTAAAAAAAGATAATTTTTTTAATTTTCTTTAAATGAAATTTTAATCAATTTCCCCAGCAACGGCGCCAAAAACTTGATGCCCGAAACTATTTATTGCTAAGATTTAGATATTAAATTTATGATTTATAATATTGGATACTATGCAAGCATATGTATCGTTTATCAAGTAATATAGAACTTTCTGATTATGCCCCAAGATATCGAACCCACAGAGAAATTTGTAAAAATTTAAAGAAATACTAAAAATAACTTTTTTCTTTTTTAATTATTTTTTGTAAGTATGTTTTAAGGTTTTCATTTTGAAAAGCTGTTTTTGATATTTTTAATAACATGTTAAATATGAAATAAAATTATCAATACTCAAACACGATATAAAAGTTATAAGAATCAAATATCTTTTTCCTTCTTCAATGAATCAGTAATATTTATGGAATTTTATGTTGCAGAACTATTTAAATGTATTGTGCCAAATAGGAGCAATTATATTCTTTACTCTTACTTGGTTCTATAAAAAAAATTGGTTTATTTGAAATTTTAAAATTTTGTAGATGGGTTAGGCAGGGAAGATACCAGCTCTCCACCTAGGGGCTAACATCTCACAAAAAAATTTAACATAACAAACCAAATTAGGGGGTTTTATCGTGTCACTCTAGTCCTCTAATTTTACTTCCCAATAAAGCATATCCCCCTATATATTTGCATTCAATCATATGTACTACAATTCTCACCCATATAATTGCATGTGATTCTTTCCAATTGTTGTTTGAGACAATATCGCTTTGGCTCTTACATAATCTCACAAAAAATTTTAACATTGTAATTGGCCGAATCAAGAAGTAAATTAAGTTTAAGAAATTGAATCATCACAATTTATTCCAGCATTAAACACTTATACTTTCCACAGCATACTTCCATAATTTAATTACTTCATCATCTAAGAAAGAAAAAGATATAGTAAGCTGATCCCCGATAGATGCAAACTTACTACCGTCCGGTAAATGCGCTGAGGATTTTAGGTATGAAAATTATGATTTGATAATATGGGATACTACGCAAGTATACGTATCGTTTATCAAGTAATATAGAACTTTTTGATTAAGCCTCGAGATATCGAACCCACAGGGACAATATGAAAATCTTTAAAGGAATAAAAAAAACTATCTTTTTACTTTCTTTAATTGTTTTTGAAAAAGTATGTCTTGATTTTGAAAAGTTTCAAAAGTTGATTTGTCTTTTAAAATTTCCTTAATAAAATTTTAAGCAATGAAATTAAAATTATAATAACTAATAACACTGGATGTAAAATACTATTAACTAGAATATCATTTTCTTTACTTTTACGAAGTATTAATAATTCTTAAAGTATTGTTGTGAAAGTATTTAAATTTGTTGTGACAAATAGAAGCAATTGTGTTCTTTACCCTTACTTAGTTCTATAAAGAACATAGGTTAATTTGAAATTTTTATTATTTTAAACATGGTTAGGCAGGGAAGATACCAGTCTCTCACTCTAGAGTTCCCTTGATTCCCACCACCTGGGGGCTAACTTCTCATAACAAAACTCAAAACTTCAAACCAAATTAAGGGGTTTTAGCTTGTCACTCTAAAATCCTCTAATTTTACTCCCTTTTATAAAAATATATTATAATATTACATTCAATTATATGAACTACAATTCTCACCCATATAATTGCATGTAATTCTTACTAACTTTTATGAGAGAATACCGTATTGGATCTTACATAATCTCAAGAAATTCTACAACTTAACAAGACAAATTAAGAAGTAAACAAAGTTTTCCGAATCAATCTTCACAACTTCTTTCAAGTTTTAAACACTTATACTTTCCCCAACAATTCTTTATAAATTAATTTCTTCTCCAATTAAGAAAGAAAAAAATAAAGTAAACTACTCAGAATGCATTGGGAAAATACAAAAACACATTGATTTGAAATTAAAAAAATAAGAAAAATAACAAATGAAAGAAAGTATTAATAAAAATATTAAAAGTAAACACTTATCTGAAAATCCTCTCCACAAGACTAAGGAAGTTCCTCTGAAACTTTGACTCTTCGCTAAACTACTTCTCAGAGCAAGTCTCCCAACTCCGATGACTCAGAATACAGATTTCAGACTTCAAAAAAAAACTAAACTAAAAGAAAGAAAAGAAGCGGGAACAAGAAGACTTTACTCTGACCCCTTTCTCCTTTCTACTCTCTACTCCTACTCTTAATAATAATTCTTAAAAATGCAGTGGAAGACTAATTGAAGTACCCTTCAAAACGCAGTGGAAGAGCCTCCTAAAGCCTCCCCTCAAAACGCAGTGGAAGAGCCTCCTAAAGCCTCCCCTAATCTTTCCTAAGAATCTCTTTAAATAGCAAACCAAAATGTAACTTGGTGTCTCTTCAAAATGTGTCCAAATTCAATGTATCTACCATGGAACGCACCCCTTCATTCAAATTTGCCACCCAAACGAAGTTATGGTAGTTACAACCAAGAGTTTCATCCCATCCCCTTTGAAATTGGCACCAAATTCATTTGAATTTTGATTTTTAACTGTGGCAGCTAAGCGCCGGCCCAGCGGCGCTTAGCCGCCAAAGCCAAAATTTTGATTTTTCATTATTTTTGCTCCAAATTTGATCCAGTTTTGCTCCTTTCATCATGACCATCCATTTTCATCATACCTGCAAGAAAAACACAAAATACCTTCCATTAAAGTGCAATATCATTAAAAATAGGTATAAAAATGTGCATAAAAATACTATATATTTTTGGTGTATCAAAATCCCCCAAACTTAAAATGTTCTTTGTCCTCAAGTAACAGTTAATCTCATAGAACATTGTAGCATGAAAATTATGTAATGAGTTTCATAGGAAGATAACAAAATTTTGTTCTAGAAATGGAATAGTCTAAATTAGAAAAAATTTCAGTAATTAAAACCAAATAAAAGTTTAGAAAGTTCTTAAGTAACGAAAAATGACAAATATGAGTCTCTATCTATTTCAAAAATATTTGTAGATTCTTCAATATATAGGATTGAAATAATTATTTTTCTCACTTAAAAATCTTTATTTGAAAAATAATTTTACTTACTATATTATAACTTTAAGCTTTAGATTTTCTATGAACTTATATCTTAAAGTTTAGGTATGAAACCGAATTTTGATTAGACCCTTAAACCCTCAAGCTTCTCCGCCCTTTTCATATATTATTTTTAACTTTTTTTTATAAGGTAAGGATTACTATATGTGGATAGACCTTTAATGATTTTGAATTCCATCCATCCATTTAAAATAAAGATTAGATTTATGTTTTTCACTTAAAAATCATAATAATAGTATCTGAAAATTACTTTTCAATAAAAAAAATTTAAGCTTTGAAGAATAAAAGTTAAATCTTCTATTTATCCAAAAATACAAAACTTCTTACTAAAGATAGTTTAACTTTATTTAACACTTCTTCATTAAGAAAATTTTAACTTTAAGTTTTTCATGATTACTATAAATTTTAACTAAATTCTTTTATTCATTTCTATATTCAAAATTTTATCCCCCTAATATAACTTCATGTACATAATTGTTCTCAATCAAAAATAAGATTTATTTTTAAGTATTCTTGAGAATCAAATAAAATTTTAGGTTTTTGAAAATCTTTGCTTTTTTTTTCTAATCCCCCCCCAAACTTTAATTTTTCAATTAAAAAAAAAACATTTAAGCATAAGAAATGATATATGGGTGAGACATAAAAACTAACATATCATGCTTGCAGGAATTTTTAATATCTTAATATGCAAGTATAACAATTTAAATAACAGGAGTAAAATGAAATCAAATTTAGTTTTTTCAAAACATATATATATATATATATATATAAACTTATAATAAGAAAAGTAAAAATTTCAGAAGACTTCTACAGTAGTGGAGGTTTTCAAAGCAAATACACAACAACTAAAATAACACACTGATACAGATAACAAATGATAGTGGAATTTGAAAAAAATTTAAACATATAGTTTCCTAAGTAGAAGTTCCTAATAGTTGTTTATAATCTCCAAAAAGTTTTTGAATTAAGGTACACACTATTAAAAACTCTGACATAACATACACATAAAAACATTTACTATTACACACTATCACAAAGCAACATATAAATCCACAACAAAACAACAACAATACCTGAATATGCATAATAGATAAATAATACAACTACAATCTGCATACTATCAAGGTTTACATCACAACACAATCATTAAACAAAACACTAGATAAAGTACACAGTAACACAACATAACAACACAATAACTAAAACAAACAACATACATCTACTCTTCATCCTCATCATCATCATCATTTTGCTCGTTCCAATCCCTGGATGGCACGTAAGGTATGTAGAATGGATGAGGGGGCATCTCAGCACTCTGACACCTCTAATCATTCTATCCAAATATTGCTGATAATTCTCCTCATTTTCCTCATGTTTTATAATATATCTCTCCACATTATCCATCTTACCATCAATATCTTTCTTATGCTCTCGAGTAAGACTCACTTTTTTCAAAATATTTATTAAAAAACCAGTCTGTGAATCAGTAGATGACGAAGCACGTGAAGTAGTAGCACGAGAAATAGATGCAACAGAAGTAGAAGCAGTAGAAATCTTACCAAATCCTCCACTCCAACCAAACTCTGAATGTACAGTGTAAGCACCAATGTTTACACTGGTAATTGGTCTCAATGGCTAAAGTACCTCTTCCCAGGTATCCAACTTCACTCCAGATTGTTCACATAGTGAATGAATCAAGGAAGGAAATCTCATACCTGCAGTTGTGGTTGATCTAGCACAGTTCAAAACATAATCATAAATTATACCTCCAATGTCAATAGGCTTCCCTTGCTGAATACAATGGTTCAACACAGCTCTTTCTCTCGTTACTTCACTAGTATGACTCGAAGGTAACAACTTAGATGAGATAAAATAATGCCAAGCCTTAGAAATGGCATTCAATTTGGAAGCAGGAAAGTTCACTCTTCTATTATTTGTTATTTTCCATAATCCTCTTCCATCAGTCAAAAATTCCATGATCTCATCTAATTCCCCTTCTGAAGGATGATAGTTAGAATAAAAATAGAACATATCAGGAGGTAGTCCATAAAAAAGTATTGATTGCACCAGAAGAAAAGTTGACCTCATGCCTCCAAACCATCACTTGATTCTCTTCTGCAGAAAATTTGCATAAAATTCTCTAACTACAGAAACAACAGCAACAGCAGAGAAGCAATAGTAATTCTCTCAGTTTCTTCTAGCAATCATATCTTCAATCACCTCTCGTGGCTTACTAAACACTCGCTCAGAAATCAACTTACATGATTGCAATGCATCAAAGTATCGTTCCTCAGCCCTCATATTAACAAATTTTTCATAATCACACTTCGCCTTTTCTCGTGCACGCTTTGACTTTGGAGCCATTTCTAAAAATTTACAAAATATTCACCATAAATTCCAAAATCAAACTAAATTAGCTAAGTTATCTTCCAAAAGATCTTTTCACTAAATCCAAGCAATTTCTCAAATTTTTTCTCAAATTTTCACCATGAATAGTGATTTTAAGATTTTCCATAATGTACTCAAAATATATGGTGAAAATCAAAAATTTTACTTAAGAGTAGTGCTCTTACCTCAAGGAATCCAAATCTAACAATTTTTGTTGAGATCGGCTCTTAAATGATCTACAATATGATGCCCTAGGCTCCTCTTTCACGATAAACCGAAGGTTGAAGACGATGGGGCAGTTTAAAAATGGTAATTTTTGGGTTTTTAACTTTTGGGAATCAATTTTCGCGAACTGGCACCTAAGCGCGAACTCTCGACGCTTAGTCGCGAAATCTGGTGCTTAACCGCCGGCACTCTAGCGCTTAGCCGCCAATCCCCAAATTTTCATAATTAAGGTATATGTACTAAATCACTTGGTTAATCACGCTTAATTACTCAAAAATAATTATTTCTCCCCACATAAATCTTCAATATTCCAAATCAAAATTTAATATCCATTGATTCCACACAAATTTAACACAAACACAAACTTATATTAAAACAAACATAACACTAAATACAATACTAGAATTTCAATCCAAATATAAAGGATGAAATTCTCTAAATACAAGAGACATTAATCTCAAACTGATAAGTATACATCTCTAGGATGTACTATCACATCATCAGGCATAGTTAATATTTAAATAAAAACACTAAACACACCAAACATAACACACAAGAACACAAAACATAACACATAAGAACACTAAATAAATAGAAACAGAACACTCTTAATTCCATTCTCCATTAGGCGGAATATATCGCGGACCACTATTATTCTTAATTGACCCTTCAGGAATATTAATTTGATAGAATGGGCGATAATTGTTCATTCTTACATCATCTTCTTCAATCCATTTGTTCTTCACAAACATCGCCTTATCCATTTCTTCCACGTACCTTGAATGATTGAATTGCATCTTGAGTTGACATCCCATGTGTTCCAAATGTAAGTTAGTATCATTGATCTTTGCTTCCATTGAAGTCACTCGGGCTTCGATTTTTGCAATCATTTCTGCAATACCTTGAATACTAACAGCGAGATATCCATTAAATAACTCTTTAGCACTATCACTAATGAACTTACTTTTGTCAGAATCTTGCTTCTTCTTTATCTCATTCTCCCAAGAAGAGATGATGCACTCAAAATTCTCTTCTTAAGACTTCAGAAATGAAAATAAGACTTGGGGCAAGTATTTCTCTTAAGTCAAGTCCTTTTTTATAGACTTGGGAAATGTTAAAACAACCACAAGACGTTTAGAAACTCCAAAATAACTCCCAAAACTTCTCCCCCTTGATCTAGGCTTCTAGATCCACATTTTTCACAATTTTTATAACTGCGGCGCCTAAGCGCCAACTAGTCGGTGCTTAGCCGCCAGTGCACAATTTAACACAAGTCTGCTAAGTGTCTAAATTTTCATTTTGACTTCTCTAAATCATCAATTAAGGTCAAATAAACTCTACTTAAGTTTAAAAACTCCAAATTACTATCACTAAAAACATAAAAACAAACCAAACAAAGCAAACAAAACACACAAAATAAACATAAAGCAAAGCACACCGATAAATATGGGTTGCCTCCCACAAAGCGTTTGTTTTAACGTCTTCAGCCTGACATACCCAGAACTCGTTCTGAGTGACCCAACATCAAATTCTCATCAGATTTAGATTTATTGACTGAAAAATATAGTTTATGTCTATGTCCGTTAACTTTAAATATTTTTCCAGTCTTAGGATCTTGTATATCTATAGCTCCATAAGAATAAACTTTTATCACAATAAATGCACCCAATCACCTGGACTTAAGTTTCATGAAAATATTCTCAAGCTAGTATTATACAACAAAACTTGTTGTCCTCGTATAAGATTTTTGGTAAGAATCTTTCGATCATGCCATAACATCATCTTTTTCTTATAAATCTTAGCTTTTTCATATGATTCATTCCTTATTTCTTCAAGCTCATTAAATTGCAATATTCTCTCTTCAGCAGCATCTTTCAAATTATAATTGACCTCTTTAATAGCCCAATATGCTTTATGCTCAAGTTCAAAAGGTAAATGACATGCTTTTCCAAAAATCAGCCTATATGGGGACATTCCTATAGGTGTTCTGTAAGCAGTCCTATAGTCCCACAAAGCATAATCCAGTTTAATTGACGAATCCTTTCTATTTGGATCAACAGTTTTTTCTAATATTCTTTTAATTTCACGATTGGATAATTCAACCAATCCAATTGTCTGCGGATGATAAGCAGTAGCAATGCGATGATTAATATGATATTTCTTTGCTAACTTCCCAATAATCGCATTTCTAAAATGACTTCACCCATCAGTTATGATTACTCTTGGTGTTCCAAATCTTCAAAATATATTCTATTCTAAAAACTTTGCAACACTTTGAGCATCACATCGAGGTAAAGTAATAGCTTAAATCCATTTGAGAAACATAGTCTACTTCTATCAAAATATAAACATTTTCGAAAGATTCTGTAAATGGTTCCATAAAATCTAGTCCCCAAACATCAAATATTTCAACTTCCAACATATATTTGAGGGGCATCTCATTTCTTCTAGTAATATTGCCTACACGCTGACACTTATCACAATTTTTAATATAAACATTCACATACTTAAAAATTGTAGGCCAATAAAATCCTGATTGTAATATTTTATATGCAGTTTTATCACTTCCATAATGTCCCCCATAATCAGAATCATGACATTTTTGAATAATTTCATAAGTCTTTTCCAAAGGTAAACATCTTCAAATTATAAGATCCTTTCCTAGTTTAGATAAAAATGGGTCATCCCAAAAAAAAGTCTTAGCATCAGACAAAAATTTCTTCCTTTCATGATATGTCAAACCATAGGGTATAATATTACTAACAATAAAGTTTACTATGTCTAAATACCACAGAACATGTCATTCTATAACAGTGAACAGTTTTTCATCAGGAAAATGTTCATTAATTTTTTCAATATCACAGAGAGATTTTTCAATTTCAAGCCTGGACAAATTATCAGCAATTTGATTATCAGAACCCTTCCTATCTACTATCTCAAAATCAAAATCTTGCAAAAGAAGAATCCAACTTATTAGTCTCGGTTTTGCATCATTTTTCTTCATTAAGTATTTAATAGTAGAATGATCAGTATGCACCACACATTTAGTTCCAATTAAAAATGATTGAAATTTATCAAAAGCAAATACTATAGCTAATAACTCTTTCTTAGTAGTGGTATAATTAATTTGAGCTTCATTAAGGGAGCATAATAAATTACTTTGAAAATTTTATCATATTTCTAACCCAAAACAGCACCAATAGCATAATCACTAGCATCACACATTAATTCAAAAGATTTTTCCCAATTTGGTGAAATTATTACAGGCGCAGTGATTAATTTTTCCTTTAATGTTTCAAAGGCTTTAAGGCTTGTTGAGCTCATTTTTATAATAAGTCAATACCTTTTGACCTAAAAAGTCAACTTCGGTCAAAATGGTAAAACCATACCCAATGACCAACCCTCTTGACCCCATAGGTCACCCTTTTGACCTAAAAAGTCAACTTTGGTCAAAAAGGTCAAACCAGACCCAATGACCAACCATTTTGACCCCATAGGTCACCCTTTAAACCTAAAAAGTCATCTTTTGTCAAAATGGTCAAACCAGACCCAATGACCAACCCTGTCGACCCCATAGGTCACCCTTTTGACCTAAAAGTTAACTTTGGTCAAAATGGTCAAATCAGACCCAATGACCAACCCTGTTGACCCTATAGGTCACCCTTTTGACCTAAAAGTCAACATTGGTCAAAATGGTAAAACTAGACCCAATGACCAACCCTGTTGACGCCATATGTCACCCTTTTGACCTAAAAAGTCAACTTTTGTCAAAATGGTCAAACCAGACCCAATGACCAACCCTGTGGACCCCATACGTCACCCTTTTGACTTAAAAAGTCAACATTAGTCAAAATGGTCAAACCAGACCCAATGACCAACCCTGTTGACCCCATAGGTCAACCTTTTGACTTAAAAGTCAACTTTAGTTAAAATGGTCAAAACAGACCCAATGACCAACCCTGTTGACCCCATCGGTCATCCTTTTGACCTAAAAAGTCAACTTTGGTCAAAATGGTCAAACCGGACCCAATGACCAACCCTGTTGACCCCATAGGTCACCCTTTTAACCTAAAAAGTCAACTATAACCAACCCTGTTGACCCCATAGGTCACCCTTTCGACCTAAAAAGTCAATTTTGGTCAAAATGGTTAAACCAGACCCAATGACCAACCCTGTTTACCCTATAGGTCACTGTTTTGACCTAAAAAGTCAATTTTGGTCAAAATGGTCTAACCAGACCCAATGACCAACCATGTTGACCCCATAGGTCACCCTTTTGACCTAAAAAGTCAACTTTGGTCAAAATGACCAAACTAGACCCAATGACCAAACCTGTTGACCCCATAGGTCAAAGGGCACAATGATAAAATCACAAATATTGTGATCAAATCAACCATGACAAAGTTGAAAAAGGTCACATTGGACATCTTGAAATTAAATTGATCAATTTAGGCTGATCGGGTCAACCTAAATCAAAATTGGTCAAAACTTATCTATTTTAATCAAAATAGGTAAAAAATTAAATAAAAACAACAAAATTAATTAAATAATTAATTTCAAAATTATTTTGATTAGTTAAATTAATTAATGATTTAATTTTCAGTATTTTAATTAAATGACATAATAAATTAAAATCATAAAAATTATAAAATTAAATAAAAATGATAAAATTAATCAATTAATTAATTTAAAATTATTTTCAATTAATAAATTGATTAATGAAATAATTTCCAATAATTTTTAAACAACATAATTAATTAAAATGGAAATGACACATGGCCTTCCCATAATTAATTAAAGTTAAAACTAAATTAAACCCATCATAAGACGTAATTAACACATGACAAAACATAACTTAAATTATGGCTAACCATTGGTTAACTCCCATCATGGTGAATAAAATGAGGTGGCTCTTTCTCCTTCATTCTAAGCCATGACTCACCTTTACTCAACAATGAGGTGTTCGGCCAACACTAAGGCATATTTTCCACCTCCTAAACTAACTAATGGGAAGGGAACAAAGCTTAAAATCCACTCCTCACCATGGTTAAATGAAATCGTGAGGGGGAAACATATGTGTCACCATTTGCCAAAGCTAATGGGTGACTTGTAAGCTCATGAGGAAGAGAAATTACAGCTCATTTTAAAGAGTTAAACCACCTCATGCATGATCCAATGGAAAGGAGCCAAAACAATGAGCTCATGATGGAGAACTTTGGAGAGACAACCATAGTTATCCCCTCAGCCGAAATTTTATCTTCAATTCATTAATAGGGAAGATAACAACTCCCCTAATGCAGCCTAAGCCAAGCCATGGCCTCCCCATGGCTATAAATAATGCCATACCCGAGCCTTACTAAGAAGAAGAAAAAAAATTTAGTGAGACCTATAGGCTGCTCAAATCTTCTGGCTCCCAACACAAAAACTCTTCCCTAGAGTCATAGAAATCCATTTTGATCAAACCCAAGCCATAGATTGAGCATCACACATCACCGTATTGTTATATTCTACATGTTTAGATGATTCCATAGATTCAAAAATCACTCAATTTTTTTGAGAAATGAGTGAGATATTGAAGTTTAAAGTTTAACGGTTCGAAATTTTTCGATTTAAATGCGGAATTATCTCAACCGTCCGTTCCCGTGTTTTGGAACTGACGGCGCTAATCTATGCATCCCATGTTTTTTGTTCCGCGCCCTGCATGGGATTATCCCGCCCATTCGACGTGTGCGAGGACGCGTGACGCCCCGTGGTTTTTCTGAATTAAATTAATTCCAGAAAACCTTAAAAACATCATAATTTGATATATTTTAATCTAGAGGTCATAAAAATAAAATAAAAATACCTATGGAAAGCTCTTGAAGAGAGGAAAATTATGAAATAAAAATCATAATTTTATTCCCATTATATAATTTTAAAATAATTAAATACTCTCTAGAGTATTTTATTCATTAAAAATTAATTATAAATCAGAAAAATATGAAATTTTGAGGCATTTATCTTTATGTCCTTAGGGATGTTTCATGATTTTTCCATGGACAGAAAACATACTTATGAAACCTTTTACTAATTTTCAAGACATTTTGAAATTACTTCCAATATTAATTACAAAATAATGAAAATTAAGAAAAATAAAATAAAAATGGTTAGAAATGTTAGGGCAACAGAGAATAACCCTAAGACAATCATTTCTATGTCATAAAAATAATTTTGAATAATATGTTAAAATTTAGGACTAAAATTCTTTATTAATTAAATAATTTTAATCCTAAAAATCACCTTCTCATAAACATAGCTTATTTCCTTCAAAAATCTAAGTTTGAAATGAATCTAGTCTATGTTAGGCTAATGACAAATAATTAATTAAGTCTAAAATGACAAAATTCGACTTAATTAGGCTTAGAACATCATTTAAACCTATTAAAACTTAAGCTTAATCAATTAAGTCTAAAATGACAAAATTATACTTAATTAGGTTTAAAACATCATTTAAAACTATTAAACCTTATGCATAATCAATTAAGTCTAAAATGACAAATATATACTTAATTAGGTTTAAAACATCATTTAAACCTATTAAACCTTAAGCTTAATCAATTAAGTCTAAAATGACAAAATTAGACTTAATTAGGTTTCAAACATTATTTAAACCTATTAAACCTTAAGCTTAATCAATTAAGTCTAAAATGACAAGATTAGACTTAATTTGGTTTAAAACATCATTTAAACCTATTAAACCTTAAGCAAAATCAATTAAGTCTAAAATGACAAAATTAGACTTAATGAGGTTTAAAACATCATATAAACCTATTAAACCTTAAGCATAATCAATTAAGTCTAAAATGACAAAATTAGACTTAATTAGGTTTAAAACATCATATAAACCTATTAAACCTTAAGCATAATCAATTAAGTCTAAAATGACAAAATTTGACTTAATTAGGTTTAAAACATCATTTAAACCTATTAAACCTTAAGATTAATCAATTAAGTCTAAAATGACAAAATTAGACTTAATTAGGTTTAAAACATTATTTAAACCTATGAAACCTTAAGCTTAATCAATTAAGTCTAAAATGACAAGATTAGACTTAATTAGGTTTAAAACATCAATTAAACCTATTAAACATTAAGCAAAATCAATTAAGTCTAAAATGACAACATTAGACTTAATTAGGTTTAAAACATCATATAAACCTATTAAACCTTAAGCATAATCAATTAAGTCTAAAATGACAAAATTTGACTTAATTAGGTTTAAAACATCATCTAAACCTATTAAACCTTAAGCTTAATCAATTAAGTCTAAAATGACAAAATTAGACTTAATTAGGTTTAAAACATTATTTAAACCTATTAAACCTTAAGCTTAATCAATTAAGTCCAAAATGAAAAAATTAGACTTAATTAGGTTTAAAACATCATTTAAACCTATTAAACCTTAAGCATAATCAATTAAGTTTAAAATGACAAAATTAGACTTAATTAGGTTTAAAACATTATTTAAACCTATTAAACCTTAAGCATAATCAATTAAGTCTAAAATGACAAAATTAGACTTAATTAGGTTTAAAACATCATTTAAACCAATTAAACCTTAAGCTTAATCAATTACGTCTAAAATGACAAAATTAAGCTTAATTAGGCTTAAAACATCATTTAAACCTATTAAACTTCAAGCTTAATCAATTAAGTCTAAAATGACAAAATTATACTTAATTAGGTTTAGAACATCTTTTAAACCTGTTAAACCTTATGCATAATCAATTAAGTCTAAAATGACAAATATAGACTTAATTAGGTTTAAAACATCATTTAAACCAATTAAACCTTAAGCTTAATCAATTAAGTCTAAAATGACAAGATTAGACTTAATTAGGTTTAAAACATCATTTAAACCTATTAAACCTTAAGCAAAATCAATTAAGTCTAAAATGAAAAGATTAGACTTAATGAGGTTAAAAACATCATATAAACCTATTAAACCTTAAGCAAAATCAATTAAGTCTAAAATGACAAAATTAGACTTAATTAGGTTAAAAACATCATATAAACCTATTAAACCTTAAGCATAATCAATTAAGTCTAAAATGACAAAATTAGACTTAATTAGGTTTAAAACATTATTTAAACCTATTAAACCTTAAGCTTAATCAATTAAGTCTAAAATGACAAGATTAGACTTAATTAGGTTTAAAACATCATTTAAACTGATTAAACCTTAACCATAATCAAATAAGTCTAAAATGACAAAATTTGACTTAATTAGGTTTAAAACATCATTTAAACCGATTAAACCTTAAGATTAATCAATTAAGTCTAAAATGACAAAATCAGACTTAATTAGGCTTAAACATCATTTAAACCTATTAAACCTTAAGCTTAATCAATTAAGTCTAAAATGACAAAATTATACTTAATTAGGTTTAAAACATCATTTAAATTTATTAAACCTTATGCATAATCAGTTAAGTCTAAAATGACAAATGTAGACTTAGTATAGACTTAATTAGGTTTAAAACATCATTTAAACCTGTTAAACCTTAAGCTTAATCAATTAAGTCTAAAATGACAAGATTAGACTTAATTAGGCTTATAACATTATTTAAACCTATTAAACCTTAAGCTTAATCAATTAAGTCTAAAATGACAAGATTAGACTTAATTAGGTTTAAAACATCATTTAAACCTATTAAACCTTAAGCAAAATCAATTAAGTCTAAAATGATAAAATTAGACTTAATTAGGTTTAAAACATCATATAAACATATTAAACCTTAAGCATAATCAATTAAGTCTAAAATGACAAAATTTGACATAATTAGGTTTAAAACATCATTTAAACCTATTAAACCTTAAGCTTAATCAATTAAGTCTAAAATGACAAAATTAGACTTAATTAGGTTTAAAACATTATTTAAACCTATTAAAACTTAAGCTTAATCATTTAAGTCTAAAATGACAAGATTAGACATAATTAGGTTTAAAACATCATTTAAACCTATTAAACTTTAAGCAAAATCAATTAAGTCTAAAATGATAAAATTAGACTTAATTAGGTTTAAAACATCATATAAACATATTAAACCTTAAGCATAATCAATTAAGTCTAAAATGACAAAATTTGACATAATTAGGTTTAAAACATCATTTAAACCTATTAAACCTTAAGCTTAATCAATTAAGTCTAAAATGACAAAATTAGACTTAATTAGGTTTAAAACATTATTTAAACCTATTAAAACTTAAGCTTAATCATTTAAGTCTAAAATGACAAGATTAGACATAATTAGGTTTAAAACATCATTTAAACCTATTAAACTTTAAGCAAAATCAATTAAGTCTAAAATGATAAAATTAGACTTAATTAGGTTTAAAACATCATATAAACCTATTAAACCTTAAGCATAATCAATTAAGTCTAAAATGACAAAATTTGACTTAATTAGGTTTAAAACATCATCTAAACCTATTAAACCTTAAGCTTAATAAATTAATTCTAAAATGACAAAATTAGACTTAATTAGGTTTAAAAAATTATTTAAACATATTAAACCTTAAGCTTAATCAATTAAGTCTAAAATGACAAAATTAGACTTAATTATGTTTAAAACATCATTTAAACCTATTAAACCTTAAGCATAATCAATAAAGTCTAAAATGACAAAATTAGACTTAATTAGGTTTAAAACATCATTTATACCTATTAAACCTTAAGCATAATCAATTAAGTCTAAAATGACAAAATTTGACTTAATTAGGTTTAAAACATCATTTAAACCGATTAAACCTTAAGCTTAATCAATTAAGTCTAAAATGACAAAATTAGGCTTAATTAGGCTTAAAACATCATTTAAACCTATTAAACCTTAAGCTTAATCAATTAAGTAAAATGACAAAATTATACTTAATTAGGCTTAAAACATCATTTAAACCTATTAAACCTTATGCTTAATCAATTAAGTCTAAAATGACAAATATAGACTTAATTAGGTTTAATACATCATTTAAACCTATTAAACCTTAAGCTTAATCAATTAAGTCTAAAATGACAAAATTAGACTTAATTAGGTTTAAAACATCATTTAAACTATTAAACCTTAAGCTTAATCAATTAAGAGTAAAATGACAAGATTAGACTTAATTAGGTTTAAAACATCATTTAAACCTATTAAACCTTAAGCAAAATCAATTAAGTCTAAAATGACAAAATTAGACTTAATGAGGTTTAAAACATCATATAAACCTATTAAACCTTAAGCTTAATCAATTAAGTCTAAAAAGACAAAATTAGACTTAATTAGGTTTAAAACATCATTTAAAACTAATGAACCTTAAGCATAATCAATTAAGTCTAAAATGACAAAATTAGACTTAATTAGGTTTAAAACATCATCTAAACCTATTAAACCTTAAGCTTAATCAATTAATTCTAAAATGACAAAATTAGACTTAATTAGGTTTAAAACATTATTTAAACATATTAAACCTTAAGCTTAATCAATTAAGTCTAAAATGACAAAATTAGACTTAATTATGTTTAAAACATCATTTAAACCTATTAAACCTTATGCATAATCAATTAAGTCTAAAATAACAAATATAGACTTAATTAGGTTTAAAACATCATTTAAACCTATTAAACCTTAAGCTTAATCTATTAAGTCTAAAATGACAAAATTAGACTTAATTAGGTTTAAAACATTATTTAAACCAACCAAAATCGTAAGCTTAATCAATTAAGTCTAAAATGACAAGATTAGACTTAATTAGGTTTAAAATATCATTTAAACCTATTAAACCTTAAGCAAAATCAATTAAGTTTAAAATGACAAAATTAGACTTAATTAGGTTTAATACATCATATAAACCTATTAAACCTTAAGAATAATCAATTAAGTCTAAAATGACAAAATTTGACTTAATTAGGTTTAAAACATCATTTAAACCTATTAAACCTTAAGCTTAATCAATTAAGTCTAAAATGACAAAATAAGACTTAATTAGGTTTAAAAAATTATTTAAACCTATTAAACCTTAAGCTTATTCAATTAAGTCTAAAATGACAAAATTAGACTTAATTAGGTTTAAAACATCATTTAAACCTATTAAACCTTAAGCATAATCAAATAAGTCGAAAATGACAAAATTAGACATAATTAGGTTTAAAACATCATTTAAACCTATTAGACCTTAAGCATAATCAATTAAGTCTAAAATGACAAAATTTGACTTAATTAGGTTTAAAACATCATTTAAACCTATTAAACCTTAAGCTTTATCAATTAAGTCTAAAATGACAAAATTAGACTTAATTAGATTTAAAACATCATTTAAACTTATTTAATTAAGTTTAAAATGACAAACTTAGACTTAATTAGGTTTAAAACATCTTTTAAACCTATTAAACCTTAAACAATTAGACTTAACCCATATTAAGTCTAATTAAATTAATTAAACCTTACCTAACTTGGGTTTAATTAACCTTAAACAATTAGACTTAACCCATAATAAGTCTAATTAAATCAACTAACCGTTACCTAAATTAGGTTTAATTAACCTTAAACAATTAGACTTAACCCATATTAAGTCTTACTAAATATTAAACCTTACCTAAATTAGGTTTAATTAACCATAAACAACTCTAATTAAGCCATTAAACCTTACCTAAATTAGATTTAATTAACCTTAAACAATTAGACTTAACCAATATTAAGCCTAATTAAATTAATTAAATCTTACCTAAATTAGGTTTAATTAACCTTGAACAAATTAGACTTAACCCATATTAAGTCTAATTAATCAATTAAACCTTACCTAAATTAGGTTTAATTAGCCTTAAACAATTAGACTTCACCCATATTAAGTCTAATTAAATCAATTAAACCCTACCTAAAATAGGTTTAATTAACCTTAAACAATTATACTTAACCCATGTTAAGTCTAATTAAATCAATTAAACCTTACCTAAATTAGGTTTAATTAATCATAAACAATTAGACTTAACCCATATTAAGTCTAATTAAATCAAATAAACCTTACCTAAATTAGGTTTAATTAACCTTAAACAATTAGACTTAACCCATATTAAGACTAATTAAATCAATTAGACCTTACATAAATTAGGTTTAATTAACCTTAAACAATTAGACTTAACACATAATAAGTCTAATTAAATCAATTAAACCTTACCTAAATTATGTTTAATTAACCTTAAATAAATTAAACTTAACCCATATTAAGTCTAATTAATCAATTAAACCTTACCTAAATTAGGTTTAATTAACCTTAAACAATTATACTTAACTCATATTAAGTCTAATTAAATTAATTAAACCTTACCTAAATTAGGTTTAATTAACCTTAAACAACTTGACTGAACCCATAATAAGTCTACTTAAATCAATTAAGCCTTTCCTAAATTAGGCTTAATTAACCTTAAACAATTAGACTTAACCCATATTAAGTCTAATTAAATCAATTAAACCTTACCTAAATTAGTTTTAATTAATCTTAAACAAGTCTAATTAAGTCATTAAACCTTACCTAAATTAGGTTTAATTAACCTTAAACAATTAGACTTAACCCATATTAAGTCTAATTTTATCAATTAAACCTTACCTAAATTAGGTTTAATTAACCTTAAACAATTAGACTTAACCCATATTATGTCTAATTAAATCAATTAAAATTTATGTAAATTAGGTTTAATTAACCTTAAACAAGTCTAATTAAGTCATTAAACCTTACCTAAGTTAGGTTTAATTATCCTTAAACAATCAAACTCAACCCATATTAAATCTAATATAACCTGAATACAACCTAACTTGAGCTCAAGTTAACCTAAACCTTAGGTTCAATATACATTGAATCTAACATAACCTAAACCTAACTTATGTCTAACCTACATTAGACTTAAGTCAAACCAAACTTAGGTTCAACCCGACATGAACCTAAAACCTAACTTAAATCTGACTTACATTAGACTTAAGTCAAACCAAACTTAGGTTCAACCTGACATGAATCTAAGTCAAACCTAAACCTGAACTTAAGTCTAACCCATATCAGACTTAAGTCAAAATCAAACTTAGGTTCAACCAGACATGAACCCAAGTTAGTTCAATCAATATTGAATCTAACTTCCAACTTTTTAACTTAAGTTCAGATGACATGAACTTAAGTAGATTTAATCAATATTAAATTTAATTTAGGTTCAACCTAACATGAACCCAAGTTAGTTCAATCATTATTGAATCTAACTTCCAACCTTTTACCTTAAGTTCAGACAGATATGAACTCAAGTTAATCTAACCCAACTTTCAACTCGAATTCAAATAGACATGAATTCAAAATTTAAGTTTAAACTTAAATCAAGAAATAAATTCAACATTTCAAACCAAAATCGACATAAATTCGATATTTTCGATATTTCAAACAAAATTTGACTTAATCGACATTTCAAACCTAAATCAACATAACCGACATAAAATTGACATTTCAAATATAAATTTGACAAATATATATATTAAATGAAACTAAACCGATATTTCGATGATATTAAACCGATATTTCGACAAAATTAAACATTAGTCAATATAATTTGACATAAACCGACATCCATGACATGTTAAATCAAAACATCCTACAAAATTCTAAGGCAAAGAACATGACATTATTTTCTGACAATCTTTTCTTTGGAGGGTGAAGACAAAAAGTTTCGTTTAGATTTTCTTTGTATGTTATAGGATGTGCTAACTCTGTTTTGTAGGAGGACATTCTGGAAAAACAAAAAAAAATAAAAAAAAATAAAAACTTTTAGGATAGTCACCAAAACAAAAGAAAACATAGACATGGAAAACAAAAACAAAACTTTTAAGATAACGACATGAAAAACAAAAACAAAACTTTTAAGATAACGAGATGAAAAAAAAATCAAAACTTTAAAATAAGAAATATGACATGACATTTAGGAGTGATAGTGGGTACATCTCTCCCTAAAAATAAAATTTTAGAAAATAAATGATTGACATTAATCAGAAGTTTTATTGAACAATTAAAAATTGTTTAAGATGTAATTAACTATAGAAGCTTGCTTCTATAGGAGATCCAAAAGATCCCACAATAGAAATCTCTGGTTTTCAATGATTTTCTTTATATGAAAATTCTAGGATATATTATTCTACGATATTCTTCTATAAGGATAGTTATAAACATCCATTTCTACTATTAGCCCTAAATTCCTCAAATCTTTCATGGGATTTATAGGAATAAAATTAGGCTAATTATAGATGGCAACTCCTCAATATCGACATTCCACACCAATCTCTTCTCGTTGTCAACAAGAGATTTTGTGGCAATTCCGCTGGGGATTATCTTTCTTCTCATCTTTTGTCATCATTTCCTTTCATTTCAAATTTTAAAATAAGCTCCCAGTTTATAAATAAGTCAATAATATTTATTATTTTTTTAAATTTCAGAAAAGTTGCAATGGATTCTCCGAATTCAATATTTTCTTATTTTCAAGACTTTGACATACCAATAGAGGAAAATCCTCCTTTTTATCAAAATGATTATGGATTATTTAGTGAAACGGAATCCTTATTAGATAATCCATATCAAACTGATACACAATCTTTTCAAGAATTTAACTTACAACCTTATGAAGAGTTTCTGAATTTTACAGAAAATTTGCCTGAGTATACACCTGAAGAACCTAATACCCTTGAAGAAATGAAGAGACAAGCTGATAGGAAAGGAAAACAAGTTTACAATGAAGATGATGCTCTACCATCGTCTATGTATGAGATTGGATCTTGTTCAAAGAATATTCATAAAACTCCTTCATTCAAATGAAAGAAAAGGTGGAACGAAAATGATAATTTTAAAACACTTGAATTTCAACAGAATATTTTTTGAAACCCTTCCTTTTTAGAAGAAAATCGATATATTCTGATTCCTGTTGAATACACTAATAATTCCCTTCAACCTAAAAGCCCTCCTCCGTTTCGTGCTATATATTCACTGTTTAAAAGGTTAGCACGAAAAGATAGATGTTCACTATCTAAATTATTAAACAAAATGGGTTGTGCAGTCTCCAACACCATGAAAAGGAGAATTTTAGCGATGGAAAATCCTGACTATCAAGAAACTGACTATCAATTTCCAACTGATAAACATTGTGTTCGAGTGCCAGTAAAATTTCGATTGGGCCCTAGAATAAAAGATGTGGTAGTCACAAATGACAAAGCTAAATATGATGAACTGATATCAGGAGCAGAAGATACAACTGCTAAAATGTTGGACTTGGTCCAAATGCTACAAAAAACAAATTATCCTCACACAGGATATGATACACCACCTAAAAATTCTCGTCCTCTACTTAAAAATAATGTATGGAGACGAAAATCATCTGAAAGAAATTCAGATACCACCAACACTCCTATGAATAGTTCACAAGAAGAAACTTGCAAAAAACATTCTGCAAAATCATTTGAGGAAAGATTGAAGAAATTAAAAAACGATATTAAACAACTTTCAAGGCAAGAAAAGAAAGATACCTCTGATAGTTCCAATGAAAATGTTGCCAGTGTTAACATGGTAGAAACACGATCTACTTCCATAGCACGAGAATCAATTGAAGAGGAGGCAACCAATGAATTGCGAGTGGTGATACGACAACGTGATGAACAAATTAGTCATCTTGAACAAAAAATGGAAGAGTTGGTAGCAACTTTGCAAAATCCGCCAACGAACCCATCTCCAGCCATTGAAACCATCAGACCGGAGGCTATTCATATCCTTGAAAATAAAGAAGAATCATTAGATATTGAGGAAAGCACTCAAAAGAAAAAGAATTCTCCTCATAATGAAATTCTAGAAAAGGATATTACAAAATTAGTAGAACAAAAAATTAAAGAAACAATGGCTCAAGTGAAAGCTGGAGCATTAACTCCAAAGGGTAGACCATACCTAGAGGAATTTGATTTTGTTCAATACCCTAAAGGCTTTGTTCCTCCTGTCTTTAAAATATTTAATGGAATGGGTAATCCCTGATAACACCTAGCACTTTCAGAGCAAGCTGCTGTAATGCTGGAGGAAGTGATGCTCTCCTATTTCGACAATCTGTTAACAGTCTCACAGGAGTTGCCTTTGACAGGTATGCAGAACTTCCCAATGGATCTGTCAAAACCTTTGTGGAACATGAAAGCCTCTTTATTCAACATTTTGTAGGAGCACAACATCACACCACTGTTGGTGATTTGGTGGTTGAAAAACAAAAACCAGGAGAAAGCTTAGTGGATTATATTTTACGCTGGAGAAATCTCAGCATGAAATGTGAACCACAACCACAAGAGCAACACGCTGTTGAAATATTGCTTAAAAATATCCATGGTCCTATAGCTTTTATGCTCAAAGGATTCACAATAAAGACATTTGAAAAACTACTCAGTAAAGCTGCTAATCTCTAAGAAGAAGCAAAGCAGATGAGTGTAATAGAGAAAACTAAAAAGACAAAAACTATCAAAACATTTGAAAAGAAACCTAGAAATGTCGTAGAAAAAGGTAAACAGGTGATGCAGATTCAACCAGAACAAAAGAAACAACAATGATAGAATCCTTCAACATCACAGACATCACCTCAATTACAACTTCAACAACCAATCCCAGTACCAATAGAAAAGAAAACAATGGCTGAAAGAATGAATAAAGAATATTCATTTAAAACAGAAGCCATCAGTAAAATATTTCGTAGTCTGCTTAAAATGCCCGAATTTAAGCTACCAGAAGCTAAAAGGCCAGCAGAAATTGACATGAAAGACAATCCTAATTATTGTCCTTATCATAGAATGCTTGGACATAAAATTGAAGACTGTTTTATCTTCAAAGACTGGTTGGAGCGTAATTTTAAAGACAGAAACATAATAATCCCGAAAGAATATTTGAAATAAAAAAGGATCAATAAATATGATTTCGATAGAGAAACTCAATCCTGGAAATAAAGACTGTACTTCTGAAGAGATCTTTGCTAAATATCAAATCACAAAATTTCGCAAGAAGGAAAAGAAAAAGAAAATCAAGAAACCGAAAAAGATCAAAGGTCTTCCAGATATAGGGACTGCAACTCCTTTTGTACCTTCTAGTTCATTTCCCTCTTGTACTAAGATAGTTATATCGGGTGAAGGACGAAAAATCCTCAAACCGATAACTTTGTATGACTTCCTCTTTACTACCATGAATAATAACAATCCTAGTTTTGCTTATATTTTGTTTATTTTGGGCGATGTTTCTGAGAATAATCATTTGAATTCTAACCCTATAGACGATACTCAAATCGTATATAATCAATCTAAGACAACCAAAATAATGAAAATACAGATGAAATGTTTTATAATGACAAAGATGAAAATGACATTGCTACACTTCAACTACAAGGAACTCTGATTTCCATAGAATTGGAATTCTTGGATTCAAAAACTAAAGAGTCGGATAATCAACTTGAAGAAATAATTGAAATTAATTTGAGAAGTGGAAAAATCTTACCTCCTAAGATGACTCCACAAGAAAAAGAAAAACAAATAATCACACCAAACAAGATCATTCCTCCAATACATCCCCAAACACCTGAAAGAAATAAGGATGATCTTCATAACAAAGTGGATTATAACGTACTAGCTCATTTAAGAAAATTACCTGCGAAGTTAAGCATCTATGACGCTCTCATACTTTCCAAAGAAATGAGAGAATCGTTAATAAAGGCCCTTTCAGATCCAGATATTTGCTTAACTCAACTTGCTAGTATTACCCAAACTGAAGCTTACCCATTAGAGGAATCAACGAAGATTACCTTCTCTGACAATGACTTGTTGCTTGGAACAACTGAACACAATCGTCCACTGTATATTACGGTGAACATAAATGATATAATACTTTCAAGGGTTCTTATTGAACCAGGTGTTTCAATCAACATTATGAATTTGAGAACTCTTGCATATTTGGACATTGATGCCTCTCAACTATCAAGGGATACGATGATGTTACGAGGATTCAATCAGCAAGGAGAACGGGCCCTTGGATCAATAACATTACTCTTAAAAATAGCTGACTTGACAACGACAGCAAAATTTCATATTATTGATTCAGACACCTCTTTTAAAGCCTTACTTGGTAGACCATGGCTTCATGAATACAAAATGGTTCCTTCTTCATTACACCAATGTATAAAATACCTACTAAAAGGACAAGAATGTCATATTATAGGAGATCTGTAACTATTTTCAATTCATGAAATCGGTATACATGAAGATGCAGCATATTATGCTTCTATAAATAAAACAATGTCTTCCAAAGAAACAATGGTGGGTATGGAAGAAAAGAACAAAGAAAATAAAATAAATGAAAAGAATTATTCTTCAATTAAGACAAGAGGAACTAATTCCCATCAAACTCATACTCGAGGACGAGGATGAGGGAAAGAAGATCCGATTGTCACAATGAAGAAACCACTGAAATTCAAAATCCACTTGGACTCTGAAGAAGATACGACATCTGTGATTGCGAAGAAACCTCAATTCAAAATATCTTTGGAAGAAGAAGATAAAGAAAGACAAATTGAATCTATGTATGACAAAATCAATCGTTATATACATTCTATAACTTTGACTCCAATCTTCATTGCTAAGATTGAGAATCTAATAGTCAAAGAAGTATATAATGATGACAAAAAGCCAATTAAGTTTAGACTTGGCTCTACTTCTTCTTGTACTGCAAATGATGTAAAAATAGAAGATGAAATCTTCCACAATCAATGAAAATTCCTTTTGAGTTGTATTCTCCTTGGGCACAAAAATTTATTCAAAAAAGTTTAATGCTCAAACAATGATCTTTAATAAAACCACATTTCATTGAACAAATGTGAAATAATAATAAATAAAATTCTAACTCCAAAAAAGGTATTGGATTTGAAACTCTAGGACCATTAGATGACATAGAATTTTGTCTGACCATCACTGAAGAATACGATTCTGGATCATTACCTGATCTTCCAATTGAAGCTGCTCCTCCAGAATTGGAAGAAGAAATTAAATCGACAATTGATGAATTAAAAGAAATAAATTTAGGAACTGATGAAAATCCAAAAACAACTTTTATTAGTTCATTCCTTAATGATGAGGAAACAAAAGACATAACTCAACTGTTGAAAGAATATAAAGACTATTTTGCTTGGACTTACGACGAGATGCCTCGTTTGTCTCCAGAAGTCACAGTCCATAAAATTTGGATAAATCAAATCACAATCCCAGTTAAACAAGCTTCGAGGAGAATGCGTGCTGAAATAGAGCAACAAGTCATTGTAGAAGTCAAGAAATTGATAGAAGCTGACTTCATACGAGAAGAGAATTATCCGACATGGTTAGCCAATGTGGTGCCAATTAAATAGAAAAATGGACAGATAAAGGTCTGTATAGACTTCATGGACTTGAACAAACCATGTCCAAAAGATGAATTTCCTTTACCAATTCCTGAATTAATGGTCGATATAGCATCGAAACATGCAATATTCTCCTTTATGGATGAAGCGAATACTGCTTTCCAGACATCCATGAGGATATATTGTTATAAGGTTATGCCATTTGGACTAAAAAATGCTGGTGCAACTTATCAAAGATCCATGACACGAATTTTTGATGAATTAATACTTAATCAATTCGAATGTTAGGTCGACGATCTGGTTGTCAATAGTAAACAAAAAGATGATCATATATACAATTTGAGAATTGTCTTTGAACGACTACGACAACAAAATCTTAAAATGAATCCCTTAAAGTGCGCCTTCGGTGTCACTTCAGGAAAATTTTTAGGATTTGTAGTTTGACATCGTGGGATAGAAATTAATCCTCTCAAAATTGAAGCTATCCTGAATATGCCTCCTCCTAAAAATCTAACCCAATTGAGATCCTTTCAAGGAAAATTAGCGTGTATACGACGTTTCATTTCCAATCTATCAGGTAGATGTCAACCTCTCACCGCCCTTACTAGAAAGGATACCAAATTTGTGTGGGATGAAAAATGCCCGCATGCCTTTGAAAACATTAAACAATATCTGACAACCCCTCCTGTCTTAGCAGCCCCTGTATTAGGAAGACCTCTAATCCTTTACACCACAGCATTGGAAAATTCACTTGGAGCTTTATTAGCACAAGTAAATGACGAGGGAAAAGAAAGTGCATATATTATTTAAGTCGTTGTTTAGTTCCAACGGAAATAAAATACCCAACAATTGAGAAGCATTGTTTAGCCTTGATCTTCGCAGTTCAAAAACTAAGGCATTATATGCTTTCTCATAAGGTAACTCTTATTTCAAAAGTTAACCCATTACAGTATTTAATAACACGACCAACACTTTATGGGAGATTAGCAAGATGGGCAATGATCTTACTCCAATTTGATATAACATTTGTACCGTTACATGCTGTCAAAGGACAAATCCTGGTAGAATTCTTAGCATCACATCCAATTCCAACTAGATCACCCCGTAATGACGATTTACCTTATGAACAAATATCAAAAATAAAAAATTGTAATGTGCAACGATGGGAACTCTACTTTGACGGAGCATCATCTGCATGGAAAGACAAAGATAAACAGACAATTATACCAGGCAAAGCTGGAGTAGGATTAATTTTCATTACTCCAGACAAAACGATGATGCATTTTTCCTATCATTTGACAGAACCATGCACAAATAATGAAGCCGAATATGAAGCGCTCATAACCGGTTTAGAATTAACAATATTGATGGAAATTAAAAATATCGACATCTATGGGGATTCCCAGTTGATTATTAATCAAATTGCTGGCGAATACAAAACTTTTAAGTCACGACTTGAACAGTATTCTCGTTACACTCTGAAATTACTTTAACAAATTTCCGATGTAACATTCTTCTTAATCCTGAGACGAGACAATTCTCTAGCAGATGCTCTGGCAAAACTTGCAAAAGAATTCGCATGTCCTGAAGAAGATGAAATACCGATCTCTATAAGAGGACGACAAGTTCTTTCTCAAATTGATATGGATAATTTACATAAAATCGGTGAAAATATGACAATGACAATAAATGACGAAAATGATGATTGGCGAGAACCAATCATCCAATATTTACAAATTGGAAAATTACCTGAAAACACTTCTATTGCCAACCAAATCAAACAAAGAGCATTATCATATGCTCTAATAAATGATATTATTTACAAACAATCTTTTGATCAGATGTGGTTAAGATGTTTAAACCAAATTGAAGCTCAAGAGATTGTTAAGGAAGTTCATTCAGGTTTATGTGGTGCACATCAATCAGGGCCCAAAATGAAAATGAAAATAAAAAGAATGGGTTATTATTGGGCAACAATGATGGTCGATTGCCTCGACATTACAAAGAAATGCCATCAATGTCAAATACATGGGGTAGTTTTACATCAACCTCCAAATGTCCTACACCCAACTATTGCATCATGGCCATTTGAATGTTGGGGTACCGACATAGTGGGCCCTATAGATCCTCCATCTTCCAAGGGTCATAAATTTATTCTGGCAGCCACTGACTATTTTTACAAGTAGGCAGAAGCAACACCACTTAGAGAAGTTAAGGAAGAACAAGTTCTTTATTTCTTTAAAACACATATCGTTTATAGATTTGGAATTCCTCGAAGGGTCATATCAGATAGCAGATTAGCCTTTAAAAACACGAAAATGAATAATTTTATCCAAAGTCACGGGATTGATTAGAGGTACTCCACAATTTATTACCCTAAGGCCAATGGATTAGCCGAAGCTTTCAATAAGACATTGGTTCAAATCTTGAAAAAGACGTTGAATAACAACCCGAGACAGTGGCATGAACGATTAATAGAAGCTTTATGGGCTTATAGAACTACATACCAAACTCCAACACAGTCTACACCATTTGCTTTGGTATATGGTTCGGAAGCCATTTTACCACTTGAAGTCCAAATTCCTTCTCTCAGAATTGCGATAGCAAACAAAATAACTGAAGAAGAAAATGCTAGACTACGACTTGAAGAACTTGAAAGTTTGGAAGGCAAACATCTACAAGCCCAACAAAATCTCGAACTGTATCAAGCAAAAATGATACGAGCTCACGACAAATTAGTTCGCCCCAGAACCTTTTGAATCGGCAAATTAGTTTTAGTTCTTCGAAGACCTATACAAGCTCATTCGAAAGATAGGTGGTAAATTTGAACCATTATGGGAGGGCCCATATGTAATTGAAAAGACATATTCAGGAGGATCCTACCAACTGGTGGATTGTCAAGGATAAAGAATCATGCCTCCAATCAATGGACGTTTTCTAAAGAAATAATATGAAACATAAAAATAAAAATGAATAACGACTTATTTATAAACTGGGACAATAAATTCTTCTATCCAAAATCATTTTTATTTTTTTTATGACATCTGTTTCATTTGCTGAACAAATGTTTAAAAGGCTAAAATGTCATTTTGTCTTATTATTTTTCTCGTTTCAAAATAATATGACCTTCGCCTTGGACCGTCGACACATGGACGAGGGAACCAGAATTAATTTTAACTTTGACCTGTTGCAGTTTGAGTCCATATATCATGGATCGTTACTTTATCTGTTGAATCATAATGATGTTAATCTGCAAACACTTTTGATAGAATTCAAACTCCGACAACCCGAAGAGTATTACTTCACAATCAGTGATAGCTCAGATGAGCAAGAATTCATGACTACTTCAGTACAAGGAGTATCTACATCGGGTACAAAAAATATGGCAACAGGACTTACTAGATCACAGAGACGAAATCATAATAAACGACTGAAGCGTCAAAAACAATTACAAGAAAAATAAAATATGGAGGATATTGGTCAATCGAAATCACGAACTATTAATACTCCATTTGAAGAAATAAATTATGCATTAGAAACGACAAATCTAAATCCTACAAAGAAAAATCAAGATGGGAAAGCGATTATCACTTCACCATCGATCACACTCGCTCGTAGTTTGAAGGTGTCGGATAAGAAAGTTGACGTAAAGAATCACTCAAGGCAAGAGGTGCGACGAATTCGCCCTATCGAATGGAGAACCTTTGAACAATATAAGCATGTGAACAAAAGGACAATAAATATTCCGGATGGTCTTAAACCGTTTACACGAATATTTGATGAGGATGAACAAGCCGCTATCATTGATCATATTACAAAAGCCCGAAATCAGGGTAGGGCTGGACACCTTCGAAGGAAAACCTATTCTGAACCCAATAAATGGATTCGTGGCAACGGCAGGCAAAGCATCCAATATCAGTGTTGCTACAATTATGCAAGAGACAAAGAAGGAAATCTCCCTGAAATTTTGCAACCTGAACAAGTAGATCCTTTACCCATTGTGATAATTCAAATTATCAGACGACTTGTCACTTGGGGGATCATACCTGCACATTGTGTTCCCGATAGCTGCATCATCAACATGTATGATGAAGGAGATTGTATCCCTCCTCATATTGACAGTCATGACTTCGAAAGACCCTTTTGCACGGTGTCTTTAATGAACCGCTGCTCTATTGTATTTGGGAGGGAGATACATATTCTCGAACCTAGAGAATTTGAAGGAACATGTCGTGTCCTTCTGACTCAAGGATCAGTCCTTTTATCTCAAGGAAATGGAGAAGACTTTGTAAAACACTGCATACCCAGCATTGATAGGCCACGCATATCAATCACTTTGCGACAAATGAAGCCTGACAAAAGACCGGTTGGATACCAAGCAATCCCGGAACTTGAAGGATTGAATCCTTTAGAGTTACCGTAATCCCATAAAAATGTCCAAACACCTGAAACATGTTCGACAAATAATGTTTTGGAGTGTAGGACGTTTATAGACAGTCTGTTAACATCCAAGGCTATGTTATGATATATATAAGAACTTTTGACATATGATATATCTGTAGTTGTCGATGCGTGATATATCGGTAAATGTTGGTATGTAAAATATCAGTAGTTTGTTGCAGCACGCTATATGATATGTAGACATATATGTACCGTTAGCTTTTGCTTGCAATAATATGTTTAGGTGACCTTCTTATGGAAATAAAATGAAATGCTGGAAAAATGTTCCCTATTGTCTGTGATATGTCGACAGGTCCTAAAAATAATAAAATAAATTTTAATGATGAAATGAATAACTTGTGATAACTAAACATGAGAATTATCATTCGACCTATATAGGTCAAAACCACAGCGGATATTCCCACCAAAAATATTAATGAGTTCGCCACTCTCTCCGGTTATTGGATGTAAGTCATTTCCTGACACGGAAATCATGGCTTTCCTCTATCCAAATCTTGACATTGACATTTTGAGGAAAATAGAAAATGACATCTATTTTCTCTCTTCGGTTAATGGATGTAAGTCCTTTCCTGACACGGAAGTCATGCTTTACTCTAACCAAATCTTGGCATTGACATTTTGAGGAAAATAGAAAATGACATCTATTTTCTCTCTCCGGTTATTGGATGTAAGCCCTTTCCTGACACGGAAATCATGGCTTTCCTCTAACTAAATCTTGACATTGACATTTTGAGGAAAATAGAAAATGGCATCTATTTTCTCTCTCCGGTTATTGGATGTAAGTCCTTTCCTAACACGAAAGTCATGACTTTCCTCTAACCAAATCTTGACATTGATATTTTCAGGAAAATAGAAAATGACATATATTTTCTCTCTCTGGTCATTGGATGTAAGTCCTTTCCTAACACAGAAATCATGGCTTTCCTCTAACCAAATCTTGACATTGACATTTTGAGGAAAATAGAAAATGACATCTATTTTCTCTCTCCGGTTATTGGATGTAAGTCCTTTCCTGACACAAAAATCATGGCTTTCCTCTAACCAAATCTTGATATTGACATTTTAAGGAAAATAGAAAATGACATCTATTTTCTGTCTCCGGTTATTGGATGTAAGTCCTTTCCTGACACGGAAATCATGGCTTTCCTCTAACCAAATCTTGACATTGAAATTTGAGAAAAATAGAAAATGACATCTATTTTCTCTCTCCAGTTATGGGATATAAGTCCTTTCCTGACACGGAAATCATGGCATTCCTTTAACAAAATAGCAACATTGACATTTTGAGAAATGGAATATGACATCCATTTTCTCTCCCGATAAATTCCTTTTCAGACACGAGAAGAATATTCCTTCTAACAAACGACAAACAAGACATCTGACATCCTCTAGGAGCAGTATGATACCCACTCTTTTCCTGATTGTTATTGAACATCTCTTAGATCACTTCGGTCAACGCCGATATGTGCAGAATTCTTATATAGTATTCTACACATATTGGGGGCCCTTTTGTTGACCTCATTTTTTTAATAAGTCAATACATTTTGACCTAAAAAGTCAACTTTGGTCAAAATGGTTAAACCAGACCCAATGACCAACCCTGTTGACCCCATAGGTCACCTTTTTGACCTAAAAAGTCATCTTTGGTCAAAATGGTCAAACCAGACCCAATGACCAACCCTGTTGACCCCATAGGTCACTTTTTTGACCTAAAAAGTCAAGTTTGGTTAAAATGGTCAAACCAGACCCAATGACCAACCCTGTTGTCCCCATAGGTCACCCTTTTGACCTAAAAACTCAACTTTGGTCAAAATGGTCAAACCAGACCCAATGTCCAACCCTGTTGACCCCATATGTCACCCTTTTAACCTAAAAAGTCAACTTTGGTCAAAATGGTCAAACCAGTCCCAATGACCAACCAAGTTGACCCCATAGGTCACCCTTTTGACCTAAAAAGGCAACTTTGGTCAAAATGATCAAACCAGACCCAATGACCAACCCTGTTGACCCCATCGGTCACCCTTTTGACCTAAAAAGTCAACTTTGGTCAAAATGACCAAACCAGACCCAATGCCCAACCCTGTTGACCCCATAGGTCACCCTTTTGACCTAAAAAGTCAATTTTGGTCAAAATGGTCAAACCAGACCCAATGACCAACCCTGTTGACCCCATAGGTCACCCTTTTGACCTAAAAATTCAATATTTGTCAAATTGGTCAAACCATACCCAATGACAAACCCTGTTAACCCCATAGGTCACCCTTTTGACCTAAAAAGTCAACTTTGGTCAAAATGACCAAAATAGACCCAATGACCAAACATGTTGACCCCATAAGTCAACCCTTTGACCCAATGACATGTTTAAAACCCCACAATGATAAAATCACAAATATTGTGATCAAATCAACCATGACAAAGTTGAAAAAGGTCACATTGGACATCTTGAAATTAAATTGATCAATTTAGGCTGACTTGGAGTCAACCTAAATCAAAATTGTCAACACTTATCTATTTTAATCAAAATAGGAAAAAAAATGAAATAAAAACAACAAAATTAATCAAATAATTTATTTCAAAATTATTTTTATTAATTAAATTAATTAATGATTTAATTTTTAGTATTTTAATTAAATGACATAATTAATTAAAATGAAAATTAAATTAAAATCATAAAATGACAAAATTAAATAAAAATGATAAAATTAATCAATTAATTAATTTGAAATTATTTTCAATTAATAAATTGATTAATGAAATAATTTCCAACAATTTTTTAATAACAAAATTAATTAAAATAGAAATGACACATGTCCTTCCCATAATTAATTAAAGTTAAAACTAAATTAAACCCATCATAAGACATAATTAACACATGAAAAAACTTAGCTTAAATTATGGCTAACCATGGGTTAACTCCCATCATGGTGAATAAAATGAGGTGGCTCTTTCTCCTTCATTCTAAGCCATGACTCACCTCTACTCAACAATGAGGTGGCCGGCTAACACTAAGCCATATTTCCCACCTCCTAAACTAACCAATGGGAAGGGAACAAAGCTTAAACTCCACTCCTCACCATGGTTAAATGAAATCATGAGGGGGAAACATATGTGTCACAATTTTCCAAAGCTAATGGGTGACTTGTAAGCTCATGAGGAAGAGAAATTACAGCTCATTTTAAAGAGTTAAACCACTTCATGCATGATCCAATGGAAAGGAGCCAAAACAACGAGCTCATGATGGAGAACTTTGGAGAGACAACCATAGTTATCCCCTCAGCCAAAATCTTATATTCAATTCATTAATAGGGAAGATAACAACTCCCCTAGTACAGCCTAAGCCAAGCCATGGCCTCCCCATGGCTATAAATAAGGCCATACCCGAGCCTTACTAAGAAGAAGAAAAAAAATTTAGCGAGACCTATAGGCTGCTCAAATCTTCTGGCTCCCAACACAAAAACTCTTCCCAAGAGTCTTAGCAATCCATTTTGATCAAACCCAAGCCATAGATTTAGCCCAATCAGGCCAATTTGATCAAAATTCAAAAATAGCCCAAACTAGCCACCTTCTTAAAATTCTCCTCTGAGGCCGACTTTTGAACCAAATTGGTGCAGTAACAATCTTCCTCTGGAGTCTTAGAAGACAACTACAAGGTCTGATCAAGCTTGATTTACTTGTGTCAAAGGTATGAAATTATTTTTTTTAAAATAATTCATATTTTTGAAATATCATGTGTTATACTAGCCCAAAAATGTTGCATCACCGTATGGATATATTCTACATGTTAAGATGATTCCATAGGTTCAAAAATCACTCAATTTCGTTGAGAAATGAGTGAGATATTGAAGTTTGAAGATTAATGGTTGGAAATTTTTTGAATTAAATGGGGTATTATCTCATACGTTCGTTCCCGTGTTTTGGAACGGACGGCGCTGATCTACGCATCCCATGTTTGTTGTTCTGCGTCCCGGACGGGATAATCCCACCCATTTGACGCGTACGAGGACGCGTGGCGCCCCCTGGTTTTTCTGAATTAAATTAATTCCAGAAAACCTTAAAAACTTCAAAATTTGATATCTTTTAATCTAAAGGTCATAAAAATATAATAAAAATACCTCTGGAAAGCTCTTGAAGAGAGGAAAATTATGAAATAAAAATCATAATTTTATTCCCATTATTTCATTTTTATATAATTAAATACTCTCTAGAGTACTTTAATAATTAAAAATTAATTATAAACCAGAAAAATATGAAATTTTGAGGCATTTATCTTTATGTCCTTAGGGATGTTTCATGATTTTTCCAAGGATAGAAAACATACCTATGACACCTTTTTCTAATTTTGAAGACATTTTGTAATTACATCAAATAATAATTACAAAAAAATGAAAATTAAGAAAAATAAAATAAAAATGGTTAGAAATGTTAGGGCAACAGAGAATAACCCTAAGAAAATCATTTCTATGTCATAAAAATAATTTTGAATAATATGTTAAAATTTAGGACTAGAATTCTTTATTAATTAAATAATTTTGATCCTAAAATCACCTTTTCATAAACTTAGCTTATTTCCTTCAAAAATCTAATTTTGAAATGAATCTAGTCTATGTTAGGCTAATGGCAAATAATTAATTAAGTCTAAAATGATAAAATTAGACTTAATTAGGTTTAAAACATCATTTAAACCTATTAAACCTTATGCATAATCAATTAAGTCTAAAATGATAAAATTAGACTTAAGTAGGTTTAAAACATCATTAAACCTATTAAACCTTAAGCATAATCAATTAAGTCTAAAATGACAAAATTAGACTTAATTAGGTTTAAAACATCATTTAAACCGATTAAAACTTAAGCATAATCAATTAAGTCTAAACTGACAAAATTTAACTAAACTAGGTTTAAAACATCATTTAAACCGATTAAACCTTAAGCTTAATCAAGTAAGTCTAAAATGATAAAATTAGACTTAATTAGGTTTAAAACATTATTTAAACCAATTAAACCTTAAGCTTAATCAATTAAGTCTAAAATGACAAAATTAAACTTAAGTAGGTTTAAAACATCATTTAAACCTATTAAACCTTAAGCATAATCAATTAAGTCTAAAATGACAAAATTAGACTTAATTAGGTTTAAAACATCATTTAAACCTATTAAACCTTAAGCTTAATCAATTAAGTCTAAAATGACAAAGTTAGACTTAATTAGGTTTAAAACATTATTTAAACCTATTAAACCTTAAGCTTAATCAATTAAGTCTAAAATGACAAAATTATACTTAATTAGGTTTAAAACATCATTTAAACCTATTAAATCTTAATCATAATCAATTAAGTCTAAAATGACTAAATTAGACTTAATTAGGGTTTAAAACATCATTTAAACTTATTAAACCACAAGCATAATCAATTAAATCTAAAATGACAAAAATAGACTTAATTAGGTTTAAAACATCATTTAAACCTTTTAAACCTTAAGCTTAATCAATTAAGTCTAAAATGACAAAATTAGACTTAATTAGATTTAAAACATCATTTAAACCTATTTAATTATGTCTAAAATGACAAACTTAGACTTAATTAAGTTTAAAATATCATGTAAACCTATTAAACCTTAATCAATTAAACTTAACCTATATTAAGTCTAATTAAATTAATTAAACCTTACCTAAATTAGGTATAATTAACCTTAAACAATTAGAATTAACCCATAATAAGTCTAATGAAATCAACTAAACCTTACCTAAATTAGGTTTAATTAACCATAAACAATTAGACTTAACCCATATTAAGTCTAATTAAATCAATTAAACCTTACCTAAATTAGGTTTAATTAATCTTAAACAAGTCTAATTAAGTCATTAAACCTTACCTAAATTAGGTTTAATTAACCTTAAACAATTATACTTAACACATATTAAGTCTAATTAATCAATTAAACCTTACCTAAATTACGTTTAATTAACCTTAAACAATTAGACTTAACGCATATTAAGTCTAATTAAATTAATTAAACGGTGCCTAAATTAGGTTTAATTAACCTTAAAAAATTAGACTTAACCCATAATAAGTCTAATGAAATCAATTAAACCTTACCTAAATTAGGTTTAATTAATCTTAAACAATTAGACTTAACCCATATTAAGTCTAATTAAATCTATTAAACCTTACCTAAATTAGGTTTAATTAACCTTAAACAAGTCTAATTAAGTCATTAAACCTTACCTAAATTAGGTTTAATTAACCTTAAACAATAAGACTTAACCCTTATTAAGTCTAATTAAATCAATTAAATCTTACCTAAATTAGGTTTAATTAACCTTAAACAATTAGACTTAACCCATATTAAGTCTAATTAATCAATTAAACCTTACCTAAATTAGGTTTAATTAACCTTAAACAAACTAGACTTAACCCATATTAAGTCTAATTAATCAATTAAACCTCACCTAAATTAGGTTTAATTAACCTTAAACAATTAGACTTAACCCATATTAAGTCTAATTAAATCAATTAAACCTTACCCAAATTAGGTTTAATTAATTTTAAACAATTAGAATTAAACCATATTAAGTCTAATTAAATCAATTAAACCTTACCTAAATTAGGTTTAGTTAATCTTAAATAATTAGACTTAACCCATACTAAGTCTAATTAAATTAATTAAATCTTACCTAAATTAGGTTTAATTAACCTTAAACAATTAGACTTTACCCATATTAAGTCTAATTAATCAATTAAACCTTACCTAAATTAGCTTTAATTAACCTTAAACAAACTATACTTAACCCATATTAAGTCTAATTAATCAATTAAACCTTACCTAAATTAGGTTTAGTTACTCTTAAATAATTAGACTTAACCCATATTAAGTCTAATTAAATCAATTAAATCTTACCAAAATTAGGTTTAATTAACCTTAAACAATTAGGCTTAACCCATATTAAGTCTAATTAATCAATTAAACCTTACCTAAATTAGGTTTATTAAACCTTAAACAAATTAGACTTAACCCATATTAAGTCTAATTAATCAATTAAACCTTACCTAAATTAGGTTTAATTAACCTTAAACAATTAGACTTAACCCACATTAAGTCTAATTAAATCAATTGAACCTTACCTAAATTAGGTTTAGTTAATCTTAAATAATTAGACTTAGCCCATATTAAGTCTAATTAAATCAATTAAACCTTACCAAAATTAGGTTTAATTAACCTTAAACAATTAGACTTAACCCATATTAAGTCTAATTAAATCTATTAAACCTTACCTAAATAAGGTTTAATTAACCTTAAATAAGTCTAATTAACTCATTAAACCTTTCCTAAATTAGGTTTAATTAACCTTAAACAATTAGACTTAACCCAAATTAAGTCTAATTAAATCAATTAAACATTACCTAAATTAGGTTTAATTAACCTTAAACAAGTCTAATTAAGTCATTAAACCTTACCTAAATTAGGTTTAATTAACCTTAAACAATTAAACTTAACTCATATTAAGTCTAATTAATCAATTAAACCTTACCTAAATTAGGTTTAATTAACCTTAAACAATTAGACTTAATCCATATTAAGTCTAATTAAATTAATTAAACCTTACTTAATTTAGGTTTAATTAACCTTAAACAATTCGACTTAACCCATAATAAGTCTAATTAAATCAATTAAACCTTACCTAAATTAGGTTTAATTAACCTTAAACAATTAGACTTAACTCATATTAAGTCTAATTAAATCAATTAAACCTTACCTAAATTAGGTTTAATTAACCCTAAACAAGTCTAATTAAGTCATTAAACCTTACCTAAATTAGGTTTAATTAACCATAAACAATAAGACTTAACCCATATTAAGTCTAATTAAATCAATTAAATCTTACCTAAATTAGGTTTAATTAACCTTAATCATTAGACTTAACCCATATTAAGTCTAATTAATCAATTAAACCTTACCTAAATTAGGTTTAATTAACCTTAAAAAATTAGACTTAACCCATATTAAGTCTAATTAATCAATTAAGCCTTACCTAAATTAGGTTTAATTAACCTTAAATAATTATACTTAACCCATATTTAGTCTAATTAAATTAATTAAACCTTACCTAAATTAGGTTTAATTAACCTTAAACAATTAGACTGAACCCATAATAAGTCTACTTAAATCAATTAAACCTTACCTAAATTAGGTTTAATTAACCTTAAACAAGTAGACCTAACCCATATTAAGTCTAATTAAATCAATTAAACCTTACCTAAATTAGGTTTAATTAATCTTAAACAATTAGACCTAACCCATATTAAGTCTAATTAAATCAATTAAACCTTACCTAAATTAGGTTTAGTTAATCTTAAATAATTAGACTTAACCCACATTAAGTCTAATTAAATTAATTAAATCTTACCTAAATTAGGTTTAATTAACCTTAAACAATTAGACTTAACCCCTATTAAGTCTAATTAATCAATTAAACCTTACCTAAATTAGGTTTATTAACCTTAAACAAATTAGACATAAAATTGACATTTCAAATATAAATTTGACAAATATCGATATTAAATGAAATTAATCTGATATTTCAACAAAATTAAACATTAATCAATATAACTTGACATAAACTGACATCCAGGACAAGTTAAATCAAAACATCCTACAAAATTTTAAGGCAATGAACGTGACATTATTTTTTGACAATCTTTTCTTTGCAGGGTGAAGAGAAAAAGTTTCGCTTAGATTTTCTTTACATGTTATAGGATGTGCTAACTCTGTTTTGCAGGACGACATTCTGGACAAACAAAAAAAAAACAAAAAAGAACAAAAAATTTTATGATAGTCACCAAAACAAAACAAAACAACGACATGGAAAACAAAAACAAAACTTTTAAGATAACAACATGAAAAAAAAACAAAACTTTTAAGATAACGACATGAAAAACAAAATTAAAACTTTAAAATAATAAATATGACATGACATTTAGGAGTGATAGTGGGTACATCTCTCCTTAAAAATAAAATTTTAGAAAATAAATGATTGACATTAATCAGAAGTTTTCTTGAACAATTAAAAATTGTTTAAGATGTAATTAACTATAGAAGCTTGCTTCTATAGGAGATCCAAAAGAACCCAAAATAGAAATCTCTGGTTTTCCATGATTTTCTTTATATGAAAATTGTAGGATATATTATTCTAGGATATTCTTCTATAAGGATTGTCATAAATATCATTTTCTACTATTAGCCCTAAATTCCTCAAATCTTTCATGGGATTTATAGGAATAAAATTAGGCTAATATTAGATGGCGACTCCTCAATATCGACATTCCACACCAATCTCTTCCCGTTGTCACCACGGCATTCATCATCAAAATTAAAAATTGCATCCTTTTTCCAGTAAACGAAATAAAGGTTTTGTAATTTTTAAAAAGTCTTTAATGTAACGCCAGTAGAATCCAGCATGTCCTAAAAAACTTCTTATTCCACTTACATTGGTTGGGCAAGGTAAATTAGTTATAACTTAAATTTCTGCAGGATCTACCTCCAAACCTTTTTCTGAAATCCGATTCCCAAAACAATTCCTCCTGCTATCATAAATTGGCATTTTTCACAATTAAGGACCAAATTAGTTTCTTCACAGCGTTTTAGAACTTTAGATAGATGTTCTAAACATGATTCAAATGAAATCCCAAACACTGAAAAGTCATCCATAAAAACATCAATCCCTTTTTATATTAAATCACAAAAAATAGCCATCATACATCTCTGAAATGCAGCAGGGGCATTACATAAACCAAAGGGCATTCTTCTAAAAGCAAATGTACCATAAGGACTGGTAAACGTAGTTTTCTCTTGATCCTTAGGAGCAATTTGAATTTGGTGGTATCCAGTATATCCATCCAGAAAACAAAAGTATTTATGCCTAGCCAGTCTATCCAACATTTGATCTAGAAAAGGGAGTGGAAAATGATCTTTCCTTGTGGCAAGGTTTAATTTACTATAATCAATGCAAATTTTCCACCCTGTAACTTGTCTTGTTGGAATCATTTTATTCTTTTCATTAACAGTCACAGTTACTCCTCCTTTCTTAGGAACACAGTGAATAGGACTAACCCATGCACTATCTGAAATATGGTAGATAATTCCGTGCATACAAAATTGAAGGACTGATTCCTTTAATATCAGCAATTGTCCATCCAAAAGCTTTCTTGTGCTTCTTCAAAATTTCACGCAAACTCTCTTCTTCTTTTTTAGTTAATTGAAAAGAAATTATAACACTCATCTTCTTTACCTCTAGCAGGATATTTCATCGATTTTGAAATATTAAATGTAACAGTCTATCATTAACCCTCATTGTTAATTCCCCTTTTTGCACATCTATCATGGCTCTGCCTGTAGCTAGAAAAGGTCTCCCCAAAATTATGGGTATCTCTTTATCTTCCTTCATATCTAACACAATGAAATCCACAGGAAAACGAAATTGATCCACTTTTACCAAAACATCTTTTATAACTCATTTAGGATATGTGATCGAATGATCTGATAATTGCAGAGTTACAGTAGTTAAGGTTATTTCTCCTAGTCCCAGTATTTTGAATATTGATATAGGCATAAGGTTAATGCTTGCACCCAAATCACATAAAGCTTTTCCACAGAATCTTTCTCTGATTTAACATGGAATTGCAAAACTACCAGGATGTTTAATTTTTTCAGGATGTTTCTTCTGAATTATCGCACTGCACTCCTCACTAAGTGCAACAGTTTCATTTTCTTCAAACTTCCTCTTTTTATTAATAATATCCTTCATAAATTTCACATAGCTTGGCATTTGTTCTAGGGCTTCAGCAAATGCAATATTAATGGTAAGCTTCTTTAATATCTCTAAGAATTTTGAAAATTGCTTATCCAACTTTTATTGACGAAGTCTTTGAGGAAATGGAGGTGGTGGTTGTTCTAAATCAACCTTAGGTGAAGAAATAGGTCTTTCAAAACCTTTTGGAGCGTCCTCTTTAGGTCTTTCAATCTCTTCTTTCTCTACTTCGGTTTCTTTTTTAACTCTACCTTCCAATTCTTTTCCACTTCTCAGTTGAATTGCCTTCACTTGTTCTTAATTCTTTTCTCTTGGACTCACTTCAGTATTACTTGGAAGCACTCCTTGGGATCTATTACTTTAGGCATTTACAATTTGTCCCAATTGATTTTAAATATTTCTGATAGTTGCTCCTTGAATTTGTAATTGATTTCCCATATGTGATTCTACTTCTTCCATAGACAACTTCTTCTCCTTATTTTGTAATGCATTGTTATTACCTGAAGGATAAGTTAATCTATTATTATTATTATTATTACCTTAGTTGTTCCAATTCCCTAATGGGTTTACTTGGGTGTTCCCCCATTGTTGATTAAAACCACCCTGTTTATTATTATTCCAGTTAAAATTTGGATGATTCTTCTAACTTGGGTTATAATAATTGGAATATGGGTTGTTAGGTTTGATTATAGCATTCACAATTTCTGGTGAAGAATAAGAATCAACCATTTGGCCTAATGAATTTTCTTCAATCATGAGATTTGGCTGAGAAAAAGTCATCCCAAATTGGTCTATCTTCCTTGATAGAGCATCAACTTAATTTGCTAACATTGTAAAAGCATCATTTTCATAAACACTGGCTACCTTTTAAGGATTTACCCTTTCAGAAGGCCATTGAAAATTATTAGTAGCCATTTCATCAATTAAAGCATAAGCATCAGGAAATGGTTTAGACATTAATGATCCACCAGCAGCAGCATCGATGATTGATCTAAGAGATCTAAATAATCCATTATAAAAATTTTGAATTATTAACCAATCTGGTATCGCATGATGTGAACATTTCCTGAGGAGCCACAAAACTGAAACCCAAAACTAAATTAAAAGTCACAACAAGATAAAATTCACCTCCACAACATTCAAAATATAAAACAACTCAAAACTTAATCACAAACAAAACAACAAAACCGCAATTATAACTAAATTAAAATGACTTACTGGATGATCGGGAATACCTCGGATGATGTAACCTACGTGTTGCTAACGGGATTTCCCACGATCTAAATGAAAGTGTGGAACTCATTTAGTTGAGTTTAGCAAATTCATCTGGACTAAGTGAATCCGATAAAAATAACGGTGCCGAAATGATGGAACCGTGGGATCTTAACCTGTGTTGTTATAATTAACTTTAATATTCCCTTAACAAAATATTAAAAACACCTGGACTTTAAGACTTCTAAACCAAAACACTTCTCTCATCCCCTAATTTTCACTTTCTAAAACTAAAACTCTGCAACAACAAGGAGCTTGGAGCACAGTGGGCAGCACGGACATCTTCGTCAGCAAAACTTGTGTCTACTTCAGTAAAACCATTCCTAGTTTTAAACAACCACGCCATAGGACATCGAGGTATTTTGCCTAGTGCAACATAAATCCTCAACTTTTTTTAGGCATTTGCATAATCATATTATGTAAATTAAGCCCTAACCAGTGTTAGGATTCTGAGGAAGTCGTTTGGTATGACATAAAACCTCACATCTTCGAGGCTATTTGTATGATTATGTCGTACAAATATAAGTCTTAATTAACTAAAATTGGCAGAATTATAACATTAAGTAAATTCTCGAATTGAAGCCAAACAATAGGATAGTCTGGGAAGTTGCCAAGATTCCTCTTTGATCCTCAGTTTCTCCTACTTATCTTCCTTCGGACTCTCAAAATAAACTGTTCCAGATTTTAGCTAATCCATTTTGAAATTTCAAATATCCAATTTGTTTGAAACCTTAAACTTTGAAATTCTTGAGAGCGAAACCACTGATCATTATCGAGAGTTTTCTTAAATGATTCTCTTCATTTAAGATGTAATTAACTATAGGGGTTTGCCTTTATACGGAACTTTAAGAACCCAGGTAATATAAACCCTGCTTAATTCCTTTGTATTAAGCAGGGGAATTTGTCGACTTATAAAATTGGTTCACAGATCTAATGGATGTCACAAATCTTCTAGTTTATTTAATCGAGCCCCATCATGAAGTAGTGTGTCTATTCCTTGGGATAAATATACGGTTTGTGATGCAGTGCTCATTTATATAAACTATTTGGGATGTGAGATCGGTTTGATTTCATATCTTAAAATTTTCAAACGTAAAAATTATTTTCAAAAATTAAATGCTACTTTCTAAATTATACATATATATTTAAATTAAATTTAAAATTTAAGATTCGCCGACAATTTCTATAGGCGACCCCCTTTTTCAAAACACAACCTAAAAATAAGTCGTAAAATTTCTGGCGACTCCGCTGGGGACTGGTTCCTCTCTCCATTTTGATCAAATGGTTTTGCTTTCATAAATTGGTAGTGTATCGATGTCCCTAGTGGAGCAAACTACCATTCATTCCGTTGGCATACGACGTTCATTTCTATCTTGAACGGGTATAGCCAACTTCTCTCGGATTTAGGAGCCACTGTTTCGATACCCCTAATCAGAGACGTTCTGAAATCCTTTTACCTCTTTTTTGAGGTGGGGTGGACCCCCAATAGGTGTTAGCTTAAAAGCGGTCCCTCGGGTTGAGAATTTTTGCGAGACTTTCTCTTCCTTTCCAATTCTGAATCGGGTCCTTTACCTTTTCTATAACCTTCCTCCTTTAATTCTTTTGTTCCTAACAAACAAATCCCCTAACAAAAGACTATTTTAATAAATGAATTCTCTTAGAAATCATAAATACACTAAGATAAATGAAAATGTGTTCGGACTCTTTCTTTTTTATCCTAAGTTTTGCGACAAAGGGAAGCATAATTTGGGATTGACGTTCAGAATTTGCCCTGTAGAAAATGACCGCCCCAAAGTTAATCTTCTCCTTCACCAACAGACTAGACTTGGCTGTCTACAAGGATGAGCTTCCTGACAATGGAATCATCCATTTCGGACAAGGATTCAGTAATACAGATATAAGGATGAGCTTCTCAGTTTGATGTCAGCGAACTCAATCAGGGGTTTCTCAGGATTGAGTCGACTTCAGGTTAAACTGAGAAACCCCTGATTGAGTTCAACCTGAAGTCGACTCAAGAATTCCCTCCCCTACAAAGGGTTCCAGCTAAAAGAAGTATTGCTATTCGTAGGAGGACTATTGTCTCTACCTCCACAGGTCTAGTCATCTCTGCACCTACCCTGGCTTCTGCCAAACTGAAGGGGAAGGAAATCCAAGTCTGTGATGAGCTTGTCACCGTGGAGGGTACAGATTTTGCTACAATACCATCTGTTTTCAAGATTGGGTCCAATTCAAGAGTTGCACCCCTAACTTGGACTCAAAGGAGAAATAGAAGCAGAAAGATAGCCAGGATTGAGAAAGCAAAGACCGCTGAAGTTGCTTTCCTGGAAGAGAACCCTGAACTGCCTGAGTATATACCTCTGTTTAAAGGAAGTAGGTTTCACCCCCTCTCTGCTGCATCGGATGAAGAAGACGTCCGAAGGATTGCCACTACATTACCCCGATCTGCATACTACAGTAACTATAAAAGAAAAAGGGTTAAGACTACACCAATTGCTCGGCTACAAGCTGTGATAGAAAAATTGGCAAAGAAAGAAAGATGCCTTGTGTTAGAAATCCTAAGAAGAACGAGACGAGTGCCAGTGAGATCCCGCCTTGGACCTCAAGTAGAGCCTGTCACTGCCTTAGAGAAACCAAGGAAGAAAATGAGAGCTAGTTCACCTGTTGTTATATCGAGCCATCATACTAGGGAGAACACCACCTACTAGCATATAGCAGACAGACTATCAGGTCCTAAGCCTTCTGCTGCAAGAAGGATGGTGTGGTGACCTATTATTACCGAGCCGAGACTAACACAACGTCCTGAGAAGAAAAGCCTCGTCAAAGAGCCTGAATCAGAAGAAAGTGCTACTGCAATAAAAGAAACTCCCGAAAAAGAAGTTCAACAGCCATCACACGACAACTGCAAGACCGTCTGGAAGAGACCCCTCGAGGATGCTATAGGAAATCTAAGGACGGATATCCGACGGTTAGCGAAAGAAAGAGGAGAAAAGTTAGAAAATGAAGTTGATTCATCAGAGTTCATGGATGAGGAGTATGCCGGGATTAATATGGTTGAGACACGAGCATCATCAGCTTCGCAAGGTGCTCTGGCAGCTGCAGAAAGAGATGAACTGGAAGTGATGAGAGCACTGCTTCGGGAAAGAGATGACACAATTTCCCAGATGGCAAAAAGGATGGAAGAGATGGCTGCTGCTTTAGCCACTCTCCAGAGACAGGTACAACCTCAGAAAGAAACACCCCCAGAGATCATCCATATTGTAGATGGAGGAAAAGAGATCACATCCGTCAACGGAGATGAGCCACCAAAGAAGGATTCTACACAGAATAGGATTCCCAAAAAGGACATTAAAAACATGGTATAACAGCAGGTGCGAAAACTCTTAGCACAATCTAAGAGCGGAGCATCTATTCATACGGGTAGACCTTATCCCGAGGAGTTCGATGCAGTCCAATACCCGAAAGGCTTCGTACCACCTCTGTTTAAGACTTTTGATGGGACGAGAAACCCCCAGCATCAGGTCGCACATTTTCGTGCTAGTTGCTGCAATTCTGGTGGGAGTGACGCTTTACTCTTCCGTCAGTTCGTCAGCAGTTTGTGACGGATCACCTTCGACTGGTAGGTAGAATTGCCAAATGGTTCAGTTAAGACCTTTGCAGAATTGGAAAACCTCTTCGTTAAGCGGTTTGCCGAGGCTCGGCACAACATCACCATCGGTGATCTAGTAGTGGAGCTGTTGACCTCATTTTTGATGAGGTCTTCTCTTCTTCTTTTTAGTGCTTAGGATCTAGCCTTAGGCTTTTCCTTTGACTATCTTAGAGGAATAGAATTGGGATCCACCTTTTAGAAATTCAAACCACTTATAAACTCCTTGCAAACTCCACAAACTTGACTGTAGACCCCTAATCACCTAGAGGGTTGAAATCAAATGTGCTAGTTTAAAGGACGAGTTCCTATAGGACTCTTTAGCCTTAGGACTGCCCTGGGTGGCCTGGTCTGGTGAAGGGGCTGACTTACACACACACTATACTTATACACTACACCTACACACTACACTTTCACACACCTCCTAAAAACACACCCATACCCAACTTGACCTCCTGACTCATGTAGGTGATTCACATGGATTGTCCTTAACCCCTAAGCCCTTGGCTAAGAGGGTTAGGAACAACATAGTGAATGCCTCAAATGAGTCCCTTCATGGCTCATGTGGACTTGATGTGACTTCATGGCTCAACCAAAATGACTTCATTCCACTCAAATTCAACCAATCTTCAATTTTCCCAAATTTTCAATTTTTGACCCCCGGGACCGTACACCCGCCAACCTACCCAAAACCCTGAATAGCTCAAAATCTTCAAAACTCCTAAATCACCCAAAATTTCTCAAAATTGATCTTAAACATTTCCACATTACTCAAATTGATCATCCATACCCAAAAATACCAAAAATTCCAAAAATACCTCCCAATACCCCCCAAATACCCAAAATACCCCTCTTGACCCAAAAATCCAAAAATTCAGAAAATTCCCAGAAAATTCCAGAAAATCCCAAATATTCCCAATTTCATTTTGTCTAACTACACCATGGGCCAATTTTGTCAATTTACCCTACTTTTGTCAAAACCCCCAATTTGACCCATTTTTAACCCAAAGTGAACCCAATGTCAAACCGAACCTACCCAATTGACCCAAATTCTGGTCCAATTCAATTCTAATCTTCAATTCGACATTCCCAATACCAATATAGACCAAATCCAAGTTCAATTTGATTGACATTTGGATCCAATTTCACTTTTGGCCTTAAAGCCCAATTTGGACCCTTGACCCAAACTTAACCCAAACTCACCCAATTCAACTCCAATTAACCCCAAATCTTTTCTGAATCTTCCTTAGCATCCCCACAAACAAAACCCTAACATGATTTGCCCAAAATTTAGATCCAAACCCCACTCAAATTCAACCTAAAAGCTAAAAGGCCCATTTTTAACCTAAACCCAAACCTAACCCAAATGAACCCAAACCCCAAAATCAAAGCCCAAAAAAAGTCAAAATCTCTTTGAAACACTCCCATAAACATTTCCCAACATTTATTTTACATCAATTTCAACCCTAGCCCTACATTGGCCCAACTTGGCCCACTTGGGCCTATATTGGCCCATTCACCAAAAGAACCCAAATTCAACCCAATTCAAACCCAAATCACTCCCAATTTGCTTCAAGTCACTCATGACTCATCCATGAGCTAAAAACAACATTTGTTTGGCCCAATCCTTCACAAATTCCCCATCCATAAATTTATTTCCAAACCAAAAGCCCACTTTCTTAAACCTTCCTAAAGCCATCTCCACCAAAATCCAAAGGGGCAAAATCAATCTAAGGCCCATATGACAAATTCTCTTCATCATGCATTCAATTAAAATCATCCCTAAGTCCTAATGCAATGATCAAATAATTCTAAATAAAGCTTCATCCAACTTTCCACCAAAATGTCCAAAATCCTTAAAATCCATTTTTATGAAGTTGACTAAACTTTTCCCAAGCCAAATGGAGCCATGAATGAGCCATTCACAAGCCATATGAAGCCATGAAAGTTTGGCATGTGACCATGCCATTAATGGTAAAAGGAGGGGCTCCTTTCCTAATCTTTCATTAAGCCTTTTTAACCTTATTCATGACACACACTAAACCATGTTTAGCCACCTCATCATGGATAGAGACCACACCATTCTCTCTTGGCCGACCCAACCGATCCTCTCGGCCCAAAATCGAGGCCATGGGGAGGTGCACCCAACCCAAACCAATGGGTTGACCAAATTGAAGCCAAAATGACCCCTTCCCCATTCCATTTTAATTCAAAGCCTTTACACATGGCAATTGTCAATTGATCGCACAAACCTCCGACCTCGACCCACTCGGACTCGAGGGTGACCCATGCTCGCCGGCCACCGCACGGGTCGCCTGAAAACACAATGGCCGAGACCTTGGGAGGAGCCAAGCTTTGGAATTCCACCTTGCTCGAGCTGCCCCATGCCCAATGGCCACCATGGTCGTTCTTCCCATGACCGGAGCAGCTCGATCCCAACCCTTGGCCATCCCCGTGAGGCTCTCCGGCCACCTCTATTTAAACCCGACCCCCTCACGGCCATGAAAGGAGAGTTGCACAAACCTTGCCGAAACTCCGCCAAAATTGTTCCAAACCCTTCTCCACCCTTAGAGCGAGTTGATCCCCGAGTGTCAATTTGCCCTAATCCCCACCGTCAAAATCCAATTTCTCAACTAAAATTCCACCCAAAACCGGGACACTTCTCCACGGTGAGCCAATCCCCAAATTGATTGGTTCTACACCTTCACCGGACCAAGGGAAGGTGTCCACCAAGCAAAAGCCCCATCTCCGAGGCCACCCAGTTGCTCCGGCCTCCAAGCTTTGTGATCGGGCTTGGTCGAAATCCCACCTAGACAATTCACCAGACCAGGAGACTTCATCTGGAGCTTGCTAGGATCCAATCGAAGGTGCAACAACACTCAGATTGAAGCCACACTTCTCTGAGCAAAGGTATGAGCTAATTCTTCATCTCGAGCTTCTAGAGATTCTCCATTTCAAATGCTTTAATTTCAATGCATGATAACCGTATAGATGTGTTCGTCTCTTCAAGACGAATCCATAGAGCATAAGAACATGAAAATCCATTGAGTATCGAGTGAGATATTAAGGATTTAGTGTGGACGGCTCTCGGGTGAGGACACTTGGGGACGATGAACGGATGCCGTCCATTTAATACACGCACGGACGAACGGCCAGGATCGCGTCGGATCAGAAGACGGAACGATACAGCGGGCCCCGGGAGCGCTGAGTCAGATGGCGGCGTCGAATGGGAGTGCGCCACCCGGCGTTTCGGAGCTGCCGAGGTTGACGCGGCGCCGCGTGGATAAATAGAAAATTAGGGATTTTTCTAATTTATTTAATTCCCTAAACTTCAAAAATTCATAACTTTGTGTAGAAAAATCAAAAAAATAAAATAAAAATACCCACTTGCTCAGTGAACAGAGGAGAATAATGTGGAAAAGAAATCATTTAATTTCATCAAGTATTTTATTTTTTATAATTTATTTACTCTCTGCATACATTTAATTCTCCATGCATGTATACAATTCACCATGGCATGAGACCATAGGGCTTTTGAAGCCTCCGAATTTGGGAACATTCCCCGAATTTTCCAAAGTCAGAGGCCATCCCTATGAAGAGTTATTGATTTTTCAAGTTCATGTTACTGTTTTGAGTATTTTAATTCCAATAAATAGCATGTTGTGAAATAAATTCTAGGAAAATTTGATGATATTCCTTATGACCAGAGGACCCTAGGAAAAATAGGTTTTGAGTTAGTTCATTTAAAACAACCCTAATTGGCTTAAACACTCAAAATAGGTCTCAAATTAATTAGAGCTAACCATACATTAAATTGACTTCAAATCAATTCTCCATTGACCTTTAGGATCAGAGGAACCTACCATAAAAATTTGAGGTCAATTGGACTTGGTTAGCCCTATTAATTGGGTTGATTAAGCCACTTAGTCATTTTAAACTTTAAAAATTCATAACTTTCAAAATATCTTTCAAAAATTCACCAAATTGGTTTTGGAGCCTCTCTGATATTAGGGGAACCTAAGAAAATTAAAATTTCAATTTTCTAAAAAAGTAGATTTTTAATATTATTTTAATATTTTTAATAATTAAAAAATAATAAAAATTACAAAAATAATAAAATTCACCAAAATGTCACATTTTGAATTTTAATCACTTAGGAACAAACCCCATATTTTTCTTAGGTCTATTTAGTGAGATATTAAATTTTAAAGCTCTAGGGTAATTTTAAAATTAAAAAAAAATATATTTTCTAGCATTTTCACTAAAATAATTATAATAAATCATAGAAAAATCAGAAAATTATAAAATTTGATTCTCTGATTTCCTTGATATCAGAGAGATTTTTAAAAATATAAAATTCATTTTTCAACATTTATTTTATTTTTAAATTATTTAACACTCCAAAACTTAAAATAATTATAATAAAAATAATAAAATTCAAAAAATCACCAAAATTGGTCCAAGTGGTCCTCTGGTCATTAGGAATGTCCCCTAATTTTCTTAAGGACAGAAACTTTCCTTCGGTCATGTTATTAAATTTTCCTTGGAAATCTCTATTTTCTACCAAAAATAATTATATAAATAAATTAAATACAAAAAAATTACATTTTCTCCTCTCATGTCTTTATTGACATATGAGTGAAGTCACATAAAAATTTCAAGTTCATTTGAGTTCAATTTAGTGAGTTAAGAAATTATTAAGCTTAAAGGGTAAAAATGGTAATAAAAAAATCTTAATCCTTAATTAAAACTTTAGGTTTAATAAAAATTAACAAGTAAAATATTTGATCCTAATTTGATTTGGATGATTGAAATTTAAATAATTAAAGGGTAGAAACCCATTAAGCAATTTAAAATGATTAAACTTTAATTAAATAATTGATTAAATTTGGAAGAATAATAAAATTGGAATTATTAAAATAGGGATATTATTAGGAAGAGATTTATTCTTTAATTTAAAAATCCCTAAATTAATTATCTCATTAATATTTAATTCTTAATTAAAATGACAAATCAAATTTAAAATATTAAAAGACTTAATCATTAAACTAAAGTTAAATTATTAAACTCTTTTAAAATTTCTATTAATGTTAAAAATAAAATTAAATTAAAAATTAAATTAAATTAAATAAATCAAATTAAATTAAATTAAATAAACAAATTAAATTAAATTAAATTAAAAAATTAAATTAAATTAAATATTAAATTAAATATTAAAATTAAATTAAATCAAATTAAATTAAAATTAAATCAAATCAAATTAATTTAAGTTAACATCAAATCAAACTAAATTGAATTAAATTGAATTAAATTAAATTAAAACTCAATTAAATTAAATTTAATTAAATTAAGTTGAATTAAATATAACATCACCAAAGACTTAAAGAATTCAAAATAACTCTAAAATAACTTGAACACTATTCCAAATTTAAACCCATTAATGGAAATTAAACTAAATCACAAACCATTTGAACACCAATTTGCCCTCAAGAGCTTTGGTTATCATAACTCCTAAATAGAACATTAAATGAAATGTTACTTCACTCATAGGGTATTCAAATGTCCTAATTCACTGAGCAAGTTAACAAAACTTGAATCCCCGGACGATTAATTCATTTATATAATTAAATTCATTTGGACTTAAAACAATCCTAGAAATATTGAAAAGATATTTAAGATCTGCCTTAAGTACTTCCTCAATATGATAGGATGTTCATAAGAACAATTGAACTTAATTGTTCTTTGATGAAGAAAATTGTCTTCAAACAAAAACACAAGGAACCTAGACGTCATAGGAAATGACTAGCTATAGGATTAGGAATTTGGTAGAAAACCATAACCCTTACCTTAGCATTACCTAGGAACTTGCTTAAATATTCTAATTGTGTTTTAAGTGCAGCTTGGGATGACGGGAAGACCCTCCAGGTACGCTTTTATTTTATTGCAATTTACTTTCTTGCAATTTACATTATTGCAATTTATTTAATCGCATCGCACTTACTTTTTCTTGCATGATAAACAATCGTTGCATGAAAACCCACACCTTTAGGATAATCCCTAAAACTGAAACCAAAACTAAGTTAAAAGTTATTGCAAGATAAAATTCACCTCCACAACATTTCAAAATATAAAACAACTCAAAATTTAATCACAAACAGAACACAAAACTACAATTACAACTAAATTAAAACGTCCCGTCGGATGATCGGGAATACCTCGGATGATGTAACCTACGTGTTGCTAACGAGATTTCCCACGGTCTAAATGAAAGTGTGGAACTCATTCAGATTGAGTTTAGCAAATTCATCCGGACTAAGTGAATCCGATAAAAATAATGATGCCGGAAGGATGGAACCGTGGGATCTTAACCGGTGTCGTTATAATCAATTTTAAGATTTGTTTTAATTAAAATATTGAAAACACTTGGAAATTAAGATTTTCTCTAAACCAAAACACTTCTCTCATCTCCTGATTCATGACTTCTAAAACTAAACCTCTGCAACAACAAGGAGCTTGGAGCATGGTGGGCAGCACGGCCATCGTCATCAGCAAAACCTGAGTCTACTTCAGCAAAACTTTTCCTAGAATTAAATAACAAAGCCATATGACTTCGAGGTAGTTTGCCTAGTGCAACATAAATCCTCAACTCTTCGTTAGGCATTTGCATTGCAAATTAAGCCCTAACCAGTCTTAGGATTCTGAGGTAGTCGTCTGATACGACATAAACCCTCACATCTTCAAGGCTATTTGTATGATTTTATCGTTCAAATATAAGCCCTAATTAATTGAAATTGGCAAGATTAAAAAATTAAATAAACATTAGGACTTTCCTAAATCTAAGCCAAACAATAGGATAGTCGGGAAATTACCGAAGTTCACTTCAAATCTGTGATTTCTCCTACCTTTCTTCCTTTGAATTCTCAAAACAAAATGTTCTAAACTTGATCCATTCCCTATTGAAATTCCAAAATTCAATCCTTTGAAAACTTAAACTTTGAAATTCTTGAGAGCAGAATTATTGATTATTATCGAGAGTTTTCTTAGGTGATTCCCGTCACTTAAGATGTATTTAACTATAGGGGCTTGCCCTTATAGGAATTTTAAAGAACCTGAGTAATATAAACCTCGTTTAATACTTTCATATTAAGCGGGGAATTTGTCGGCTTATAAAATTGGTTCGCGGACCAAACGGATGTCACAAATCTTCTAGTTTATTTAATCGAGCCCCACCATCAAGCAGTGTGTCTATCCTTAGGGATAGATACACGGTTCGTGGTGCGGTGCTCGTTTATATAAACTATTTGGGATGTGAGATCGGCTTTGATTTCATATCTTAAAATTTTCAAATTTAAAATTATTTTCAAAATCAAATACTACTTTCTAAATTATATATATATATTTAAATTAAATTTAAAATTTAAATTCGTCGACAACTTCTGTTAGGCGATCCCTTTTCAGAAATAAAACACACAACCTAAAAATAGTGCCGAAAAAATTCTGGCGACTCCGCTGGGGACAATTCATCTCTCCATTCTAATCAAATAATTCTACTTTCAAAAATCGGTAGTGTATCCATGTCCTTAATGGGTCAAACTACCCTTCTTTCCGTTGGGATGCTATATTCATTTCTACCTTGAACAAGTATAGCCAACATTCTCTCGGATTTAGGAGCCATCGTTTAGACACCCCTAAACGAGAGAGGTTTTCGAGATCCTTTTACCTCATTTTTGAGGTGGGGTGGACCCCCAATAGGTGTTAGTTTAGGAGTGATCCTTTGAGTCGAGAAGCCTGGCATAAGACTTTCTTTTCCTTTCCAACTCCGAATCGGATTCCTTACCTTCTCTACACCTTTGAACATTCTGTTCTAAATAAACAAACCCTCTAATAAGTGATTCTTTTAATAAGTCATTCCTTCTTATAAATACATGAACAAGAATGTGTTCGGAATCTTTTCAATTCCTTTCTTTTTGTCCTAAAGAAAAGAAGCATAACTTGGGACTGACAACCAGAATCTACCCCGCGAAATGGAAGCCCCAAAGCCGATTTTCTCCTTCACCAATGGATCGGACTTCGCTGTCTATAAGGATGAGCTGCCCGACAATGGGATCATCCGATTTGGACAAGGATTTGAAAACACGAATGTCAAGATCACCGACGTCTCCCTCTTTGCATCGACGAACAAGGTATCCGAAGCCGAGGAGCCGCCGCTGAGTTCAACCTTAGGTCGACCCAAGAGTTTCCTCCCCGCAAAGGATCCCGACTAAGAGGAATACTCGCCGTCCGCAAGAGGAATGTTCTTACTACCCCCACTCGGTCTAGTTGTTTCGCACCTACCCCGACTTTTGCCAAATCAAAGGGGAAAGAAATCCAGAATTATGGTAAACCTGTTACCGTGGAGGGTACAGATCTTCCTGTGAGACCTTCTATTTTCGAAATCGGGTCCAGCTCAAGGATTCCATCACTGACAAAGACCCAAAGAAGGAACAGAAGTAGGAAGATTGCCAGGAAGGCCAGAGCTGCTGAAGTTGCTTTCCTGGAGGAAATCCCAGAACTGCCTGAATATACACCGCTGCCAGAATATACACCGCTGCCAGAATATACACTGCTGCCTGAATACATACCACTTTTGGGAGGAAGCAGGTTCCATCCCCTCTCCGCCGCAGAGGATGAGGAAAATGTTCGCAAGATTGCTGCCACATTACCTCAGCCCGCATATTACAACGATAGCCGCAAGAAAAGGAATAGAACTACGCCGTTTGCTCGACTGCAAACTTTGGTAGAAAAGTTAGCAAAGAAGGAAAACTGCCCCGTATCGGAGATTCTACAAAGGATAGGGTGGGTGCCAGTCAAATCCCGTCTTGGGCCCCGAGTAGAACCCCCCGTCAAGACAGAAAAGCCAAGTAAAAGAATGAAGGCTAGTCCGCCTGTCGTCGTCTCAGGATTACAGATTAGGGAGGATACCACCTTCCATCATTTGGCCGACAGACCATCTGGTCCTAGACCTTCTGCTGCTAGAAGGATGGTATGACGTCCCACTACTGGGCAGTTGAGATTGAAACAGCGACCCGAGAAAGACGAGTCTCGCCGAGAGACTTGAATCTGAAGAAAGTGCTACTGCGATAAAGGGGACCCGGCAGCTATCGCACGACAACCGCGAGGACACACAGAAAGCCCCGCTAGAAGATGCCATGGAAAAGTTAAGAACCGATATCCGACGATTAGCAAAAGAAAGAGAAGAAAAGTTCGGAGACGAGATTGATTCATCGGAATTCATGGACGACGAATATGCGAGAAATCAACATGGTCGAGACACGAGCTTCATCGACTTCACATGGTGCTCCTCGCAGCCGCGAAGAGAGGAGCCGGAAGCGATGAGAAGGCGGCTTCGGGAAAAGACGACACGATCGCTCAAATGGCGAAAAGGATGGAAGAGATGGTCGTAGCTCCGGCCACTCTCCGCAGTCAAGTACAACCACAAAGAGACACACCCCCGGAGGTCATTCACATTGTAGACGGAGGAAAGGAGATTACATCCGTCAATGGGGATGATCACTGAAAAAGGATACAACACAAAGTATGATCCCCGAAAAGGATATCAAGAACTTGGTGGAACGAGCGAGTGCGAGAAGCCTTAGCACAATCGAAGAGCGGGACATCCATTCGGACGGGTAGACCTTACCCGGAAGAATTCGAAGCCGTCCAATACCCAAAAGGCTTCGTACCACCTCTCGTTCAAGACCTTCGACGGAACCGGGAACCCCCGACAGCATGTTGCACACTTTCGTGCCGCGTTGTTGCAATGCCGGCGGGAGCGATGCATTACTCTTCCGACAGCTTCGTCAGCGATCCGTCGAGAATCGCCTTCGACCGGTATGCGGAATTACCAAATGGTTCGGTGAAGACGTTCTCGCAGCTAGAGAACCTCTTCATCAAGCGATTCGTCGGAGCTCGGCACCACATCACTATAGGTGATTTAGTGGTAGAGAAGCAAAGGCCGAACGAAACTTTGGTGGATTACATACTTCGATGGAGGAACTTAAGCATGAAGTGTGAACCACAACTGCAAGAACAACATGCAGTCGGCATTTTACTTAAAAGCATTCACGGTCCGATAGCACTTCTCCTCAAGGGATTCACTATTAAGACTTTTGAGAAGTTGTTAAGCAAGGCCAGAAGCTTGCAAGAAGAGGCGAAGCAATTAAGTTTCGCCGACAAGACGGACAAGCAGAAGCCTGTGAAGACTTTCGAAAAGAAATCCAGGATTGTTGCAGCAGTCGACAAAGGCAATCAACCGCTGCAAATACCACCAGAACGGCCGCAACAACCACAACAGAATTACCAGCAACCCCGGTCCAGCTATCAGTCATCTCCACAGTATGAACAACCGTCTCGTCCGCAACATACATTAAGGGAGCTTCTGAGCAGAGAATATCCGTTCAAGAATGAAGCAGTACCGAAAATGTTCCGTAGTCTGATGAAGACGCCAGATTTCCAGCTGCCAGAGCCAAAAAGACCAGAGGAAGTCAACAAGAAAGGTAATCCTAACTTTTGCCCCTACCACCGGATGCTTGGGCACAAGATAGAAGATTGCATTACCTTTAAAAGTTGGCTCAACGACAACCTTCGGAAAGAGAATATTACAATCCCGAAGGAGTACATGAAGGAACCTCAGAAAGGAGGTTCCGTCAATGTTATATCAATTGATCCCATCATTCCGATAGATCCCTATACGACTGACGATGGATGGACTACCGCCTGGACGAGGTCTTCGAAAAAGATTTTAGACAGAGCATCCAAACCGCCTCGGTGCGAGCTTCAATTCGTAGTTCGAGACCTGTTAAGCCGGTACTATCACTTGTGATAGAAGAACCACCTCAACAGGAGACGATTGAAGAGAAGAAGAAAATCGACGAAGAAGAGAGGACCGAGATTCCCAAGGCTAGACTAGGGGCTGCTTATCCTAGGATAGTTGTTTCCGATTCGGGGGAGAAATCCCTCGAACCTCTGATTTTGTATGATTATCTGCTCACTTCGGTGGGATCATATAATGACAAGGGTGATGGTGTTGGCTACGTTTTGACTGTTTCTAACGATTACGTAACTAGCAACAATCCGGACATCGATTTCGATACCAACGACAATTCTCAAATCATACACAATCTCGACGATCAAAATAACGAAGAAGACATCCATCAAGGAGGCTACGAGAGCTCAACAAGCAACGAATCTATCTGCGAGTTTCAAGGAGCTCCAGTCACAATAGAGTTAGAGCCTTCAGATTCTGAAGCTAATCCGGAAGAGCCTGTCATTCCGATTCAAGAAGAGACACCGGCAAGCTCAACACTAGATTCAGAAGAAATTACAGAAGTCAACTTAAGAAGTGGAAGAGTTCTACCTCCGAGAATGGGTCCGAAAGACAAAGGAAAGCAGGTGGTTGTTCAAGAAGAACCAACCCCAGCAGAAGAAATACCCGTTCGAGAAGAAGCCGAGACACATGGAAATAAAGTGGACTACAACGTGCTAGCCCATCTTAGGAAACTACCGCCAAGCCGAGCATTTACGATGCTCTCATCTTATCAAAGGAGATGAGAGAAGCTCGATCAAGGCCTTACTTGATCCAAAAATTTGCTTAGCTCAAATGGCCGGAGATTCCTTAGATGAGGTTTGCTCGTTAAAGGAACAGACGAGGCGTTACCTTCACGGACAATGACCTACTACTTGGGACAGCGAGATCACAACCGACCATTGTACATTTCGATTACAATTGGGAAGTTTACGCTCTCCGCAGTATTGGTGGATCCAGGAGCATCAATCAATATAATGAGTCTTCGAACACTAGCATATTTGGAAATTAATGCTTGTGAGCTCGAGGCCGACAAAATGTTATTATGAGGATTCAACCAGAAAGGAGAAAGAGCCCTCGGGTCAATAACGCTACTGATGAAGACCGGTGACTTAGCAAAGACAACCGCAAAATTTCACATAATTGATTCGAAACGTCGTTCAACGCTCTACTGGGCCGACCATGGATACATGAAAACAGGATGGTACCATCATCTCTACATCGATGCATCAAATACTACGATGGAGGGGAACAGTGCATCAAAGGTGACTTACAACCATTCTCCGTACTTGAGATTGGAATCCATGAAGATGCAGCTTATTATGCACCACTGAAGAAAACGATCTTCTCCAGAGATACCGTAACAAATGAAGCAAAGAAAGTTCAGGACAACGAAGAACCTGAAGTTTTAGTCCAACAGTCACTACTCACCACTCCCTTCCGGCGAGATGGTGAAGGTTTCTCCACAACTCGCATCCGAGGTCGAGGCTGGGGACGAGGTCGTGGTAGAGACGCTAGGACAGTTGGACAGAGGAAACCGGCCATCAATGTTGATTGGGAAGATAGTTCCGAAGAAGAAAAATAAATCAAACAAGAAGCGGCGGCAATAAGTCGGAAGAAGCCGCAATTCAAGATCTCCTCGAAGATGAAAAGAATGAAGAATATAAATCGATGTACGAGAAGATTAACCACTACGTACATACTATGACCCTAACCCCGATCCATTCTAATAAGATCGAGGGTATGGTGGTCAAAGAGGTACGTAGCGGCGGTGCAAAGCCAATCAAATTCTACCGTGGTGCTACTTCCTCCAAAACTGAAAATAATGTACAATTCGAAGATGTCACTTCATCAGAATTAATGGAATTACCTTTTGAGTGGAACTCTCCCTATGTTCAAAATTTAATTCAACGTGGTTTCTTATCTCGACAATGGACAAGAGGTCAATCTCAACATTTTGAAAAATTATGGAATAATTCCGGTCGTCCACCCAATTCAAAGCATGGTCTAGGATTCGGCACAGTAGGGTGAGTTGACGATGCTGAATTTTGCTTGGTTGTCACTTGCGAGTCCAATGAAAATTGCATGGAAACTACAGACGAACTCGAAGATTTACAAATTGGAGACGCTCCACCAGAATTCAAAGAAGAAATCAAATCTACAATAGATGAGTTAACGGAAGTTAACTTAGATACTAGCGAAGAGCCTAGACCTACCTTTGTTAGCTCCTTACTCAACAAAGAAGACTCCGAAGAAATAATCAAATTATTAATGGAATTTAAAGACTGTTTTGCTTGGAACTATGAAGAGATGCCGGGATTAGCTCCGGAGGTTGCGATCCATAAGTTAGGAGTGGATCCTACTTCGTCCCGGTCGGACAAGGTCCCGAGAAGAATGCGTCTAGAAATCGAACAACAAGTCATAGCCGAAGTTAAAAAGCTAATAGACGCCGATTTGTCCGTGAAGAACAATACCCGACTTGGTTAGCCAATGTGGTGCCGGTCGAAAAGAAGAATGGTCGGATCGGAATTTGTGTGGACTTCGGAGATTTAAACAAGGCATGTCCAAAAGATGAATTCCTCTACCGATCCCGAGAACTAATGATCGACATTGCTTCGACACATGAGATATTCTCATTCATGGATGGATCTTCGGGATACAACCGGATAAAAATGGCTCCGAGAAGATGAAAAGCTTACGGCATTCGAACGCCGATCGGAGTATTTTGCTACACAAGTGATGCCATTCGGACCGAAGAACGCGGGAGCAACCTACCAAAGAGCAATGACAAGAATTTTTGATGATCTCATCCACAATCAAGTCGAATGCTACGTGGACGATGTGGTCATCAAAAGTAAAGTAAAGGAAAACCACTCGTATGATTTGAGAATTGTTTTCGAACGATTAAGACAATTTAACCTTAAGATGAATCCCTTAAAATGCGCCTTCGGCGTCACCTCCGGGAAATTCTTAGGATTCGTTGTCCGACATCGTGGAATTGAAATCGACCCCGAAAAGATTAAAGCTATCTTAGAAATGCCGCCTCCGAAAACCTTAAAACAACTACGATCTTTTCAAGGGAAGCTGGCATATCTTCGACGCTTTATCTTAAACCCGTCGAGTAGGTGTCGACCTTTCTCGGCACTAGTTAAAAAGGACGCCAAATTTATTTGGGAAAAGAAATGCCGAAGGCCTTCGAGGACATTAAACAATATTTAATGACACCTCCTGTCTTAGCGACCCCCAGTCTCAGGTAGATCGTTGATACTTTACACCGCGGCTTTAGACGACTCTCTCGGAGCCCTGTTAGCCCAGGTCAATGATGAGGGTAAAGAAAATGCTCTTTATTACTTAAGCCGTCGTTTACTTCCGAAAGAAGTAAGGTATCCCTCAATTGAAAAGCATTGTTTAGCCCTGATTTTCGCCGCTCAAAAGCTCAGGCACTACATGCTTTCTCATAAGGTCAACCTGATCTCGAAATTTAATCCATTGCAATACTCGATGACTCGTCCAACACTTTCCGGCGGACTTGCCGGATGGTCAATGATATTATTGCAATTCGATATAACTTTCATGCCTCTTCGTGCCGTAAAGGGACAAGTCTTAGCAGACTTCCTCGCAGCACACCCGTTGCCGGCCGAATCTCCTCTCAATGACGATCTGCCAGATGAACAAATAATGAATCTAGAAGACCCTGATGATCGACGTTGGGAATTGTATTTCGACGAACATCTTCAGCACACAAAGACGAAGAATCGCAAGTGATAGTGCCCGGTAGGGCAGGAATCGGGCTAATTTTTATAACGTCGGAGCGGGGGATGTTAAGATACCCCTACCACTTAACAGAGCCGTGTACGAACAACGAAGCAGAATACGAAGCCCTCATAACGGGACCGGAATTAACTATTCAAATGGGGATAACGAGACATCAACATCTACGGGGATTCACGGTTAATCATTCAACGGATCACTTGGACGAGTACAGAATTTTAAAGCCAAGACTCGAACAATACTTCCAGGTATGCCATACGAGTCGTTGGAACGGATTCCAAATGTGACAATCTACAAAATTCCCGGAAAAGAAAATGCTTTAGCAGATGCTTTAGCCCGTCTCGCAAAAGAATTTGCTCGTTTGCAAGATGAATCGGTGGAAGTGTCATTTCACGGACGTCGGAGTCCTATCACGGCTCGACATAGACACAATACACAAATCGAAAAAGAAAAAGAATTAGTTGCAACGAGTGACAAAAAACACGGAAGATTGGCGACGACCATTGACGGATCTACCCGCAAACAGAAAGCTACCGGACGATAGGTCGTTAGCCCATCGGATCAAGAAATGAACTCCGTCCTACGCATTAATAAACAACACATTGTACGGAAGGTCTTTTGATCAAATGTGGCTAAGGTGCCTAAGCGGGTCCGAGGCCCGTGAAATTGTTAAGGAGGTGCATTCGGGACTCCGTGGCGCTCACCGGTCGGGTCCAAAGATGAAAATGAAAATTAAAAGATTAGGGTACTACGGCCCTCGATGATGACCGATCGCATGAAAATCGCCAAGAGTTGTCACCAATGCCAAGTGCACGGAGTGGTTCTACACCAACCTCCAAATGTGCTACATCCGACAATCGCGTCGTAGCCATTTGAATGTTGGTGCACAGATATAGTGGGTCCGATAGAACCACCATCTTCAAAAGGACATCGCTTCATTCTTGCGGCTACAGATTACTTTTCCAAGTGGGCGAGGCGGTTCCACTTAGAGAAGTGAAAGCACACCACGTGCTACGGCTTTTCAAGAGCCAAGTTGTCTACCGTTTCGCAGTGCCACGCGAGATCATCTCGGATAATGGGTCGACATTCGAAGCACGTAAATCAACAATTTTGTCGGGAGACACGGAATCGATCGGCGATACTCAACAATTTACTACCCAAGAGCAAACGGCCTCGCCGAGGCTTTTAATAAAACTCTCGTTCAAATTTTAAAGAAAACCTTGGACGATAATAAGAGAAATTGGCACGAGAAGTTGTTAGAAGCCTTATGGGCCTACGGACAACCTTCGAACTCCTACTCAAGCTACACCTTACGCTCCGGTGTATGGGTCCGAGGCGAGTGTTACCTTTAGAAGTTCGGCTTCCTTCTCTCGGAATTGCGATTGCAAATAAAATCACGACGAGAAGAGAATGCCAAATTACGACTCGAAGAATTAGAAAGCCCGGAAGGGAAAAGGCTTGCAGCGCAATGCGAATTTAGAACTATACCAAGCTAAGATGGTTCGAGCCCATGACAAGCCGGTCCGCCCAAGAACCTTCAAAGTTGGTGACTTAGTTCTCGTTCTCAAGAGACCTATTCTTGCACACCGCAAGATGGGAGAAAAATTTGAACCCACTTGGGAAGGACCGTTTATGGTTGAAGCGAGTATACTCAGGAGGTTCCTACCAGCTAGTGAATTGCCAGGGAGAACGACAAATGCTTCCGATCAACGGACGATTCTTGAAAAAGTATTACGCTACCTGATGTTTCGAAGGAATGAATTCTTCATCCCTAAGAAACACGTGCGAAGTAATTACTTATGATTGGGTCCGAACCCAAAAAATAATAAAATGTGCTAAAATAAATAAAATCATGATAATTAAGTTTTCCTTGTTTTCTTTTCCAAATCTAAATCTCTTCCCTGATCTTATCCTACTTCATTCCTGTTAAATTTGAAAATACAAAAAATATATATATATATATATATATAAAATGTGTCTTTAATAAACATTTTCTTAATGTTCTTGTTCTTAGTACAGCCCCTGATCCTTTTCCTTGTCTTTTCGCAGGGAAATGTCGAACGGGCGGTTGGTCCCGAACTTTAAGAATGGCGTAAGCCTTGCACTCGATGAAAAGAGGGTGAAAGATGGAGCGATAATCGAGATTGACTCGGATTTCGCACCGGCGGGCCTACGATACGAGGAAAGTGACGCGGGTCCCGGTTGATCGAGAAGAACTGCCCGGGCGGACAGGTGATGAAAGTGGGTGGCCCAAGCCACCAATCCAGCAGTAAGAAGAGAAAGGCAAACATTGAAGAAGATAAGAAAATGAAGTCTGTAGTCGCTACAGTAGAGGGCAGGCTTGTCAGCGCCACACCCACAGAGATTCAAGAAGTGCGGAGAGCTACTCTCACAGCAACGCAACGAAGAAATAAGAATCGCCGTATCCGTAAGATGTTAACAAAACTAGCCGCGGACCGGCGCGACGAGACGAGTTGCTAATGCCGAGTACATACACTTCGAGGACACCGGTTCACCGGGAACCCGAAGAAAGGAGGCCGGCTCCTAGGATAACGAAAGGACCAGGGGAAATCTCACGAAGATCGAAGAAAGAAGGCTACCACGCTACCGAGATAGAACCACCGGTAATGCATGACCTTGTTGCAGAAGCGACCCGGGGATGTCCTAACGGACATCATCCCCGAGGAGCCGAGGTATGCAGGAGAACGTGAAGGAATTGAACCGTATATCCCACAATATGTCACCAGGCCTCGCCATCTGCAGATCATTCCGGAATACGAGCTAGAGAGAATGCAGAATGTCGAAAAGAAAACCTTCGAATACTTCAAGAGAATTAGAGGCAGAAGAATCAATATACTGGAGGGCCTCGAGCTACATACGGACGTATTCTCGGAGTATGAACAACAGTAAATCGTGGATTGCATCTGGGATTTGAAAAGAATGGGCCGAGCGGGCCGCCTAAGGGAAAACACATACTCAGAACCCCAGAGATGGATGCCAGGGAAGGGAAGAATTACAATACAATGTGGATGCTTTTACAACTTTGCGGAGGACAGGAAGGGAAACCCACCGGGAATACTCCGTCATGGGCAAGTGGATCCGATGCCATTAGTCATCAAGAGAATGGTAAAGAGATTGATAACATGGAGGGTACTGCCAACAGATTGCATACCCAATAGCTGCATTATCAACATCTACAAACAGGGTGATCGCATACCCCCACATATAGACCACCACGACTATGTCGGACCCTTCCGCACGATCTCTTTCTTGAACGAGTGTAACATCATGTTCGGATCCGACCTCCGTATAGCGAGGCCCAGGTGAGTTCCGAGGGCCGGTGAAGATACCTTTACCGGTAGGTTCCGTCATGATACCGAAGGGCGACGGAGCCGATATCGCAAAGCATTGCATACCGGGAGTACCGGTGAAGCGGATCTCAGTTACTTTCAGAAGGATGGACGACAGGAAGACACCTTACCATTTCCAGCCAGACCCGGAGCTAGAGAGCCTCCGGCCTTACGAGCTGTGAGTTACATGGGAAATATCACACCTCCAATGTACATCCATACGGCATCCTTGCCAAGGATGGCTTGGAAGGTGATGTTATTAACCATGTACCCCACTATTCAGACATGGATTTTTGACAGATGCTTCTTTGGATGGATCGACAAAGATCATACATAGTCCGTTTTGAGTTTAAATGGATTGTATGAAATATATGCCAGATCAAGTTGTATGATGTATCTTCGACATGATTGGAATGAAAGTGACCATGTCACATATTTGGCCTTCACCTCTTTTGTGCAAATTGACTGGGAAACAACATTAAAGTTAAATGAACTTCGAACAAAGAACAGAAAAGAAATAAAAAAAAAGAATAAAAGAAAACTTTCCTTAAAAATCTAAAAATGGTAAACACCAATTTCACATGAACATTAAGTAAACGATAAAATAAATTTGAATCGTTAAAGGACAAACAAAACGAGCACAAATTTTAAATCAAATTTCAAATTCGATCTTCCAGATCTCAAATCAAATCTAAATCAAATTCAAATTCAATCTCACCAAGTCTCAAATCAAATCTCAAATCAAATTTCAATCGGGTTCAAACTCATCCTTCCAAATTTCAAATTCAATCTTTCCAGATTTCAAATCTCTATCAAATTTCGAATTCGATCTTCCAGATCTCAAATCAAATCTCAATCTAATTCAAATTCAATTTTTCCAAATTCCAAATCAAATCTCAATCAAATTCAAATTCAATTTTTTCTAGATTCCAAGTCAAATCTCAATTAAATTCAAACTCAACCTTCCAAATCTGAAATCCAATCCGTTCTACTCTCTCCCTTGTCTGGGATGGAAGCGGTCGAATCCATTGACACGGAGCCACGAGGTTTTCGATTCGGATCTAGTGGCGAGGAATTGTATCCAATCCAAACCAGCAACTTTACATCAACTCTTTTGAATGGGACATGAAGCATCTACATATTCCTTCCTAATCTATTTCCTTCCATGAAAGTCTTTTACAACTTTCATGAAATTCTCGAAACACCAAAATTCCACACTCTTCAAATCAACACTACAAATCTTTGCAAAGTCAATTACCAATCAATATCAAATTCTTGAGGTTGAGGATTTTACATCCGATACTGCACTTTGCTTTAGGATTCTTTTCCTATCGCACTGAAATACATCAATATCAAATTCCCGAGGTTGAGGATTTTACATCCGATACTTGCCATTGCTTTAGGATTCTTTCCCTATTGCACTCGAAATACATCAATATCAAATTCTTGAGGTTGAGGATTTTACATCCGATACTGCACTGCTTTAGGATTCTTTCCTTATTGCACTGAAATACATCAAAATCAAACTTTTTGGGGTTGAGGATTTTACATCCGATACTGCACTGCTTTAGGATTCTTTCCCTATTGCACTGAAATACATCAATATCAAATTCTTGAGGTTGAGGATTTTACATCCGATACTGCACTGCTTTAGGATTCTTTCCCTATTGCACTGAAATACATCAAAATCAAAATTTTTGGGGTTGAGGATTTTACATCCGATACCGCACTGCTTTAGGATTCTTTTTCTATTGCACTGAAATACATCAAAATCAAACTTTTTGGGGTTGAGGATTTTACATCCGATACTGCACTGCTTTAGGATTCTTTCCCTATTGCACTGAAATACATCAAAATCAAACTTTTTGAGGTTGAGGATTTTACATCCAAGACTGCATTGCTTTAGGATCCTTTCCCTATCGCAATGAAATACATCAAATCAAATTCCTGGGGTTAAGGATTTTACATCCGAGACTGCACTGCTTTAGGATTCTTTCCCTACAACAATGAAATACATCAAAGTCAAACTCTTAGAGTTAAGGATTTTACATCCAATACCGCATTACTCTGAGATCTTTCCTCATTGTAATGATTCAATCCAATCGATTCAATTTTCTTTTGAGGTTGAAGATGTTACATCTAAAACCTCAAAGTTCCAATTTTCATTTCAAATCAAATCCCTCAAATTAATTTTGACAAACTTCAATCTAAATTGAAACTCCAAATTGAAATCTAAACTCACACATCATGACTTGAACATGAAATGAAACAATATTTAAATTGAATTCCCCCAGATCATGTGATTTGGGATTCACCTCCTTTTCCTTTCCCCAGCGAGAGTTCAGGAATCTCCAGTTTCGGAGATATACTTGACACTCCCCAACGAAAACTCTTCTACTTCGTCCTAAGTTTGTTACTTGGACATCTGTGTTGGTTTTGTTGATCGCTTCGATCAACACCAATACGCGCGGTGTGCTCCGTCAGCTCACCACACCTATTGAGGGTCCATTTGTTGACCTCATTTTTGATGAGGTCTTCTCTTCTTCTTTTTAGTGCTTAGGATCTAGCCTTAGGCTTTTCCTTTGACTATCTTAGAGGACTAGAATTGGGACCCACCTTTTAGAAATTCAAACCACTTCTAAACTCCCTGCAAACTCCAAAAACTTGACTTTAGACCCCTAATCACCCAGAGGGTTGAAATCAAATGTGGAAGTTTAAAGGATGAGTTCCTATAGGACTCTTTGGCCTTAGGGACCTGCACTGGTGGCACTGGTGCAGTGAAAGGGCTGACTTACACACACACTACACTTATACACTACACCTACATACTACACTTTCACACACCTCCTAAAAACACACCCATACCCAACTTGACCTCCTGACTCATGTAGGTGATTCACATGGATGGTCCTTAACCCCAAAGCCCTTGGCTAAGAGGGTTAGGAACAAAATAGTGAATGCCTCAAATGAGTCCCTTCATGGCTCATGTGGACTTGATGTGACTTCATGGCTCAACCAAAATGACTTCATTCCACTCAAATTCACCCAATCTTCAATTTTCCCAAATTTTCAATTTTTGACCCCCGGGACCCTACACCCGCCAACCAACCCAAAACCCTGAATAGCTCAAAATCTTCAAAATTCCTAAATCACCCAAAATTCCTCAAAATTGATCTTAAACATTTCCACATTACTCAAATTGATCATCCATACCCAAAAATACCAAAAATTCCAAAAATACCTCCCAATACCCCCCAAATACCCAAAATACCCCTCTTGACCCAAAAATCCAAAAATTCAGAAAATTCCCAGAAAATTCCAGAAAATCCTAAATAATCCCAATTTCATTTTATCCAACTACACCATGGGCCAATTTTGTCAATTTACCCTACTTTTGTCAAAACCCCCAATTTGACCCATTTTTAACCCAAAGTGAACCCAATGTCAAACCAAGCCTACCCAATTGACCCAAATTCTGGTCCAATTCAATTCTAAACTTCAATTCGACATTCCCAATACCAATATAGACTAAATCCAAGTTCAATTTGATTGACATTTGGATCCAATTTCACTTTTGGCCTTAAAGCCCAATTTAGACCCATGACCCAAACTTAACCCAAACTCACCCAATTCAACTCCAATTAACCCCAAATCTTTTCTGAATCTTCCTTAGCATCCCCACAAACAAAACCCTAACATGATTTGCCCAAAATTTAGATCCAAACCCCACTCAAATTCAACCCAAAAGCTAAAAGGCCCATTTTTGACCTAAACCCAAACCTAACCCAAATGAACCCAAACCCCAAAATCAAAGCCCAAATAAAGTCAAAACCTCTTTGAAACACTCCCATAAACATTTCCCAACATTTATTTTACATCAATTTCAACCCTAGCCCAACATTGGCCCAACTTGGCCCACTTGGGCCTATATTGGCCCATTCACCAAAAGAACCCAAATTTAACCCAATTCAAACCCAAATCACTCCCAATTTGCTTCAAGTCACTCATGACTCATCCATGAGCTAAAAACAACATTTGTTTGGCTCAATCCTTCACAAATTCCCCATCCATAAATTTATTTGCAAACCAAAAGCCCACTTTCTTAAACCTTCCTAAAGCCCATCTCCACCAAAATCCAAAGGAGCAAAATCAATCTAAGGCCCATATAACAAATTCTCTTCATCATGCATTCAATTAAAATCATCCCTAAGTCCTAATCCAATGATCAAATAATTCTAAATAAAGCTTCATCCAACTTTCCACCAAAATGTCCAAAATCCTTAAAATCCATTTTTATGAAGTTGACTAAACTTTTCCCAAGCCAAATGGAGCCATGAATGAGCCATTCACAAGCCATATGAAGCCATGAAAGTTTGGCATGTGACCATGCCATTAATGGTAAAAGGAGGGGCTCCTTTCCTAATCTTTAATTAAGCCTTTTTAACTTTATTCATGACACACACTAAACCATGTTTAGCCACCTCATCATGGATAGAGACCACACCATTCTCTCTTAGCTGACCCAACTGATCCTCTCAGCGCAAAATATGGCCATGGGGAGGTGCACCCAACCCAAACCAATGGGTTGACCAAATTGAAGCCAAAATGACCCCTTCCCCATTCCATTTTAATTCAAAGCCTTTACACATGGCAATTGCCGATTGATCGCACAAACCTCCACCACCGACCCACCTGGACCCGAGGGTGACCCATGCTCGCCGGCCGACCGCCTGGGTCGCCGGAAAACACCATGGCCGAGACCTTGCAAGGAGCCAAGCTTTGGAATTCCACCTTGCTAAGCTGCCCCATGCCCAATGGCCACCATGGCTGTTCTTCCCATGACCAGAGCAGCTGATCCCAACCCTTGGCCATCCCTGTGAGGCTCTCCAACCACCTCTTTTTAAACCCGACCCCCTCACGGCCATGAAAGGAGAGTTGCACAAACCTTGCCGAAACTCTGCCAAAATTGTTCCAAACCCTTCTCCACCCTTAGAGCAGTTGATCTCCGAGTGTCGATTTGCCCTAATCCCCACTCGTCAAAATCCAATTTCTCGATTGAAATTCCACCCAAAACCAGGACACTTCTCCACGGTGAGCCAATCCCCAAATTGATTGGTTCTACACCTTCACCGGACCAAGGGAAGGTGTCCACCAAGCAAAAGCCCCATCTCCAGGGACACCCGGTTGCTCCGACCTCCAATCTTTGTGATCGGGCTTGGTCGAAATCCCACTGAGACAATTCACCGGACCGGGAGACTTCATCTGGAGCTTGCTAGGATCCAATCGAAGGTGCAACAACTCTCAGATTGAAGCCACACTTCTCTGAGCAAAGGTATGAGCTAATTCTTCATCCCGAGCTTCTAGAGATTCTCCATTTCAAATGCTTTAATTTCAATGCATGATAACCGTATAGATGTGTTCGTCTCTTCAAGACGAATCCATGAAGCATAAGAACATGAAAATCCATTGAGTATCGAGTGAGATATTAGGGATTTAGTGTGGACGGCTCTCGGGTGAGGACACTTGGGGACGATGAACGGATGCCGTCCATTTAATACACGTGCGGACGGACGGCCAGGATCGTGTCGGATCAGAAGACAAAACGATACAGCGGGCCCCGGGAGCGCTGAGTCAGATGGCGGCGTCGAATGGGAGCGCGCCACGCGGCGTTTCGGAGCTGCCGAGGTTGACGCGGCGCCGCGTGGATAAATAGAAAATTAGGGATTTTTCGATTTATTTAATTCCCTAAACTTCAAAAATTCATAACTTTGTGTAGAAAAATCAGAAAAATAAAATAAAAATACCCTCTTGCTCGGTGAACGAGAGGAGAATAATGTGGAAAAGAAATCATTTAATTTCATCAAGTATTTTATTTTTTATAATTTATTTACTCTCTGCATACATTTAATTCTCCATGCATGTATACAATTCACCATGACATGAGACCATAGGGCTTTTGAAGCCTCTGAATTTGGGAACATTCCCTGAATTTTCCAAAGTCAGAGGCCATCCCTATGAAGAGTTATTGATTTTTCAAGTTCATGTTACTGTTTTGAGTATTTTAATTCCAATAAATAGTATGTTGTGAAATAAATTCTAGGAAAATTTGATGATGTTCCTTATGACCAGAGGACCCTAGGAAAAATAGGTTTTGAGTTAGTTCATTTAAAACAACCCTAATTGGCTTAAACACTCAAAATAGATCTCTAATTAATTAGAGCTAACCATACATTAAATTGACTTCAAATCAATTCTCCATTGAACTTTAGGATTAGAGGAACCTACCATAAAAATTTGAGGTCAATTGGACTTGGTTAGCCCTATTAATTGGGTTGATTAAGCCACTTAGTCATTTTAAACTTTAAAAATTCATAAATTTCAAAATATCTTTCAAAAATTCACCAAATTGGTTTTGGAGCCTCTCTGATATTAGGGGAATCTAAGAAAACTAAAATTTCAATTTTCTAAAAAAGTTGATTTTTAATATTATTTTAATATTTTTAATAATTAAAAAATAATAAAAATTACAAAAATAATAAAATTCACCAAAATGTCACATTTTGAATTTTAATCACTTAGGAACAAACCCCATATTTTTCTTAGGTCTATTTAGTGAGATATTAAATTTTAAAGCTCTAGGGTAATTTTAAAATTAAAAAAATATATATTTTCTAGCATTTTCTCTAAACTAATTATAATAAATCATAGAAAAATTAGAAAATTGTAAAATTTGATTCTCTGATTTCCTTAATATCAGAGAGATTTTTAAAAAATATAAAATTCATTTTTCAACATTTATTTTATTTTTAAATTAATTAACACTCCAAAACTTAAAATAATTATAATAAAAATAATATAATTCAAAAAATCACCAAAATTGGTCCAAGTGGTCCTCTGGTCATTAGGAATATCCCCTAATTTTCTTAAGGACAGAAACTTTCCCTTGGTCATGTTATTAAATTTTCCTTGGAAATCTCTATTTTCTACCAAAAATAATTATATAAATAAATTAAATTCAGAAAAATCACATTTTCTCCTCTCATGTCTTTATTGACATATGAGTGAAGTCACATAAAAATTTCAAGTTCATTTGAGTTCAATTTAGTGAGTTATGAAATTATTAAGCTTAAAGGGTAAAAATGGTAATAAAAAAATCTTAATCCTTAATTAAAACTTTAGGTTTAATAAAAATTAACAAGTAAAATATTTGATCCTAATTTGATTTGGATGATTGAAATTTAAATAATTAAAGGGTAGAAACCCATTAAGCAATTTAAAATGATTAAACTTTAATTAAATAATTGATTAAATTTGGAAGAATAATAAAATTGGAATTATTAAAATAGGGATATTATTAGGAAGAGATTTATTCTTTAATTTAAAAATCCCTAAATTAATTATCTCATTAATATTTAATTCTTAATTAAAATGACAAATCAAATTTAAAATATTAAAAGACTTAATCATTAAACTAAAGTTAAATTATTAAACTCTTTTAAAATTTCAATTAAAGTTAAAAGTAAAATTAAATTAAAAATTAAATTAAATTAAATAAATCAAATTAAATTAAATTAAATTAAATTAAATAAACAAATTAAATTAAATTAAATATTAAATTAAATTAAATTAAATATTAAAATTAAATTAAATCAAATTAAATTAAAATTAAATCAAATCAAATTAATTTAAGTTAACATCAAATCAAACTAAATTGAATTAAATTGAATTAAATTAAATTAAAACTCAATTAAATTAAATTAAATTAAATTAAGTTGAATTAAATATAACATCACCAAAGACTTAAAGAATTCAAAATAAATCTAAAATAACTTGAACACTATTCCAAATTTAAACCCATTAATGGAAATTAAACTAAATCACAAACCATTTGAACACCAATTTGCCCTCAAGAGCTTTGGTTATCATAACTCCTAAATAGAACATTAAATGAAATGTTACTTCACTCATAGGGTATTCAAATGTCCTAGTTCACTGAGCAAGTTAACAAAACTTGAATCCCTGGACGATTAATTCATTTATATAATTAAATTCATTTGGACTTAAAACAATCCTAGAAATATTGAAAAGATGTTTAAGATCTGCCTTAAGCACTTCCTCAATATGATAGGATGTTCATAAGAACAATTGAACTTAATTGTTCTTTGATGAAGAAAATCGTCTTCAAACAAAAACACAAGGAACCTAGACGTCATAGGAAATGACTAGCTATAGGATTAGGAATTTGGTAGAAAACCATAACCCTTACCTTAGCATTACCTAGGAACTTGCTTAAATATTCTAATTGTGTTTTAAGTGCAGCTTGGGATGACGGGAAGACCCTCCGGTACGCTTTTATTTTATCGCAATTTACTTTCTTGCAATTTACATTATTGCAATTTATTTAATCGCATCGCACTTACTTTTTCTTGCATGATAAACAACTGTTGCATAAAAACCCACACCTTTAGGATAGTCCCTAAAACTGAAACCAAAACTAAGTTAAAAGTTATTGCAAGATAAAATTCACCGCCACAACATTTCAAAATATAAAACAACTCAAAATTTAATCACAAACGTAACACAAAACTACAATTACAACTAAATTAAAACGTCCCGTTGGATGATCGGGAATACCTCGGATGATGTAACCTACGTGTTGCTAACGGGATTTCCACGTGTCTAAATGAAAGTGTGGAACTCATTCAGTTGAGTTTAGCACATTCATCCGGACTAAGTGAATCCGATAAAAATAATGATGCCGAAGGATGGAACCGTGGGATCTTAACCGGTGTCGTTATAATCAATTTTAAGATTTGTTTTAATTAAAATATTGAAAACACTTGGAAATTAAGATTTTCTTTAAACCAAAACACTTCTCTCATCTCCTGATTCATGACTTCTAAAACTAAACCTCTGCAACAACAAGGAGCTTGGAGCATGGTGGGCAGCACGACCATCGTCATCAACAAAACCCGAGTCTACTTCAACGAAAACTTTTCCTAGAATTAAATAACAAAGCCATAGGACTTCGAGGTAGTTTGCCTAGTGCAACATAAATCCTCAACTCTTCGTTAGGCATTTGCATTGCAAATTAAGCCCTAACCGGTCTTAGGATTCCGAGGTAGTCGTCTGATACGACATAAACCCTCACATCTTCAAGGCTATTTGTATGATTTTATCGTACAAATATAAGCCCTAATTAATTGAAATTGGCAAGATTAAAAAATTAAATAAACATTAGGACTTTCCTTAATCTAAGCCAAATAATAGGATAGTCGGGAAATTACCGAAGTTCACCTCGAATCTGTGATTTCTCCTACCTTTCTTCCTTTGAATTCTCAAAACAAAATGTTCTAAACTTGATCCATTCCCTATTGAAATTCCAAAATTCAATCCTTTGAAAACTTAAACTTTGAAATTCTTGAGAGCGGAATTATTGATTATTATCGAGAGTTTTCTTAGGTGATTCCCGTCTCTTAAGATGTAATTAACTATAGGGGCTTGCCCTTATAGGGAATTTTAAAGAACCTGAGTAATATAAACCCCGTTTAATACTTTCATATTAAGCGGGAATTTGTCGGCTTATAAAATTGGTTCGCGGACCAAACGGATGTCACAAATCTTCTAGTTTATTTAATCGAGCACCACCATCAAGCGAGTGTGTCTATCCTTAGGGATAGATTCACGGTTCGTGGTGCGGTGCTCGTTTATATAAACTATTTGGGATGTGAGATCGGTTTGATTTCATATCTTAAAATTTTCAAATTTAAAATTATTTTCAAAATCAAATACTACTTTCTAAATTATATATATATTTAAATAAAATTTAAAATTTAAATTCGCTGACAACTTCTGTTAGGCGATCCCTTTTCAAAAATAAAACACACAACCTAAAAATAGTGCCGACAGGAGCACCAGAAACCGAACTAGACTTTAGTGGAATACATACTTCGATGGAGGAACCTAAGCATGAAATGTGAACCACAGCTTCAAGAATAGCATTGCAGTCGACATCTTACTTATGAGCATCCATGGCCCGATAGCACTTCTCCTTAAAGGATTTACAGTCAAGACTTTCGAGAAGATGCTTAGCAAGGCCGGGAGCTTGCAAGAAGAGGCAAAGCAGTTAAGTTTCGTGGACAAGAACGATAAGCAGATGCCCGTAAAAGCATTTGAAAAGAAATCCAGAATCGTCGCGGTATTAGATAAGGACAAACAGCCTGTTCAGATACAGCCACAGTGGCCACATCCTAGTTATCAACCACCGCAACGGACATACCAACAACCGCAATAGATCTATCAGCAACCTCAACTGAACTACCAACACCCTCGACCGAGCTATCAATCGCCTCAGCGTTATGAACAACCCCCTCGTCCACAATGTACCCTGAAAGATTTTCTGAATAAGTAATATCCATTCAAAATTGAAGCAGTAGCGAAGGTGTTCCACAGTTTAATGAAGACACTAGATTTTCAGCTACTGGAGCCCAAGAGGCCGGAAGAAGTAAACAAGAAAGATCATCCAATCTATTTCCCTTTCCACCGAATGCTCGGACACAAGATAGAGGATTGCATCACTTTCAATAGTTGTCTTGATGACAATCTCCGGAAAGGGAACATAACGATCCCGAAGGAATACATGAAGGAACCCCAAAAAGGCGGTTCCGTCAATGTTATCTCATCGGATCCTAATGTTCCGATAAACCCGTATACTATCGATGATGGATGGAGTACCGTCTGGACAAAGTCTTCAAAGAAAATTTTGGATCACATCCAGACCGCTTCGGTACGCTCTTCAACTCAGAGTTTGAAACCTGCAGAGCCGGCACTATAGCTTGCGATCGAAGAACCGCGTCAGAGGGAGGAGAAGATCGTAGAAGAAAAAAAACCGAGGCTCCAAAGGGTAGACTAGGTGTTGCTTATCCTAGGATGGCTATTTCCGATTCGGGGGAGAAATCCCTCAAACTTCTGACTCTGTATGATTATTTGCTCACCCCGGCGGGATCTTATATTGATAAGAATTATGGCGTTGGCTACGTTTTGACTGTTTCTAACGATTACGTAACTAGCAACAACCGACTTAATCCAGATCTCGATTCCAATACAAATAACGATTCTCAAATCATACACAACCTCGATGACCACGATAATGATGATGTTCATAAAGGAGGCTACAAAAGATCAACAAGCAATGAGTCCATTTGTGAATTTTAAGGAGCTCCAATTCTGATAGAATTAGAGTTATCGGATTCTGAAGCAACTCCAGAAGAGCAAGTCGTTCCAATTCAAAGGGAAACATCGGTAGATCCAGCACCAGACTCAGAACAAGTAACTGAAGTCAACATAAGAAGCGGAAAAGTTCTACCTCCGAGAATGGGTCGAAAGGATAAAGGAAAGCAGGTGGTTGCTCAGGAGCCAACCTGAGGAGAGGAATTGCCCATTCGGGAAGAAACCGAGGAACATGGTAATAAAGTGGACTATAACGTGCTAGCCCATCTTAGGAAGCTACCAACCAAACTAAGCATATGCGACGCTCTGATCCTGTTAAAGGAGATGAGGGAAGCTCTGATCAAGACTCTACTTGATCCAGAGATTTATTTAGCTCAAATTGCCGGTAATTCCTTCGACGAGGTTTTCTCGTTAAAAGAACAGCGAGGTGTTACCTTCACGGAGAATGATCTATTACTGGGAACAGCTGATCACAACTGAACATTGTACATTTCAGTCACTATTGGAAAGTTTACGCTCTCCAGAGTGTTGGTTGATTCGGGAGCATCAATTAACATAATGAATCTTCGGACGATAGCATATTTGGAAATTGATGCTCATGAGCTTGAAGCAGACAAGATGTTATTGAGAGGCTTCAATTATAAAGGAGAGAGAGCTCTCGGATCGATAACACTATTAATGAAGACCAGTGATTTGGCAAAGACAACCGTAAAATTTCATATAATTTATTCTGAGACATCATTCAACGCTCTATTAGGTCGGCCATGGATCCATGAGAACCAGATGGTACTGTCGTCTCTACACTAGTGCATAAAATATTATGAAGGAGGAGAATAGTGTATTAAAGGTGACTTGCAACCATTCTTCGTATACGAGATTGGAATTCATGAAGATACAACCTATTACGCGCCTTCGAAGAAAACAATCTTCTCTAAAAATGTCATACTAATTGAAGTAAAAGAAGTGCAAGACGATGAAGGGCCTGAAATTCTAGTCCAACAGTTACTCACCACTCCCTTACGGCGAGATGGTGAAGGTTTCTCCAGAACTCGTACCCGAGGTCGAGGCCGGGGATGAGGTCAAGGAAGAGACATTAGAACAGTTGTACAGAAGAAACTGAGCATTAACGTTGATTGGGAGAACAGTTCTGAAGAAGAACAAATCAAGAAAGAAGCAGCAGAAATAAGTCAGAAGAAACCCCAGTTCAAGATCTCCCTCGAAGATGAAAATAATGAAGAATATAAATCAATGTACGAGAAGATTAACTACTACGTACATACTATGACCCTAATCCCGATCCACCCTAATAAGGTCAAGGGTATGATGGTCAAGGAAGTGCATGGTGGTGGTACTAAACCAATCATGTTTTACCATGGTGCTTCATCTGAACTAATGGAACTACCTTTTGAGTGGTACTCTCCTTGTGTTCAATATTTAATTCAACGTGGTGTCTTACCTCAGTGATGGACAAAAGGTCAATCACAACATTTTGAAAAATTATGGAATAATGCCAGCCGGCCTCCCAATTCAAAACATGGTCTCGGATTCGGCACGGTAGGAATAGTTGACGATACGAGATTTTGCTTGGTTGTCACTTGAGAGCCTAATGAAGACTGCTTGGAAGCTTTAGAAGATCTCGAAGATCTACCAATCGGAGATGCTCCGCCAGAATTTGAAGAAGAAATTAAATCTACAATAGATGAGTTAATGGAAGTTAACTTAGGTACTAGCGAAGAGCCTAGGCCGACCTTTGTTAGCTCCTTACTCAATAAAGAAGACTCCGAAAACATAATCAAGCTATTAATGGAGTTCAAAGACTGCATTGCTTGGAGTTACGATGAACTGCCAGGATTAGCTCTAGAGGTTGCAGTTCACAGGCTAGGAGTGGATCACACTGTTGTTCTAGTAAGATAAGCTTCCAGAAGAATGCGCCTAGAGATTGAACAACAAGTAATAGCTGAAGTTAAGAAGCTAATAGACACTAAATTTGTCCGTGAAGAGCAATACCCGACTTGGTTAGCCAATGTGGTACCAGTCAGAAAGAAGAATGGTCAAATTAGAATCTACGTGGATTTCAGAGATTTGAATAAAGCATGTCCAAAGGATGAATTCCCGCTACCAATTCCAGAGTTGATGATCGACATCGCTTCAACACATGAAATCTTTTCTTTCATGGATGGATCTTTGGGATACAACCAGAAAAAGATGGCACCGGAAGATGAAAAGCACACAGCCTTCCGAATGCCAATTGGAGCGTACTGCTACACAGTGATGCCATTTGGATTGAAGAACGCAGGAGCAACCTACCAAAGAGCAATGATGAGGATTTTTGATGATCTCATTCACAACCAAGTCGAGTGTTACGTGGATGATGTGGTCATCAAGAGCAAATTAAAGGAAGATCACTTGTATGATTTGAGAATTGTTTTCGAGCGATTAAGACAATTTAACCTTAAGATGAATCCCCTGAAATGTGCCTTCGGTGTCACCTCTGGGAATTTCTTAGGATTTGTCATCCGACATCGTGGAATTGAAATCAATCTGGAGAAGATTAAAGCTATCTTAAAAATGCCACCTCCTAAAACCTACGGTCCTTTCAAGGGAAATTGGCATATCTTCGACGCTTTATCTAGAATTTGTCATGAAGGTATCAGTCGTTTTCTACTTTAGTTAAGAAGGATGCCAAGTTTACTTGGGACTCTAAATGTCAACATTCCTTCGATGACATTAAACAATACCTAATGACACCTCTTGTCTTAGCAGCCCTAGTCTCGGGACGACCGTTGATACTTTATACTGCGGCTTTAGACGACTCTCTCGGTCCCCTGTTAGCTCAGATCAATGATGAAGGAAAAGAAAACGTGCTCTATTACCTAAGCCGTCATCTAATTCTGATGGAAGTAAAGTATCCTCCTATTGAGAAGCACTGTTTGGCCCTGATCTTCGCCGCACAGAAGCTCAGGCACTACATGCTTTCTCATAAGGTCAACCTTATTTTGAATTTTAATCCATTACAATATTTGATGACCCGTCCGACACTTTTTGGCAGAATTTCTTGGTGGTCAATGATACTATTTCAACTTGATATAACTTTCATTCCTCTTCATGCCATAAAGGGATAATTCCTAGCAGACTTCCTTGCAGCACACCCTTTACCGGCAGAATCGCCTCTCAACGACGACTTTCCAAACGAGCAGATAATGAGCCTAGAAGACCTCGATGATCAGCATTGGGAACTGTACTTTGACGGAGCATCTTCAGCACAGAAAGATAAAGAATCGCAAATGATAGTGCCCGGTAAGGTAGGAATTAGACTAATCTTTATAACACTGAAGCGGGGATGTTAAGGTATTCCTATCACTTAACAGAACCGTGTACAAATAATGAGGCAGAATACGAAGCCCTCATAACAGGATTGAAATTAACCATTCAGATGAGAATAACAGATATCAATATCTGCGAAGATTCACAGTTGATCATTCAGCAAGTTACGGGACAGTAGAGAATTCTGAAGCCAAGACTCGAACAGTACTTTCAATACGCCATGAAACTGTTGGAGCAAATTCCAAATGTAAGGATCTACAAGATTCCCAGGAGAGAAAATACTTTTGCAGATGCGTTAGCCCGCCTTTCAAAAGAATTTGCCTGCTTACAGGATGAGTCAGTTGAAATGTCAGTTCAGCGACGGCAGGTTCTCTCACGACTCGACATGGATACAATACACAAATCGAAAAAGCAGAAGAAACAATTACAGAGTAAGGATGTAAAATACAGAAGATTGGCAGCAGCCACTAATAAACTACTTGCAAACAGTAAACCTACCAGACGATAAGTTGATGGCCCATCAAATCAAGAAAAGAACTCTGTCTTACGCATTAATAAACAACACATTATACAGAAGGTCTTTTGATCAGATGTGGCTAAGATACCTGAGTGGGTCCGAGGCTCGTGAAATTGTCAAAGAAGTACACTCAGGACTTTGTGGCGCTCATCAATCGGGTCCAAAGATAAAAATGAAAATTAAAAGACTAGGGTATTACTTCCCTCGATGATAACCGACTGCATGAAGGTTGCCACAAGTTGTCACCAGTGCCAATTACATGGAGTGGTTCTACATCAACCTCCAAATGTGTTACATCGGACAATTGCGTCATGGCCATTTGAATGTTGGGGCACAAATATTGTGGGTTCGATAGAACCGCCTTCTTCAAGAGGACATCACTTTATCTTTGCAGCTACAGTTTACTTATCCAAATGGGCAGAAGCTATACCACTCAGAGAAGTGAAAGTGCACCATGTGTTGCAGTTTTTCAAGAATCAGGTCGTCTGCCTTTTCGGGGTACCGCGTAGAATCATTTCGGATAATGGGTCCACGTTCAGAAGTACGAAGATCAACAATTTTGTCAAAAGACACTGGATTGATTGGCGTTATTGGACGATCTATTACCCAAGAGCAAACGGCTTGGCCGAGTCTTTTAATAAAACTCTTGTCCAAATCCTAAAGAAAACCTTGGACGACAACAAAAGAAATTGGCACGAGAAGTTGTTAGAAGCCTTATGGGCCTACAAGATGACTTTCAGAACTCCTACTCAGTCTACTCCTTACGCTTTAGTGTATGGGTCTGAGGTCATCTTACCCTTGGAAGTACAGCTTTCCTCACTCAGAATTGCAGTTGCAGAAAAGATCACTACAGAAGAAAATGCCAAATTACGATTGGAAGAATTGGAAAGCTTGGAAGGGAAATGACTTTCAGTGCAGCAAAATTTAGAATTGTATCAAGCCAAGATGATCCAGGCCCATTATAAACTAGTCCGTCCAAGGACATTTAAAGTCGGTGACTTGGTTCTAGTTCTCAGAAGACCTATTCTTGCACACCGCAAGATAGGAGGTAAATTTGAACCAACGTGGGAAGGGCCATTCGTGGTCGAGATAGTCTACTCAAGAGGTTCCTACCAACTAGTGAATAACCGTGGAGAACGGCCTATGCTTCCAATCAATGGACGATATTTGAAGAAGTATTATGCAGCCTGACGTTTCATAGAATGAACTTTAAAAATGAGGTCTCATTTCTAAAAGCACGGGTAGAGTAATCATTTGAGACTGGGTCCTAACCCAAAACATAAAAAAAAATGGATGATAAAAAAGAAAATCATTAACCAAAAATGTGTTAAAGAGAAAAAAAATCATGTGAAATTGTAATAATAAAATGTCAATCTTTCCTTTAAATTAATTCATTCCTGATCATTCCCTCATCTCTTCCAACATTCTTTAAAAATTAAAAGAGATAAATAAGAATTTTTCATTAATAAATGTTTTTCTTATTGTTCTTGTTCTTAGTACAGCCCTTGATCCTTTCCTTGTTTTTTCGCAGGGAAATGTCAAACGGACGGTTGGTTCTGAACTTTAGAAATGACGTGAGTCTCGCACTTGATGAAAAGAGGGTGAGGGATGGAGCTGTGATCGAGATTGACTCTGAAGTCACACCAACCATGCTATAATATTAAGAAAATGATTGGAACCTGATTGATCGGGAAGAGTTCCATATCCAGACAGTGATGAAAGTGGGTGGCCCAAGTCAGCAATCCGCCAGCAAGAAGAGAAAAGCAAACACCGCTCATGCAACAGGAGAAGATAAGAAAGTTAAGTCCATAGTTGCTACAGCAGAGGGCAGGCTTGTCAGCACCATGCCCGCAGAAGTCCAAGGGGTAAGGAGAGCTACTCTCACTGCCACCCAGCGGAGGAAGAAGAATCGCCGCATTCATAAGATTTTAACCAAGTTAGTAGCAGATCAACATGAAGAGACAGTTGCTACCGTCAATACAAATACTCCAAAGAAATTGGTTCGTCAGGAACCGGAAAGGAGGAGATCAACTCCAAGGAAAATAGAACAGATAAAGGAAATTCCAAGAAGAGCAGAAATAGAATCAGCGCCTCGACGCCAAGCAGATGCACCAGTTCTGAAGAGTCTTGTTGTGAAAGTAATGCCGGAGGATGTCCCGACAGAGACTATCCCCGAGGAGCCAAGACATGCAGGAGAGCATGCCGGGGTTGAACCATACATTCCTTAGTACGTTACTAGACCTCGCCGATTGCAGATAATTCCGGAATATGAGTTGCAAAGAATGAAGAATGTTGAAAAGAAAACTTTTGAATACTTTGAGAGAATTGGAGGCAAGAGGATCAATATCTTAGAAGGCCTCCAGCTGCATACAGATGTATTCTCAGATTACGAGCATCAACAAATTGTATATTGCGTCGTTGAACTTCAGAAAATGGGCCGAGCTGGCCGCCTAAGGGAAAAGACCTATTCAGAACCCCGAAGATGGATGCCAGGAAAAGGAAGAATTACAATCCAAGGCGGATGGTGCTACAACTTCACGGTTGACAGAAAAGGGAATCCACCAGGAATACTTTGTTGCAGTGAGGTGGATCTGATGCCGAATAATATTAAAAGAATGGTAAAGAGAATGATAACATGGAGGGTATTGCCTGCAGATTGCATACCCAACAGCTGCATCATTAACATCTATAAGGAGGGCGACTGCATACCTCCACACATAGACCATCATGACTTCGTCAAACCTTTCTGCACAGTGTCTTTTGTCAACCAATGTAACATCATGTTCTGATCTGACCTCCAGATTGCAGGCCCCGGTGAGTTCCGAGGGCCGGAGGTGATACCACTACCAGTAGGTTTCGTCCTGGTGTTGAAAGGAAATGGAGCAGACATCGCAAAACATTGCATTCCATGAGTGCCTGTGGAACGAATATCCTTCACTTTCAGGAGAATGGATAACAGAAAAATGCCTTTCCACTTTCAGCCAGATCCAGAGTTAGAGAGTCTTCATCCCTACGAGCTGTGATTTACATGAGAAATATCATACCTCCAATGCACATCCATACAGCATTCCTGCCAAGGATGACTTGGAAGGTAAAGTTATTGTCCATGTATCTCACAATTCAGACATGGATTTTGACAGCTGCTTTTAAAAGAAACTTGAAGAATCTTACACAATCTGTGTTGGATTTATATGGATTGTTTGTATGAGATATTGAATTCTCAAGGAAAATATCATCATGTTTTGGAGCATGATGTATGATGTATTTTCGATGAGATTGGAATGAAAACGACCATGCCATGTTTTGCCTTCACCTCTTTTTGTGCAAATTGACTGGGAAACGCCATTTAGTTAAATGAAATTCTCACAAAGAACAAAGGGAAAATAAAAATAAAAGAGAACTCTTTTAAAAATCTGAATGTCAAAACGAACCCCAAATAAATGTGAACCCTAAATTGAAAATCAAGCTAAAATCAAATCACAACAAGCGAGTAAGACAAATTAATGAATCTGAAATCCCCAGCCTTTGGCTATTCTCAAATCTCTTTTTGATTCTCCATATTTCCTTTCCTCTTTTGAGAAGGTCGACTGAATCTACTGACACAGAACCACAAAAATTTTTGATTTGGTTCTGATGGCATGGATTCATATCCTTCGCCAAATAATCAGACTTTGATCGATCCTCGTGGGACGTGAAACACTTTCACGTCTCATTCCAAATCTTCTGCTACACTCAAATCTCCACAGCAAATTTCAACCCTTTAAACCTTTGAGACTGGTACCAAATTCCAGTTCTCTTTAAACAATCGAGACTGGAACCAGACTCCAGTTCTCTTTAAACCTTCGAGACTGGAACCAAATTCCAGTTCGCTTTAATCCTTCGAGACTGGAACAATATTCCAGTTCTCTTTAAACCTTCGAGACTGGAACCGGATTCCAGTTCTCTTTAAACCTTTAAGACTGGAATCTGATTCCAGTTCTCTTTAAACCTTTAAGACTGGAATCTGATTCCAGTTCTCTTTAAACCTTCGAGACCGGTACTAAATTCCAGTTCTCTCCTTTCGAGGTTGGTACCAAATTTCGACTCTCTTTCGGAGTTGATACCAAATTTCAACACTTTAAACCTTCGAGACTAGTACTAAATTCCAGTTCTCTCCTTTCGAGGTCGGTACCAAATTTTGACTCTCTTCCCGAGATTGATACAAAATTTCAACTCTCTCCTTCCAATGCTGGTACCAAAATTCCAGTTCTCTTCGCAATCCCGAGTTTAGAACCTAGGTTCCAATTCTCATTTCAAATCCAGATTTCCTTGAATTGATTTTAAATGAAACCTCAATCGAAATTGAAACTCAGAACAAATTGAAATCTAAACTCACACATTAAAAAAAAATCGGAATAGAAAATGAAATTAAATCTAAATCAAATTTCCCCAGATCTTATGATCTGGAATTCACCTCATTTTCTTTTCCCCAGGGAGAGTTCAGGGATCTCCAGTCTTGGAGATATACTTGATACTCCCCAGCGAAAATTTGTTTCTACTCTGTTCTAAGTGTATCACTTAGACGTCTGTGTTGGTTTTGTTGATCTCTTCAGTCAACGCCAATACGCGCGGTGTGCTTGGTTAGCACACCACACCTATTGGGAGTCCATTTGTTGACCTCATTTTTGTTGAGGTCTTTTCTCTTCTCTCCTTAGTACTTAGGATCTAGCCTAAGGCTTTCCCTTTGACTATCTTAGAGGACTAGAAATGGAACCCAACACTTACAAATTCAAACACCTCTAAACTCCCTGCAAACCCCATAAGTTTGATTGTAAACCCCTAAGTCACTTGGAGGGTTAAGATCAAATGTGGAGGTTTAAAGGATAAGTTCCCTATAGGACTCTTTGGCCTTAGGACTACCCTAGGTGGCCTGGTCTGGTGAGGGTTGACCTGCACAAATTACACTTTCACATACATTCCAAATCCTAAAACCATTCATACCTAGCTTGACTTCCTGACTCATGTAGGTGATTCATATGGTGGGACCTTAACCCCTAAGCCTTTGGCTAAGAGGGTTAGGAACAACATAGTGAATGCCTCAAATGAGTCATCTCATGGATCTTATGGGCTTGATATGGCTTCATGTGTCAACCAAAGTGATTCCATTCTACTCAAACTTGATCAATCTTTATTTTTCCAAAATTTCAATTTTTGACATACGGGACCCTACACTCACCAAACCTATCAAATGGCCTTGAGACTACCCAAAATTTGAAAAAATCACCTAAATTACCCAAAATTCTTGAAAACCAATCCTAAACATTTCTCACCATTCAGATTGATCATCTTTAGCCAAATATACCAAAATTTCTAAAAATACCCCCCATACCCTCCAAATACCCAAAATGCCCTTTTTAACCAAAAAAATCCAAAAATTCAAAAAATTCCCAACAAATTCTAGAAAATCCCAAATATTTCCAATTTCATTTTGTTCAACTACTAGATAAGCTAATTTTGTCAATTTAGCCCACTTTTGCCAAAACCCACAATTTGACCCATTTTTAACCCAAATGGACCCAATGTCAAACCAAATTAAACTAATTGATCCTAATTTTGATCCAATTCAGTCTTAAACTTTAATTCAATATCCCCAATATCAATCTAGACTAAATCCAAGTCCAATTTGATTGACATTTGGATCCAATTTCAATTTTAAGCTCAAAATCCAATTTTGGTCCATAACCTAAACTTAACCCAAACTACCCAACTGAACCACAACTAGCCCCAAACCTTTTCTAAAACTTCCCTAACATCCCCACAAACAAAACACTAACTTGATTTGCCCCAAATTTCAACCTAAACTCCACCCAAACCTAACCCAAACCAAAAATCCCCAATTTTGGCCTAAACCCACCATGAACCCAAATGGGCCCAAATCCCAAAATCAAAGCCCAACCCGAGTTGAAAACTCTTTGTAACACTCCTATAAGCATTTCTCAACATTAGTTTTACATCAAATCTAACATTAGCGCAACCTTAGCCCAAGTGAGCCCAATTTGACCCACATTGGCCTCTTTACCAAAAAAAAGTCCCAAATCAAACCCAATTCAACTCCAAATCACCTCAAATTTGTTTCAAATCACTCATGACACATCCCTAAACTAAAACCAACATTTGTTTGGCCCAATCCTTCACAAAATTTCCATCCACCAATTTATTTTCAAACCTAAAGGCCCACTTTCTTAAACCATTCTAAAAGCCCATTTTCACCAATTCCAAAAGCCCAAAGATCCATTCCCAAGCCCACATGAAACCTTTTCTTCATCATTACTTTGATAATACTATTTGACCAAAGTCTTAAATCATCATGAAATCAACCCATTTGTAGCATCACGATGAATCCCATCAAAAGAATCCAAAGTTTTCAATATTCCAACTAACCCACTTTCATGTAAATGAGCCAAGCCATGAGCCAAGCCATGGAGCCATGCCCAAGCCATATGTAAGACATGAGGAGCCATAGACTTGTCATCACTCCCTAAATGGTAAAAGGAGGAGATCCTTTAAGCACTCCCTAAAAGTCATTAACCCATTACATGATTCCCCTTAACCAAAATTTAATCCAAATAATCCTTGATGGGGACTTCACCACACATGTGAGGCTGACCCAACTGATCCCCTTCAGCCCAAATCAGGTCATGGGGGGGTGAACCTAACCCAAATCCATAGGTTAACCCATTTAGACCCAAAATCACCCCTCTCCCTGTGCCACTTAAATCCAATCCTTTACACATGTCCAAAGGCAATTGACTACACCAAACCCCAGCCCTGACTCCCCTGAGTCAGATGGTGACCTGACTCTTGCCGACGAGCCACCAGGCCGCCGGAAAACGCCATGGCTGAGGAGCTTGGAATGAGCCAAATTTCAAATTCTCACCTGCCGAGCCGCCCCACTCCAATCGGTCACCACGAGTCTCCATCTCCTCCCCTAGCACCGATCTCGGCCATCAATCGCCCCTAGAAGCCCTGGCCATGGCTGTTTAAACCAGCCACCCCCTATCGGCCAAACGGTTGGCTGAAATCAACCTTCATAGAATCCCTCCAAACACCTCACAGAGCTTCCCCTAGCGAAGAGCAATCCATCCCCACTATTCTCCTGCCCTAAATCCCATTGATCGAGCTCAATTTTGGAGCTCAATTCTCGAGCCGTAACGAGACATCTCTCAAACCTCCACCAAAATTAAATTAAACTCGCCCACACCCGCACAGACCAAGAGAAGGAGTTCCCCGCTGAAACCCCCTCTCCATGCCACCCAATTGCTTCACTCCTCCAAAGTCCGAAATCGGGCTCGGTCACTTTCATACTTAGATCTTTCTCCAGGGCTAGAGGCTTCATCCCTAAGCTCTTCCAGCTCCAACGAACGTGCTGAGCACATTCAGTTGAGGCCTCACCTCCTGAACCAAGGTATGGAGACTTGTCTTTAACCCAAGCTTCCAGCAATTCTCCATTTCGTTTGAGTTAATTTCATAGAATGTTAACCAGATGGATGTGTCTGTCTCTTCAGATGAATCCATAGAGTATAAGAACACGAAAATCCATTGAGAAATGAGGGAGATATTAGGGTTTGAGTGTGGACGATCACGGGTTCAGAGACGCTAAGGTTGCAGTGGCGCTGAGCCGGATAAGTAGGAAAATATGGAATTTATGATTTAATTAAATGCCTAAAACTTAGAAAATCCATATCTTTGTGTAGAAAAATCACAAAAATAAATAAAAATAATCTCTTGCTCGGTGAACAGAGGCGAATAATGTGGAAAAATAATTGAGTTAATTTGATGGGTATTTTATTTTTAATTAATTATTTACTCATTTTAGTATTTTAATTCTCCATTTTCATAGACAATTCACCATGACATGAGACCATAGGGCTTTTGAAGCCTCTGATCTTGGGAATATTCCCTGAATTTTTCAAGGTCAGAGGCTATCTCTATGGAAAGTTATGTATTTTTCAAATTTATGTCACTATTTTTGGTATTTTAATTTCATTAATTAGCATATTGCTTAGAAAATTCTAGGAAAATTTGGGGAAGTTTCTTAGGACCAGAGGACCCTAGGATAATTATGTTTTGAGTTAATTCATTAAGAATAACCCTAATTGGCATAATTACTCAAAACTAAACTTTAATTAATTAGGGTTAACCACATATCAAAAGAACTTGAAAACAATTCTCCACTGATCTTTAAGATCAGTGGGACCTCACATAAAAATTTGAAATCAATTGGAAATGTTTAACCCCACTAAATGGATTAATTAAGTCACATGAGTAAAATTAAACTTTGAAAATTCATAACTCCAAAAATATATTTTAAAAATTCACCAAATTAGTTTTGGGACTTCTCTGGTAATAGAGGAGTCTAATAAAATTAAAATTGAAATTTTCTAAAAATTTTCATTTTTAATCATATGTTTAATATTTTAATAATTAAAAAATCATAAAAATCATAAAAATGTCATATTTCACCTCCTAATCTCTTAGGAACAAACCAAATATTTTTCCTAAGCCTCAAATTAAAGATATTGAATTTTAAAACCTTAAGACAATTTTTGAATTAAAAAATGGATTTTTCAACCTTTTCACTAAATTAATTCTAGTAAATCAAAGAAAAATCATAAAAATATAAAATTTGTTTCTATAAACTCCTTAAGGTCAGAGAGATATAAGAAAAATATAAAATACATTTTTCAACTTTAATTTTATTTTATAATAAATTAACACTTCAAAACTTAAAATAATTATAATAAATAAAATATAATTCAAAAAATCACCAAAATTGGTCCAAGTGGTCTTCTAGTCATTAGGAACATCCCATAATTTTCTTAAGGATAGAAACCTTGCCTTGGTCATGTTGTTGAATTTCCATTAAAAATCCCTATTTTCTATTAAAATAAATATATAAATTAAATTAAAAATAGAAAAATCACATTTTATCCTCTAATGACTTAATTGACATGCGAGTGAAGTGAGACATAAAAAATTTCAAGCTCATTTGAGCTCAATTTGATAAGTTATGAAATAATTAAGCTTAAAAGGGCATATTACTAATTAAGAATTTTAACCCCTTATTAAAACTTTAGGTTTAATCAAAATGAGAGGTAAAATATTTGATCTTAATTCTCTCTTAGATGATTGAAACTTTGGAAAATAAAAGGGTAGGAACTCATTGATCACTTTTAATAAACCAAAAAAATGAAACCTTAATTAATTAAATAATTTGAATTTTGGAAAAATAATTAAAAATTTTGGATTATTAAAATGGGGATATAATTTAGAGAGACTATAATCTCTTAAACTAAAATCCCCAAATGAATCACTTTAATTATATTTAAGTCTTAATTAAACTTAAGATGATAATTGAAATTAATAAATTAATAATAAAGAAAAGGTAACCCTTAATTAAATTAAAACTTAAAACATTAAATAACTTGATAATTAAATTGAAATAAATTTAAAAAATTAAAAAAAATATTAATTTCAAAAACCACTTAAAAAACAAATCTAAAAAAAATTTGAAACATTAAAGAAAATCAACCTTAAGACAATTCATAATTAAAAATATAAAAAATGAAATCAATTAAAAGTTAATCTAGAATATTACAATTAAACTAAAATTAAATCATTAAAGTCTAAATTAAATAATTTAAACTCCTCCTTCAATTCAAATAGTTTAAAACACTTAAGAATAAAATAACTTGAACACTATTCCAAACTTAAATTTATTAAAATTTTATAACTAAATTAAATCACCTTAAAACATTAATTCTAATTTTAAATCTTTGAAATTCTTAATAAATTGATTTGCCCCTAAAGACTTTTATCATTATAACTCTTAAATGGAGCATTAAGTGAGGTGTCACTTCATTGATGGGGTAATCAAATGTCCTAAGTTCACTGAGCAAGAGTTAAAACTTAACTAAAAATTTCAGGATGATTGATTCATCTCTATAATAAAAGTTCATTTAGACTCGAAATAATCTCAGAAGTATTGAAAAGATGTTTAGAACCCGTTCTAAGCACTTCCTCAATACAATGAGGTGTTTTAAGAAGAATAATTGAACTTAATTGTTCTTTGGTGAAGAAAATCATCCACAAAATATAAAGAACCTAGATGTCATAGGAACTGACTAGCAGTAAGATTAGGATCTTGGTAGACAACCAAAATCTTACCTTAGCTTTACCTAGGTATTTCTTGCAAATATTTGAATGCCTTAACATGTGTTTTAAGTGTAGCTGGAATGAGGAGAAGACCCTCCAGGTATGTTTTTATTTTATTGCAATTTACTCTATTGCAATTTACTTACTCGTACTGCACTTTACTTCTCTTGCATGTTAAACAAGAATGTTAGCCTGCATGAAAATTGAAACCTTTAGGATAGCCACAAAACTGAAACTCAAAACTAAATTAAAAGTCACAACAAGATAAAATTTACCGCCACAACATTCAAAATATAAAACAACTCAAAACTTAATCACAAACAAAATAACAAAACTGCAATTATAACTAAATTAAAATGACTTATTAGATGATCGGGAATACCTCGGATGATGTAACCTACGTGTTGCTAACGGGATTTCCTATGGTCTAAATGAAAGTGTGGAACTCATTTAGTTAAGTTTAGTAAATTCATCTAGACTAAGTGAATCCGATAAAAATAACGGTGCCAGAATGATGGAATCGTGGGATCTTAACCGGTGTTGTTATAATCAACTTTAATATTCCCCTAACAAAATATTAAAAAAACCTGGACTTTAAGACTTCTAAACCAAAACACTTCTATCATCCCTTGATTTTCACCTTTTAAAACTAAAACTCTGCAACAACAAGGAGCTCGGAGCACGGTGGGCAGCTCGGCTATCTTCATCAGCAAAACTTGTGTCTACTTCAGCAAAACCTTTTCCTAGTTTTAAACAACCAAGCCATAGGACATCGAGGTAGTTTTCCTAGTGCAACATAAATCCTCAACTTTATGTTAGGAATTTGCATAATCATATTATGTAAATTAAGCCCTAACCGGTTTTAGGATTCCGAGGTAGTCATTTGGTATGACATAAACCCTCACATCTTCGAGGTTATTTGTATGATCATGTCGTACAAATATAAGTCCTAATCAACTAAAATTGGCAGAATGACAACACTAAGAAAATTCTCGAATTGAAGCGAAACAATAAGATAGTCTGGGAAGTTGCTAAAATTCCTCTTGAATCCTCAGCTTCTCCTACTTCTCTTCCTTCTGACTCTTAAAATAAACTGTTCCAGATTTGAGCTAATCCCTTTTGAAATTTCAAAAATCCAATTTGTTTGAAACCTTAAACTTTGAAATTCTTGAGAGCAAAACCACTTATCATTATCGAGAGTTTTCTTAAATCATTTCCGTCATTTAAGATGTAATTAACTATAGGGGCTTGCCCTTACAGGGAACTTTAAGAACCCAGGTAATACAAACCCTGCTTAATTCATTTGTATTAAGCAGGGGAACTTGTCGGCTTATAAAATTGGTTCATAGACCTAACAGAAGTCACAAATCTTCTAGTTTATTTAATCGAGCCCCATCATCAAGCAGTGTGTCTATTCCTCGAGATAAATATATGGTTTGTGATGCGGTGCTCGTTTATATAAACTATTTGGGATGTGAGATCGGTTTGATTTCATATCTTAAAATTTTCAAACTTAAAAATTATTTTCAAAAATCAAATGCTACTTTCTAAATTATACATATATTTTTAAATTAAATTTAAAATTTAAGAGTCGCCGATAATTTCTGTAGGCGACCCCCTTTTTTAAAACACAACCTAAAGATAAGCCGTACAAGTAGGAAGAAGAAGACTTCACTCTGACCCTTTTCTCCTTTCTACTCTCTACTCCTACTCTTAATAAAAATTCTTAAAAATGCAGTGGAAGAACAATGGAAATACCCTTCAAAACGTAGTGGAAGAGCCTCCTAAAGCCTCCCCTCAAAATGTAGTGGAAGAAAATCTTGAAGCCTCCCCTAATCTTTCCTAAGACTCTCTTTAATTAGTAAACCAAAAGGTGCCTTGGTGTATCTTCAAAATGTGTCCAGATTCAATGTATCTACCAAGGAACACACCCCTTCATTCAAACTTGCCACCCAAAGGAAGTTATGGTAGTTACCACCAGTAGTTGCATCCCATCCCCTTTGAAATTGGCGCCAAATTCATTTGAATTTCAATTTTCTGCTGGGCCGGCGCTTAGCCGCTAGTGCCAAAATTTTAATTTTTCATTATTTTTGCTCCAAATTTGATCCAATTTTGCTCCTTTCATCATGACCATCCATTTCCATCATACCTGCAAGAAGAACACAAAATACCTTCCATTAAAGTGCAATATCATTAAAAATAGGTATAAAATGTGCATAAAAATACTATATATTTTAGGTGTATCATAAACTACTCAGATTTCATGAAGAAACCACAAACACAATTTGATATGAAATCATAAACCATTATGAAAACACAACAATCCTCTCCACGAGACTCTGGAAGTTCCTTTGGAATTTTGCATTCCACAATACTACTCTACAGAGGTTGGCGCCAAACTTTGATGACTCTAATAAGAACTTTAAACTTCAATAAAAACTAGATATAGGGATAAAAGAATATTGGTGAGAAGAAGGCTTCACACCAACCCTTTTTCCTTTCTTACTGTCTACTCTCTACTAATAACTATAGAAAAGAAGAACTCTAAAACACACTTTCAATACTAACAACTTCTACCCTCTTCAACACACTCCACACCACTAATAATAACCACACACTCATTACGAGGCTTCATTTTTATAATTTTCCGAAAGGTGCCTTGGTGTCTCTTCAAATCATGTCCAGATTCAATGTATCCACCAAAAGTTGCATCCCTTCAATCATCTTTGTTGCACAAAGGAAGTTAAGGAAGTCACCACCAAAAGTTCCTTCAAACACCCCTTGAAAATGGCGCCAAATTTGATCTAAATTTGATTTTTAACTGAAGCACTTAAATGCCGGCACTTTGGCTTTTAGGTGCTAGAGGCCAAATTTCTCAAACTTCATATTTTGCTCAAAATTTGATCATTTTTCTCTTCTTTAATCATAATTAATCATTTTCATCATACCTGCATGAAAAACACAAAGTACCTTCCATTAAACTGCAATATCATCAAAAATAGGTATAAATATGTTCCATAAAAAATATTATATACTTTAGGTGTATCAGCCTACTGTTCCAAATTATGAAGAAGACATGCTTAAACTCAAATGTAAGAAAAGCCCAACATATTGAGGTATGAGTTATATATGTTAATATCTATTCTTACTTCTCATGTTAATTGTATTGATATTCAAAAATTTAATTTTGGGGGAGGAAAGAATTAACTATTTATTGTTCTCATTTAAAATTATTTTCAAAATTATTAACATGATTTCCTGTGATAGAGCTAAATTTAAGATAACTATATTTTGATTTTATTTAAGTACTTTAGTGGACTTGAATGAAAGTATTTGGTAATGAAAATTAATTTTATAGGCTAAGATATTTTGTATAAGAGAATAAGACTATATTCAACTATTCAAAGTAAGAAAAACTGTATGTTTGAAGTATTAAAAATACTAAAACTTTATGTGAAAGGAAAGGATTGAGACTCTATGATGAATTAATATTAAGCTAAAGAAATACCTATAAGGTAAAGGATTGTGATAAGCTTCAAATTTTGGGTGAAAAGGGTGAAGTTCAAAATTATTAAAGGCTATCCAGGTATAGTAATCCTCACTTGCAAAAAGAAAAATAAAAAAAGAAGAAAGAAAAAAAAAGAGAAAAAGAAGAAAAAGAAAAGAAAATGTGAGGAGAAACTTGAGGAGATACCTAATAAAAAATTGGCTTTACTTGGACCTACCTAAAAGGAAAATTTAATTACTTTCCCTAACTTATATGTATTGATTAGCATCTTTACTAGTAGTGTTCTCATAAACTTCATTTCATGTAATCCTTTTATGTGCCTTAATAGGACAACCTACAGTCATTTTTGAAATGAATAGAAGGCTACAACTCTTAGATTTGATTACTAGATAGTCTTACACCTGCAGAATTTACTTGAATTATTCAAAGATCTTTCTGAATATTTTACTATTGTACTTATCTAAGTCAAAATTATGGTATTCTAGAAAGAAAGTTCATTGTAGTGGATCATTATTTTATGTATTAACTAAATCACTTGAAGACAAGAAATAGTTAAGTTTTGGGGATCTTGATCCACTGAAAATTTGATAGCTTTTTAATGTCCATTTCATACCTGTTTTTGATGATATTGCACTTTAAAGAAAGTTAATTTTCATGATTTCATGCAGGTAAAATGATTTTAGTCTTAGTATTAAATGAAAGCAAAAATGAGCAAATTTGATGCAAAATGCAATTTATTGAACTAGCGCTGAATGGCACTGTCACCAGCAACGAACTGCACAGTTTACAGAGACTTTTGGACCAGAAGATAGAAAATAGCACCAAACGGCGCCCTATCCCGATTTAAAACTATATTCAATGCACTTGGCTGGATTTTGTAGTGATGCTTGAAGATACTCTTGGGAAATCAGTTATGGACGGATTTAAACTGTTTTAGAGCCAAATTTAGAAAGGGAAAGGGAGTTTAAAGTGTGAGGGAGTGAAGCGTGAGCATGTCTTTTCATTTTGTTTAGGAAATAAAGGGTTTGTGTGCACTCTCTAAGGAGTGTAGGAGGAGAGGGAAAGTGAGAGATTTCTTCTTCCGTACTTATCTAATGAGAGAATTGGGTGTTGTTATGAAGAAAGAAGAGAAGTCAAAGAAATTCCTTGAGATTCGCTTGGGGAAGAGTTTGAGATAAGTTGTCTTTTATTTACTCTGCTTTTATATATATAATCCATGTTTTTTCATCCTTTCCTCATGATTCTTGAGTAGATTTCTTTGTCTTCCTCTTTTTCATGTGATGTATTGATGTTGTGATATGAAAATGATGTGTCCATTTATTATAGAGAATTTGTGATGACATTTTCACTTCGTACTTCATTTACTTTTTGATCTAGCTAATTAAAATGTTAATACTTTTTGGGAAATATATGTTCTGAAAGAATTATAAGTTCCACAATAAAAGTGAAGGTCACATTCAATGTCTATGAATGAGTGACGTTGTTCATGGGGGTTGAGTGCAAATAAATAGGGAACTATATTTTGATGGCCGTAGAATTACAGATTTCAGAGTGGCAGGCTGAAATCCCCAATTTGGTCTTAGGGTTTGGAAACCAAAGCGAGAGTTAGCCTCAGGGGAAGGGAAGTAGGAGCTTTGGACTGAGAGCTAGTATCCTCCCAGCCTAACAACGGATTTGGGGACTGAATTTAAGATTAGCCAATGTTCTTTATGCACTTGGAAGAGGGTAAACAAAAGGAATGCTCCTATTTGGTACAATACATTTGCTTCACTGATCCATGTCACTAAATCATCACATTATTATTGGAGAGGAGGAAGATTCTTTCTTACAACTGAACTTTGTTATAAATTTAGTCTTGTCTTAATTAAACTTGCTAGAAAGTTAAAACGTACTTTGGTAGAATTAGTAACTATAACTGTTTTTCTCTATTTTAAAATTAGTAATTACTTGCAATTGTGTTATGATTGGAGAAGTCATTTATGTGTTACATTATAAAGTTATGTGCCTCTCTATGGGATTGATAACCATGACTTCACTAGAGCCCTGTATTACTTGAACGATACATATACTTGCGTTTAATTGTGTGACTCAATAAAAAACTAAATTAATATATATAAAACTGAGTTCATAAATTTTAGCAATTTAAAAAATTTGCACCACCTAGCTATGTTCCATACTGACCTGATCCTGCTGATCCTGCTGATGAAGCTGGTGATGATGACTAGTAGTGTATTGTGCTTTAGAATTTCTATTTCCTTTTTTTTAGTACTGTTTGTATTAGTAATGTTCCTTTATGTGTTTTATGTAGTTTCTTGATGTATTTGTGTTAAAGAATGAAAATTTAATGAACTCTATGTTAGTTTTATAGTGATTTTAATTGAGATTGTGATGTTATGTTGGATGTTTAATGTTCAAATGTTTAATATTTCTTCATGTTGACCTCATTTTTGATGAGGTCTTCTCTTCTTCTTTTTAGTACTTAGGATCTAGCCTTAGGCTTTTCCTTTGACTATCTTAGAGGACTAGAATTGGGATCCACCATCTAGAATTTCAAACCACTTCTTAACTCCCCGCAAACTCCACAAACTCGACTATAGCACCCCTAATCACCTAGAGGGTTGAAATCAAATGTGGAAGTTTAAAGGATGAGTTCCTATAGGACTCTTCTGGCCTTAGGACGTCCCCCGGTGGCCCGGTCTCGGTGAAGGGCCGACTTACACACACACCACACTTATACACTACACTTTCACACACCTCCTAAAACCACACCCATACCTAACTTGACCTCCTGACTCATGTAGGTGATTCACATGGATGGTCCTTAACCCCTAAGCCCTTGGCTAAGAGGGTCAGGAACAACATAGTAAATGCCTCAAATGAGTCCCTTCATGACCCATGTGGGCTTGATGTGGCTTCATGGCTCAACCAAGATGATTTTATTCCACTCAAATTTACCCAATCTTCAATTTTCCAAATCTTCAATTTTCCAAATCTTCAATTTTCCAAATTTTCAATTTTCCAAATTTTCAATTTTTGACCCCCGGGACCCTACACCCGCCTAACCTACCCAAAACCCTTGAAACTACCCAAAATTTGCAAAATCACCTAAATTACCCAAAATTCCTCAAAATCAATCCCAAACATTTCCACATCACTCAAATTGATCATCCATACCCAAAAATACCAAAAATTCCAAAAATACCTCCCAATACCCTCCAAATACCCAAAATACCTCTCTTGACCCAAAATCAAAGCCCAATCAAAGTCAAAACCTCTTTGAAACACCCTCATAAACATTTCTCAACATTAATTTTACATCAATTTCAACCCTAGCCCAACATTGGCCCAACTTGGCCCACTTGGACCTATATTTGCCCATTCACCAAAAGAACCCAAATTCAACCCAATTCAAACCCAAATAACCCCCAATTTGCTTCAAGTCACTCATGACACATCCATGAGCTAAACCCAACAATTATTTAGCCCAAACCTTTACCAAAATTTCATCCCAAAATCCATTTTAAAATTCAAAAGCCCACTTTCCTAAAACCATCTTAAAAGCACATCTAAAACCATTTCAAAAAAACCCAAAATCTACCCTAAAGCCCACATGACATCTCCACTTGCCATCGACTTAATAAAAGACATTCCCTAAGTCCTAAATTCATCATCAAATCATTCCAAATCAAGTTTCATACAAATTTCCATCAAATTAACAAAAATTCTTAAAATCCATTTTCATGAAATTGACCAAACTTTTTGCCAAGCCAAAGGTGAGTCATGAAGCCATGCATGAGCCACATGTGAGCCATGAGAGCCTTGGACACTCCACCATGCCATATTGGGTAAGACGAGGGAGGGCTTTCCTTAATCCCTAAAGCTCATTAGCCTTAATCATGTTTCACCTAAACTTAAATTTAATCCAAATATATTTGGATGGAGACTTCTCCATGCCAAAACCCAGCTGATCCCTTTGATCCCCCACAGCATCCAAAGCCACCTTGAGGGGTGCACCAAGCCCAAATGGGTGGGTTGACCCATTTAGGTCCAAAATTAGCCATGCCCCATTCCACTTTGGATCAAAGCCTTTACACATGGCAATTGGCAATTTTGTTGCACCAAGTCCCAGCCCTGACCCACCTGACCTTGAGGGTGACCCATGCCTGGCCGGCCGGCCACCAGGCCGTCGGAAAACACCATGGCCGAGAGCTCACATGTGAGCCAACTTTGGAATTCTCCTCGTCGAGCCGCCCCATTCCCGCTGGCCATTTTAGTCGTTCTTCTCTTGCCAAGAGCAGCCGATCCCAAGCCCTAACTCTCCCCGGGAGGCCCTCCACCCTCTCCTATTTAAACACCACCCCTCTCGGCCATGAGAGGTGCCGAAACAAACCTTAAGGAAACTCGCCAAAATTGTTTCGTACTACTCCCCATGCACAGAGCACTTGATCCCCACCGAAATCCCCCCGCCATTTCTTCTCTCGTGAGCTCAATTTCGCAGTCGAAATCTAGGCCCAAAACCAGGACACTTCTCCACAAGTGAGCCAATCCCCAAATCGATTGGTTCTACACCTTCACCGTACCAGGGAAGGTGTCCACCAGCAAAAGCCCCATCTCCAGGCCACCTAATTGCTCCAGACCTCCAAGCTTTGTGATCGGCTGTGGTCGAAATCCTACCTGTGCAATTCACTGGACCGGAGACTTCATCCGGAGCTTGCCGGGATCCAATCGAAGGTGCAACAACCCTCGGATCGAAGCCACACTTCTCCGAGCAAAGGTATGGCCTCACTCTTCTTCCCGAGCTTCGAACATTCTCCATTTTTATTGCGTAAATTTCATCCCACATAAACCGTATGGATGTGTTCGTCTTCTCAAGACGAATCCATAGAGCATAAGAACATGAAAATCCATTGAGTATCGAGTGAGATCTTAGGAATTTAGTGTGGACAGCTCTCGGCTGACGACGCTCGAGGACGATGAACGGATGCCGTCCATTCAATACACGCGCGGACGGACGGCTCAGATGGCGTCGGACCAGGAGACGGTTCAAGAACCGCGGGGCCCGGGCTGCTGACTCAAGCGGCGGCGTCGAATGGGAGCGCGATGCGTGTGCATTCGGAGATGCCGAGGATGACGCGGCGCCGCATGGATAAATAGAAAATTAGGGGTATTTTCTATTTATTTAATTCCCTAAACTTCAAAAATTCATAACTTTGTGTAGGAAAATCATAAAAATAAAATAAAAATACCCTCTCGCTCGATGAACGGAGGAGAATAATGTGGAAAAGAAATTATTTAATTTCATCAAGTAAATTATTTTTAATAATTTATTTACTCTCTGCATATTTTTAATTCTCCATGCATGTATACAATTCACCATGGCATGAGACCATAGGGCTTTTGAAGCCTCCGAATTCGGGAACATTTCCTGAATTTTCCAAAGTCGGAGGTCATCCCCGTGAAAAGTTATTGATTTTTCAAATTCATGTTACTATTTTGAGTATTTTAATTCCAATAAATAGCATGTTGTGAAATAAATTCTAGGAAAATTTGGTGATGTTCCTTATGACTCAGTAGGACCCTAGGAAAAATAGGTTTTGAGTTAGTTCATTTAAAATAACCCTAATCGGCTTAAACACTCAAAATAGGTCTCTAATTAATTAGAGCTAACCATACATCAAATTGACTTGAAATCAATTTTCCACTGACCTTTAGGATCAGAGGAACCCACCATAAAAATTTGAGGTCAATTGGACTTGGTTAGCCCTACTAAATGAGTTGATTAAGCCACTTAGTCATTTTAAACTTTAAAAATTCATAACTTTCAAAATATCTTTCAAAAATTCACCAAATTGGTTTTAGAGCCTCTCTGATATTAGGAAAATTTAAGAAAATTAAAATTTCAATTTTCTAAAAAAGTTGATTTTTAATATTATTTTAATATTTTTAATAATTAAAAAATAATAAAAATCACAAAAATAATAAAATTCACCAAAATGTAACATTTTGAATTTTAATCACTTAGGAACAAACCCCATATTTTTCTTAGGTCTATTTAGTGAGATATTAAATTTTAAAGCCCTAGGGTAATTTTAAAATTAAAAAAATGTATTTTTTAGCATTTTCACTAAAATAATTATAATAAATCATAGAAAAATCAGAAAATTGCAAAATTTGATTCTCTGATTTCCTTGATATCAGAGAGATTTTTGAAAAATATAAAATTCATTTTTCAACATTCATTTTATTTTTAAATTAATTAATATTCCAAAACTTAAAATAATTATAATAAAAATAATATAATTCAAAAAATCACCAAAATTGGTCCAAGTGGTTCTCTGGTCATTAGGGATGTCCCCTAATTTTCTTAAGGACAGAAACTTTCCCTTGGTCATGTTATTAAATTTTCCTTGGAAATCTCTATTTTCTACCAAAAATAATTATATAAATAAATTAAATACAGAAAAATCACATTTTCTCCTCTCATGTCTTTATTGACATATGAGTGAAGTCACATAAAAATTTCAAGTTCATTTGAGTTCAATTTAGTGAGTTATGAAATTATTAAGCTTGAAGGGCAAAATGGTAATTAAAAATCTTAACCCTCAATTAAAACTTTAGGTTTAATAAAATTAACAAATAAAATATTTGTTCTTAATCTGATTTGGATGATTGAAATTTAAATAATTAAAGGGTAGAAATCCATTAAGCAATTTAAAATAATTGAAATAAACCTTAATTAAATAATTAATTAAATTTGGAAGAATAATAAAATTGGAATTATTAAAATATGGATATTATTAGGAAGAGATTTATTCTTTAATTTAAAATCCCTAAATTAATCATCTCATTAATATTCAATTCTTAATTAAATGATAACTCAAATTCAAAACATTAAAAGACTTAATCATTAAACTAAAATTAAATTATTAAACTCTTTTAAAATTTCAATTAAAATTAAATAAATAAAATTAAATTAAAATTAAATTAAATTAAGTAAATTAAATTGAATTAAATTAAATAAATTAAAATTAAAAGTTAAATTAAATTAAAGATTAAATTAAATTAAATTAAATAAACAAATTAAATTAAATTAAATTAATTAAATTAAATTTTAAATAAACAAATTAAATTAAATTAAATAAATTAAATTAAATTTTAAATAAACAAATTAAATTAAATTAAATTAATTAAATTTAATTAAATTAAATTAATTAAATTAAATTAAATTAAATTAAATTAAATTAAATTAAATTAAATTAAATTAAAATTAAATCAAGTCCAACTAAATTAAGTTAAACCAAATTAAATTGAATAGAATTAAAACTCAATTAAATTAAATTAAATTAAATTAAGTTGAATTAAATATAACATCACCAAAGACATAAAGAATTCAAAATAAATCTAAAATAACTTGAACACTATTCCAAATTTAAACCCATTAATTGAAATTAAACTAAATCACAAATTATTGGAACATCAATTTGCCCTCGAAAGCTTTAGTTATTATAACTCCTAAACGGAACATTAAATGAAATGTTACTTCACTTATAGGATTTTCAAATATCCTAGTTCACTGAGTAAGATAATAACAAAACTTAACTAAACCTCGGACGATTAATTCATTTGTGTAATTGGATTCATTTGGACTTAAAACAATCCTAGAAATATTGAAAAGATGTTTAAGATTTGTCTTAAGAACTTCCTCGATATGATAGGATGTTCATAAGAACAATTGAATTTAATTGTTCTTTCATGAAGAAAATCGTCTTCAAACAAAAACACAAGGAACCTAGACGTCATAGGAAATGACTAGCTATAGGGTTAGGAATTTGGTAGAAAACCATAACCCTTACCTTAGCTTTACCTAGGAACTCGCTTAAATATTCTAATTGTGTTTTAAGTGCAGCTTGGGATGACGGGAAGACCCTCCAGTACGCTTTTATTTTATCGCAATTTACATTATCGCAATTTCATTAATCGCATCGCACTTACTTTTCTTGCATGATGAACAACTCGTTGCATGAAAACCCACACCTTTAGGATAGTCCCTAAAACCGAAACCAAAACTAAGTTAAAAGTCATTGCAAGATAAAATTCACCGCCACAACATTTCAAAATATAAAACAACTCAAAATTTAATCACAAACAGTAACACAAAACCGCAATTACAACTAAATTAAAACGTCTTTGTTGGATGATCGGGAATACCTCGGATGATGTAACCTACGTGTTGCTAACGGGATTTCCCACGGTCTAAATGAAAGTGTGGAACTCATTCAGCTGAGTTTTGTAAATTCATCTGGACTAAGTGAATCCGATAAAAATAACGATGCCGGAAGGATGGAACCGTGGGATCTTAACCGGTGTTGTTATAATCAACTTTAAGATTTGTTTTAATTAAAACACAAAAAAAAACACTTGGAAATTAAGATTTTCTCTAAACCAAAACACTTTTCTCATCTCTTGATTTATGACTTCTAAAACTAAACCTCTGCAACAACAAGAAGCTCTGAGAGCATGGTGGGCGAAGACGGCCATCGTCGTCAACAAAACCCGAGTCTACTTCAAGAAAACTTTCCTAGAATTAAATAACAAAGCCATAGGACTTCGAGGTAGTTTGCACTAGTGCAACATAAATCCTCAATTCTTCGTTAGGCATTTGCATTGCAAATTAAGCCCTAACCGGTCTTAGGATTCCGAGGTAATGTCGTCGATACGACATAAACCCTCAAATCTTCGAGGCTATTTGTATGATTCTGTCATATAAATATAAGCCCTAATTAATTAAAATTGGCAAGATCAAAACATTAAATAAATATTAGGACTTTCCTAAATCTAAACCAAACAATAGGATAGTCGGGAAATTACCGAAGTTCACTTCGAATTTGTGATTTCTCCTACTTTTCTTCCTTTGAATTCTCAAAACAAAATGTTCCAAACTTGATCCATTCCCTATTGAAATTCCAGAATTCAATCCTTTGAAAAACTTAAACTTTGAAATTCTTTAGAGCAGAATTATTGATTATTATCGAGAGTTTTCTTAGGTGACTCCCGTCACTTAAGATGTAATTAACTATAGGGGCTTGCCTTTATAGGGAATTTTAAAGAACCTGTGTAATATAAACCCCGTTTAATGCTTTCATATTAAACGAGGGAATTTGTCGGCTTATAAAATTGGTTCGCAGACCAAACGAATGTCACAAATCTTCTAGTTTATTTAATTGAGCCCCACCATCAAGCAATGCGTTTATCCTTAGGGATAGATACATGGTTTGTGGTGCGGTGCTCGTTTATATAAACTATTTGGGATGTGAGATCGGTTTGATTTCATATCTTAAAATCTTCAAATTTAAAATTATTTTCAAAATCAAATACTACTTTTCAAATTATTTATTTAAATTAAATTAAAAATTCGCCGCACAATTTCGTTAGGCGACCCCTTTTCAAAATACAACACAACCTAAAAATAAGTGCCGACACTTCACATTTCAACAAATGTTTAATGTTATATATATATATATATATATATATATATATATATATATATATATATATATATATATATCATCGCTTTTAACTTTTTCATGCTTCTAATCGTTTATATCACTCGCTTCTAACTATTTTTTTTAAAAAAAATTATTTGCATAACTTTTGGTAGTTGAACCTAACTTTATATATTTAAATTTTTTAATTCATTTAAATATTATGATCTAAGTTTTAGTAATAAAGGTTAATTTTATAGGGTAAAGATATTTAGTATGAAAGGATTTTCTTATAGTTGACTAATTAAAGTAAAGAAAACTATATTTTTAAAATGTTAAGAGACTTAAAGAACTATGTGTGAAGAAAGGATTGTGACTTTAATATGAATTATTAAGGTGATATATATTTATAAAGTAAGGAGGTGTTTCAGGTTTGAACTTTAGAAAGAGGAGAGTGAAGTTCAAAAACATTACAGGCTATCTAGATATAGTAATCCTCACATAAAGAAAGGAAAAAAAAGAAGGATTAAAATACAATCCCAAAATAAAAAAGAAAAGGAAAAGAAAAAAAGAAAAAAAAGAGATATATGTGAGGAGAAGTTTGAGGAGATGCCATATCAAAATTTGGCTTCACTTGAATCAACCTAAAGGAAGAACTTAGTTACATTTCTGAATTTATATTTAAATTATTAGCCTACATTCTAATGGAGATTGCATGAGCTTCTTTTTCATATAGTCTGTTAAGGCACCCCTAATGTGACAAATTATGATTCATCTTGAAATTAATAGGAGCCTATAACTCTTAGACTTGGCTACTGAATGTTCTTATACCTGTAGTTTTAATTTGACTTACTGAACTTCTTTCTATGAATCTTGCCATTATATTCATTTAAATCAAAAGTCAAAGTATTCTATAAGTGAGAAGTTCACTACTTTGTGTTATATTTTTATGTAGTAAAAGGATTACTTAAGGAAAAGTAATAGTTAAGTTTGGGGGATGTTGACCCACCAAAAATATATTATGTTTTTTTATATAATTTAACTCATTTTTTGGTGATATTGCACATTAAAGGAATGTATTTTTCATGTTTTGCTGCATGTATGATGATTTTAGATGATTGGAGCAAAAGGAAGTGAAAATTAATGAATTTGGAGCAAAAAAGAGCAAAACAAAGAAAATTGAACACTTGTGCAGCCGGCGCCCAATTCCAGAGATTTTAAAAAATTAATTGACGGGCCAGCGCCACCGGTGCACTATCCAGCACCACTGGCGCCCAATGTCAGTTCAAGTCAAATTTAATGTATTTGGACAACTTTTTGAAGGGTTGCTTGAGGAAACTCTTGGGGAAATCAATTTCTAACTTATTTTAGATATATTTGGATGCCACTTTTGGTGGTTTTTGATAGGTTTTGAGAGGGTGTGAGTAGTGTGTGAGAGAGAGAAGTGAATAGAGTGTGTTAGGGTTTGTAGTAAGTCTGAGTAAAGTGTGTGTAAGTCTTGTATTATAAGGCATTCTTCTCAAAGGAGTGTAAGTGAAGGAGTAAAGTGAGAGATTACTTCTTCCTCACCATTCTAAAGAGGGAATTGAGTGTTGAAGAGAAGAGAGAAAAGGATTTAAAGGAATTACAAGGTATTTGCTTGGGGAAGAGAAAGAGATAAGTTGTATTTAATATTGTGTTAGTATGACTTTGTTTTTATATATAAAATCCTTGTTTTGTTATACCTTCCTCATGAGTTCCGAGCAGATTTATTTGTCTTTCTTCTTGCAATGAAATGTGTTGAAGTGTTGATGTAGATTTGATGTACCATAATAATTTTAAATAAATTGTGATGGTTTTTTACTTCGAGCTTCATTTACTATTCGATCTAGCCAATTGAATTATTAAAATCTATATAAAACATCCAATCCAAATGGATTAGGTTTTTTACAATGATAATGGAAAATTCATTCAATGTCCATGAATGAGTTCTGTAGTTCATGGGAATTGAGTGCAAATAAATAGGGAAATATGGTTTTATGAGCATCGAATTGGAGGTTTTAGAGTGACAGGCTGAAATCCCCAATTTGGTCCTGAAGTTTGGTAACTAAAGCTTGGGTTAGCCTTCAGGTGAAGGTTAGTGGGAGCTCTGAAGTGAGTGCCAGTATCCTCCCAACCTAACCACGGATTTAGTGACTAAGCCTTGGATTTGCTAATGTTATTTACATGACTTGGAAGAGGGGGTACTCTGATGAGGGTAAAGAATATGAATGCTCCTATTTGGCACAATACAATTCTATTATCAATCACTCAACATATAATCAATGCAAGAGAAAAGAAACTTTTCCATATATAGAACTTTCAATTACAATACTTAGTGTGTATGTTAGTTAAACCTGCTTAGCAAATTTAGAAGTAACTTGTAGTAAATATAATTGTTGTTATCTTTGTATTAGCATATTAAATAGTACTTGAACTTGCGTTGTGAATTGAGTATTGGATTTAAACATCTTTGCTATATTTTGAAGAGTTCTTACCTTCCTCATGAGATCGATAATCGGGACACCACTAGAGCTCTGTATTACTTGAACGATATGTATACTTGCGTATACGATGACAGTGTAATTATTAAATTAATCTATTTGCAAAACTAAACTAAAACTATCTTTTGAATATTGATTTTCGTAGTAGGTAGCAAGTAGCAGTTTGCAGTTTCGTGGTCAGTTTATACCATACTTGTCGAAACATAAAGGATTATTAAATCATGAATAAACCCAAGCAGTTGTGATATGTGAATAATGAGGAATTATAAAGAACTTGGATCTATAAGTATTATGCAGTAGATTTTAAAGTAGTTTAATGAAATAGAACATAACATAATAAAAAATATAAGTGAATGTCCCAAACAGTAGCAAATAAAACAAATTGTCTCAAAAAACCTGTGAATCATAAAAAATTTGAAGATATGTCACACTTTTATCTTAGTGAATCACGATGAAAAAACCTTTATGGATAGAATTTTTAAGTTGCTTTATTGCAAATATGTATTAGGGCAAATCCTCTGAAATTTCCCTATCTGCATTCAAGATTTGAATGACCTGATCAATGGATTTTTCTTGTACCTATATGTGGTTCTGCACTACTACAAGATGCCATAATTTATATTTGGTTTTGAAAGAAAACAACTCCACCTTTCTTTTTACTCTCCACCCGTTAATGTTTAGAATGGTTGGTATACTAGACTTCATGGAGGTTCGGATTTGGTACTTCGATTGAATCACCTGAAAGGTCGACTGCTAAGTTATTCTTGGGTGCCTGAACCACTCCGCGCACTTTGCGTAAACATAATATTGCTTGTATTTAATATAGATGAGTATAGATATTTAATAATTGCAAAGTTATCTTTCAACGCAAGTATACGTATCGCTCAAGTAATATAGGGCTCTAATGGAGTCTTGGATATCAATCCCACACGGATAGTTCAGAGGCTACAAACTAGGATTATAGAAACAAATATAGAATCACAACATTGTAAATCAAATTCTCTATCTGTCACTAATATGTAATCGTAAATAAGATGAAGTTTTAAATAAACTAATTCTACTAATAGTTAACTAATTCTACTAAATAAGTGAAGTTCAAATATATAAATAAGAATCATTCTCCTTCTTAAGAAATTTAGGTGAATGGATAATTAAAATTAGTTTAAAACTGTGTTGTGCCAAATAGGATCATACCTATTCTTTACCCTTTGGTCCAGGCTTAAAGAACATTGTATAGTCCTATGCTTGGTTACTAAATCTGTGGCTAGACTAGGAGCACATCGGTTCTCACTTCGGAACTCCCACATTCCCCTCGCCTGAGGGCTAACATCTACACTTTAGCACCCAAACGATAGAACGAAATTGAAGATTTTAGTCTGTCACTCTAAAATCTCCAATTTTATGTCCGATAAATATTATTTTCCAATTTATTTGCACCCTACATTCAACGACTTTGACCTCCCTGAATCTCGGAGGTAATCTTCACTATAGTTGTTAAACTCAACAAATTTTAACTAATAATTGGCCAAATTGAATGTAAATTAAGATTTAAGTGAAAAGATCATCACAACTTCTTTAAAATTTTCTTGGCACACTAATTTAAATTACCATTTCACTAAAATATCAAAACAAGGAGAAAGACAGAAAAACTACTCAGATTTCATGGATAAGATATGAAAAAACTTGAATTTCATATATAAAAACAAAGTTTTACAAACTAAAATAAGTAAATACAACTTATCTCAAATTCCTCCCCAAGCAAACACTGTGAAGTTCCTCTGAATCTCTTGCTTTCTTTACAGCACACAGAATTCTCCTCGAAATGGCAAGGAGGAAGAAATCTCTCACTTCTCTTCCACTCTTACAATCTCTCAAAGAATCTCTCACAACTATCACTAATTGAACTCACTATCTAAAACAAGACACTAACTAACACTCTAGAAACCCTTTGGGCTCACTAGACACGCACTCTTGACACTCTAGTGGACACACTGTGGAGTCAATGGACAACGAACAACAACAGACAACAACATTGGCGGCCCCAAATTGTTTCTTTTAAAGTAGTTAAAGAGTTTCCAAGAGTTTCCCAAGCATCCCTTCAAAAATCAACCACATTTTATGCACCTCATGAGAGAACCGACTTTCGCGCCGTCGGCGGCCTCGAGCTCACCGTCGGCGGCCTTCTAGAACACATAGCCTTGGACTCTCTTTCATAAGGCCCGCTATCGGTGGGCTCGATCTCGCTGTCAGTGGGCTTCCTTATAATATATTTTCTTAACTATCAAGAAAATTTGTCGTCGGCGCCGTCCAGCTCACCGTCGGCGCCCTAGATCAAATTTTCATATTTTTGGTCCTTTTTGATCCAAATTCCCTCTTTTTTGCATTTTTTCACTCCATTGTCCATAAATTAACATACCTGCAACAAATCATCAAAATTAACCTTCTTTAAAGTGAAATATCATCAAAATCAATATAAAATAGGCATGAAAATCTTAACATATTTTAGTGGGTCAAAATCTCCCAAACTTAACTATTACTTGTCCTCAAGTAATTTTTAGTACTACAAAAAAGTTATGATTCATTGTGGTAAAGTTTTAATTCAGAAACACTATAACTTTTATTTAAATAAATATCATAGTAAGACTTCTTAGAAAGATTTCCAAGTAATTTACATTAACTCTGTAGATATAAGGCTATCTAGTCATCAAGTCTAAGAGTTTTACTCTTCTATTAATTTCAAGAATGACTATATGTTGCAATATTAATTCACTTAGAATATTCAGATGATAAGAAATTCATGAGAACACTACTAGTAATGAAACTAGTCCATAAATATAAGTTTAGAAATGTACTTAGTTTTCCCTTTAGGTTAATCCAAGTGAAGACAATTTTTGATAAAGCATCTCCTCAAGCTTCTCCTCACTTACTTTTTCTTTTCTTATATTTGGATTGCTCTTTAACCCTTTATATATATATATATTTCTTTTCTTTTCAGGGATTGTTTTCAATCCATTCTTTTTCTTTTTCTTTTCAAGTGAGGATTACTATATCTTGATAGCCTGTTAAACTTCACTCTTCTTTTCCTAATTTTGAAACTTATAGCATTCCTTCCCCTTATATGTTATTCATATTCTTTACATCATTGAGTCCCAATCTTTTCTTTATCAACTAAATTCCTAAGATTCTTAATATTTCATAATATAGTTTTCCTTATTTTAAATAGTTAACTATAGTCTTATCCTTTTATACTAAATATCTTAACCTAAAAAATTAATTTTCATTACTAAAAATATTTTTTTGAATCTTCTACAATATTTAAATAAAAACAAAATATAGTTAACTGAATTAAATTTTATCACAAAAATCATGTTATAAATTTTGAAAATATTTTAATTGAGAACATATAATATTTAATATTTTTCTCCCCCCCCAAACTTAATGTTTTCAATAATAGAAATAATATTGGTGGAAAGAAAAATTCTAAATATATAAAAAAAATCATACCTTTGCACTTTATGCATTTTCTTCTTTCTGAAATTTTTGTAGGTTCTTCTAAAAAATTTTCACTTTAACTGACCTGTAATATTAGGAACTTTTCTACACGTATAATAATTTAGAGAAATTGCTAGGGTAAAGAAATTTTGAAATAAGTACATAAAATAATCATTTAACTACAACAAAGACTATACTACACAGGACAATACAAAATAACAATTGCATTTCACAGTATAATAACAAACAGTATACTATTTAAACTAAGAGTCCACAATTACAATTATAATTATGCATCACAATCCAGAAATGAAATACAAACTACAAACACAATACATATCTCAGAAAATAAAACAGTTCACAAAATACAAATAACAAAATGAAAATACTACAACAAAACATAAATACATCACATCACAATCAAATTTTAAAAATCAGAGATCAAAATCCCATGCTATGTCTTCATCTCCTTGGTCAGCAGGTGGATTGGGCTGATAGCGAGTATACCGGGGGCATTCTGGAAAAGTAACATCAGGCTCACCTCTATAGTATCTAGCCTGAGCATCATAATAAGCAATCTCGAAATCAGAATGTCGCTGAAGATATTCACTATCATGATCATGTCTCTGCTCTAATCCTTCAACCTTTTGATCTATTCTCCCAAGTCTTTCATTAAACTTTTCAAAAATTTTCCGCTGCAGGGTCATCTCATTCATGAAATCATAAAGAGTAGGAGAGCTAGAGGCAGGAAGGTCATAACTAGTAGTAGGGATATCTCTACTGGTAGAAGGTGCATTACTCCTACTCTTAGATCTCCATTCTTCATGCAATTCGTAAGTCTTCAAATTGGCTTTTCTAAGGGGTTTCATAGGATATACCCATTCATCATCATCTCTAGCTTCCACTTCAGATAATTGGCAAAGTGAATAAATTAGGCCAGGATGTATTAAGCATCCACTTAATTCACTCTTTGTTGTGGACAAAATATTCTTGTAAATAATATTCCCCACATTTATACTTCTATTGTTCTAAATACAGAAATTCAAAACAGCTCTATCTCTTGTACTTCACTATGGTGATAGGTAGGTAGCAGAGTAGAACAAATGAAATAATGCCATGCCTTAGCTGTGGTATTCATCATGGATTGAGGAAAGTTAATCCGTTCACGATGCTTAATTTTCCAAATCCCTTTCCCATCAGTGAGAAAGTCAATAGCATCGTCTAACAGACCTTCCATAGTTCCAAATGTTTCATACTCACTAGAGTAAAAATCATGAAGCTCATAAAATGAATTAATGCGGGCCCACAACAGAAAATCCTTGTACTTTTACAGGCTCGTCCTAAAATTGAGTCAGATTTGCATAGAACTCTTTTACAACCTCTACAACAGCTTTATTAGTAGAGTAATAGAAGTTCTCCGACTTCTTGTCTCTAATAACTCGTTCCACCTCTCCTCCAGGACTATCAAAAACTCGATCATGAATACACTTCTTTCCTTGGTAGAATGAAGTGTATCTTGATTGTGCTTTAGCATTTATGAATCGAGCCTCATCAAATTCAAGTCGCCTCTTTTGACAGGGAGCAATTTTTCGATATATCAAAATTACAAAATTCTAAACTAAATTCCAAAACAATAATACAATGGCTTCCAAAGGTGACTTTAAAGTAATCTAAATCAAGTTTCATGAATTTCTTCAAAGTCTTTTCTCCACATTTTCATTTTTTTTGAAATTCCTCAATGTGGAAGAAACTCATGGTGAAAATAAAAAATTTTTAAATAGGAGGGAAACTCTTACCGAGGGAAGATGAAATCTGGTGTTAAAATGAGTTGAAATCGCTCCAAATCCAAGATCTCTCAAGCCCTAGGTCGAAATTTTTGTTAAATAAAGGAAGAAGATGATGAATAGTGGCGGCTGATTGGTCAAAATCACGGTTAAAAGGTAACTTTTGGGATCTCGCCGTTGGCGGGGTCGTTTCCGCTGTCGGCGGGCTCCTTTGAATTTAATTTCAACAGTCTCGGGAAAAACACGCCGTCGGTGGCCTTAAGCACGCCGTCGGCGAGATTCTGAAATCTTGATCTTTTTTTTTATTTTTATGATTTCGATCAATTTTAAGACTCTTAGTCATCTGTTCGATCATTTTAAACATAAATTTTAAGTGATTAAGTGATGTATTAACACAAACAAACATACACACAACAAAACTTCACAATTATATATTAAATCCATGTGTTACAAGATACATAACAACAAGCCAGGTATTTTCTCATCCTAAATTCCTCAATTCAGCGTCGCAATTCAAGCCACAAGACACTAAACGTTGAAAATGAACATTCCAAACATAATCTCAACTATACTGAGATTAAAATCCAAACAATCAAAAGAAAACAAACAAACATAGTTCAAATCAAGTTCAACATAAAGAAACATATAAAATAAAGCAATTCCACTACTCTTATGAATCGGTGCTGATTTCTCCTCTGATATCACTCATCGCTTGAACATGGACAAACATGTTATAGAAAGGTCGAAATGGGAATTCTTCAGTTGAATCTTCTTCAATCCATCCCATTCTTCTTATTAAGTGTATCAAACTTACTTCGAAACATCTAGTATGATCAAAATGCTCTTTCATTCTCCAATCAAGATGATCAAAGAAATCTAAGATATTGTTAACTAAATGCATTAATTTTTGTACCTGTTTCTCCAAAATCTTGATTCTGAGTAAGATCATCGATGTCTTGTCTGCTACAAGAGTTTGAATTTGAATAGAGTTTTGCGATGCTTGATCCATAATCATGCCCATATCATTTTCTTCATCATTGGCTGGGAACATTCTGGTTGGGTCTAATGGTTTTCAAGGCAGATTTCCTTCTCCCAAATTTCGTATGATACTTGAAACACACTGCATATTGAGAAAATTGTTGAATGATGTCCAAGCCCTTGAGATGATCCTTGAATGATCAGGCCAAAAACAGATTTCATAATAATTGATCCAATATCAATTGGCCATCCCATTTGAATGCAGTTGTTCAATATAGCACTATCTTTGGTGATTTTACCGATCTTCATTGTCGGTAATAACTTTGTAGATGTGAAAAAGTGCCAATATTTTGATACAAGATTTAAATGTGTAGAAGAAAAATTGACATACTTGTTTTCTCTAACTTCCCAGTCTTTAGTTTCGTTCGTCAAATATTGGTAGATTTCATTCATCTTATCTCTCGTCGGCATGAAATTGGAATAATGGCAGACAGAAACATTCTCAAGCATGTACAATTCATTAATTTGTCAAGATTTAAAAGTTATCCACCTACCTCACACATAGATGCTTCCTTGGTTGATTCCATGCAAATTGGCGTAAAACTCCTTCACCACAAGAACGACTACTGCTGCAGTAGTGTAGTAAAATACTTCCCATCTTCGCCGCACAATCATTTCTTCAATTACTGTCGAAGGATTGTTTAATCCTTGATTCACAGGACCGCTTTCTTTGATTAGTCTTCTCTTTAACATCAGCTTGTTGAAAATTCATTGTGCCTGAGCACCGACGAACTTTCGCTAGTTGAACACTCAAAATCTTGGGTGATCAATTGAATTGGAAGCCATTAGAGAAGAATTCTAGGGAATTTCCATTCGTTTTTGAGAAATGTAGAGTTAAGAACTGTCCGTAGAAGTTTATGGCAGATAAATTCACCTAAAAATCCCAAAAACCGTCATTTCAAACTCAAAAAATTGCCTACTTGCCGATCTCTCCATCGGCGGCCTCAATGGCACCATCGATGAGCTCTAAGCATTTAAATGGGGCCCTCAGAAAAAACCCACCGTCTGCAGCGTCGAGCGCGCCGTCGGCGCCCTAGGAAAAATTTTGCACAGAAATGTCGTGGTCATATACGTTCCAAATTTTCACTATGGATCCAAATTTCATAATGATCAAAGGGTAAATACAAGCAGTAGAATTCAATACTACCACAAACTAATGATAAATTCAAACAAACACACATCAAATAAAGATAACCATGTGTTGTCTCCCATAAAGCACTTGGTTTAATGTCGTTAGCCCAACCTATTCAGGTGTTATTCAGGTTGACTGAGCAATAAAACCTTTTTAAAGCTTGGTCTTTTACCCTCAAAATATGGTTTTAATCTATCCATTAACTTTAAATCTATTCCCAATCTTCGGATCTTCAATTTAAACAACTCTATAAGTGCAAACTTGAGTCACAGTAAAGGGTCCTAACCAATGAGACTTTAATTTCTTAGGAAATAACTTCAACCTTGTATTGTAAAGCAAAACTTCTTGTTCTAGTTCAAGGTTCTTCTGGTTAATCTTCCAATCATGTCTTAATCTCAGTTTTTCCTTATAAATTTTTTCATTATTATACGATTCATTTCTTAATTCTTGTAATTCATTCAATTGTAACAATCTCTTTTCACCAGTTTTTTTCAAATTATAATTGAAATTTTAATCGCCCAATATACTTTTTGCTTCAATTCTACTGGTAAGTGGCAAGTCTTCTCAAAAAATAGTCTGTAAGGAGTCATTCCAATTGGAATTTTATAAGCAGTCTTGTATGCCCATAATGCAATATCCAGTCTCGTAGACCAATCTACTCTACTAGGATTTACAGTCTTTTCTAAAACTTATTTAATCTCGCGATTAGAAACTTCAACTAATCTACTGGTTTAAGGATGATAAGCAGTAGAGAATCTATGAACAATATTAAACTTTTCTGCCAATCTTTGAATATCTTTATTCCTAAAATGGGATCCTCAGTCAATGATAATCACTCTCGGCATTCCGTATCTCATGAAAATATTTTTCAATAAGAATCTTGAAACACATTTAGCATCACAACGAGGTAAAGCTTATGCTTCAATCCAGTTTGATACATAATCAACCGCAATCAAAATTTATTAGTTCCCAAATGAAGGAATAAGTGGTCTGATGAAATCTAATCCCCTAACATCAAAAATCTCATCTTCTAACATGAAATTCAAAGACATTTCATTTCTTCTAGATATATTACCTACTCATTGGCATCTATCACAAGTTTTGATATATCTATAAACATCTCTAAAAAGAGTAGGCCAATAAAATTTAGCTTGTAAAATTTTGTGCGCAATTTTGTCAATCCCAAAATGTCCTCCAAATTTAGAATCATGACATTTTTGAATAATCAGTTCAGTTTCTTCATAAGGCACACATCTCCTAATAATAAGATCGTTACATTGCTTATATAAATATGGTTCATCCCAAAAATATGTTTTTGCATCATGAATGAATTTTTTCTGTTGCTGCAGTGTTAGCATAGGTGGCAAAATATTGCTTACTATATAGTTAACTATATCAGCATACCAAGGTATTTTCCACTCATTTATATTATAAAGTTGTTCATCAGGGAAACTGTCTGTTATTTCATTGTCGGTGTCAGATGATTCATGATATTCTAATCTCGATAAATGATCAACAATTTGATTATCAGTTCCCTTTCTATCAATTACCACAAAATCAATTTTTTTCATCAAAAGTATCCATCTAATTAATCTTGGTTTTGTATCCTTCTTTTGCATCAGATATTTAATAGCAGAATGATCAGTATGCACAATACATTTAGTCCCAATTAAATAAGATCTGAATTTATCAAAAGCAGACACAATAGCTAGTAACTCTTTTTGAGTAATCGTATAGTTAATTTGAACATCATTAAGAGTTATACTAGCATAGTAAATAACTTTAAAAATCTTATCACATATTTGACCAAGAACAGCTCCAGTAGCATAATCACTAGCATCGCACATTAATTCCAATGGTTTCTCCCAGTCAGGTGAAAATATTACAGGTGCTGTGATTAGTTTTTCCTTTAATAACTCAAAGCATTTAAGTAGTCTTCAGTAAATTCAAATTTCTTGTCTTTTTCTAAAAGTTGGCATAGAGGTTTGGTAATTTTTTAAAAATCTTTAATATAACGTCTGTAAAAACCATCATGTCCAAGAAAACTTCTTACCCCTCTCACTGTAGTAGGAGGTGGTAATTTAACTATAACTTGGATTTTTGCAGGATCTACTTCCATGCCATTTTCCAAAATTTTATGCTCTAATACAATTCCTCTTGCAATCATAAATTGACATTTCTCCCAATTTAGAACTAAATTAGTTCTTTTGCATAACTCCAAAATTTTTTTAAGATGATTTAAGCATGCATCAAATGATGTTCCAAATACAGATAAATCATCCATAAATACTTCTATTCAATTATCAATTAACATACTAAATATAGACATCATATATCTCTGCAATGTTGCAGGTGCCTTACATAATCTGAATGACATCTTATAAAAGTAAAAGTTCCATAAGGATTGGTAAAAGTTGTTTTCTCTTGATCCTTAGGAGCAATATGAATTTTATGGTAACCGGTATATCCATCCAGAAAGTAGTAATACTTGTGTCCAGCAAGTCTATCCAACATCTGGTCAAGAAAAGAAAGAGGAAAACGATCTTTTCGGGTGGCGGCATTTAATTTTCTATAATCAATATAAATACGTCATCCAGTAACTTGTCTGATAGGTATTAATTCATTATTATCATTTTCTTCAACAGTTACTCCTCCTTTCTTAGGCACACAATGAATTGGACTTAACCAAGACCTATCCGAAATAGAATATATAATTCCAGCATCTAATCATTTTAAAATTTATTTTTTAACTATTTATTTTATAATAGGGTTCAGTCTCCTTTGTGGATCAATTCTAGGTTTATGTTCATTGTTTAATAAAATTCTGTGCATATAAATCGAAGGACTAATTCCCTTTATATCATCCAAAGTCCATCAAAAAGCTTTTTATACTTTTTAATGTATCCATTAATTTTTGTTCTTGAATTTCATTTAAGTCTGAGGATACAATTACTGGTAATGTTGAAAATTCTCCTAAAAATACATATTTCAAATGATTTGGAAGAGTCTTTAATTCTAGTTCAAGGGTTTTTATAATTGATGGAATTAATATTTTATTCTCTGGTGCTGTTGAATCGAGCGTTTCAAATTGTTTCTGAATATAATTAGCTTCTTCTCAATCAATTTCATCATATTTATCATTTTCCATATCTTCATTTTCTTCAAATTTTTCTTTGAAATATTCTTTTCACAAATAATCACATATATCCATTCTAAAACATTCTTCATCCTTTTCTATTGAAGGATATTTCATTGACTTTGAGATGTAAAAGGTTACTTCTTGATCATTTATTCTCATTGTCAACTCTCCTTTTTGTACATCTATCATGGCTCTTTCTGTAGCTAAGAATGGTCTTCATAAAATGATTGGAATATCCTTATCTTCTTTCATATCTAAAATAATAAAATCTACAGGAAAGATAAATTTATCAACCTTAACAAAACATCATCAACAACTCCTTTAGGATGTGCAATATATCGATCATCTACTGTAGGGTTACAAAAGTTGGTGCAATCTCTCTTATTCCTAACCTTTTAAAAGTTGATAGAGGCATCAAATTTATGCTAGCTCCCAAATCACATAATGCTCGACCGTAAAATTTTTCACCAATAGCACACGGGATAGTAAAACTACCTGGATCTTTAAGTTTCTCAGAAAGCTTTTTCTGGATTATAGCACTACACTCTTCACTGAGTGCAACAGTCTCATGATCTAATAACTTCCTCTTTTTGTTGAGTATATCCTTCATAAATTTAACATAATTAGGCATTTGTTCCAAAGCTTCAACAAAAGGAATATTTATTGACAATTTTTTTAACATGTCTAAAAATTTAGCAAATGTTTTCCCTTATCGTGTTTCTTTAGTCTTTGACGAAATGGTGGTGGTGGTCTTTCAACAGTAAATTTCATAAGTTTCAGAGGTAAATCTGGATATAAACTTTCATTTTATCCTTCAGTTTCCACTTTTTCCTTTTCAACTACATTTTCTTTTTGGACTCTTGTTTCCAAATTTTTTCCACTTTTTAATTGAATAGCCTTGATCTGTTCTTTCCCTTGATCATTAGGATTTACTTTAACATTTCTAGGCAATGTTCCAACAGGTCTATTGCTCAGTGCAATAGCAATATGCCCCAATTGGATTTCTATATTTTTAATAATAGTTCCTTGACTTTGTAATTGATTTCCCATATTCAAAACTAATTCTTTCATAGATAACTTCTTCTCCTTGAATTGTGAATTACTATAGAAACCTAGTGGATTAAAAGGCCCATAATTGGAATTACCCTCATTGTTTACATTTCCTAATGGGTTTACAGGACTGTTCCCCCACTGAGGATTAACAGTATTAACATTACCTTGGTTATTCCAATTAATGTTTAGATGATTCTTCCAACTTGGATTATAATAGTTTCAATAAGGGTTATTTTGTCTATTATTTATCAAATTTATAGTTTCACATGACGATTGAGCATCTACAATTTGTCCTAATGAATTTTCTTCTAACACTGGAGGTGTTTGAGAATGATTCATTCAGTATTGATCTCTTTTCTTTGAAAGAGCACTAATTTGAGAAAATATCATAGTTAAGCATTAGAATTATGAATACTGGCTACTCTCTTAGGATTTACCCTTTCAGCAGGCCATTGAAAATTATTGGTAGTCATTTCTTCAATTAAATCATAAGCTTCTTCAAAATGTTTAGCCATTAATGATCCACCAACAGTAGCGTCAATAATGGATCTAAGAGATCATACTAATCTATTATAAAAAGTTTGAATAATTAACCAATCTGGTAAAGCATGATGTAGACACTTCTTAAGAAGTTCTTGAAATCTTTCTCAAGATCCATATATCGATTGTCCCTCATACTGACTGAAAGATGTGATATTGTTTCTATGCTTAGCAGTCTTAGATGGTGAAAAATATTTTCATAAGAATTTTTATGAAATTTCCCCCCAAGTTCTAATAGATCCAGGTGCTAACGAATTTAACCAAGTCTTAGCCTTATCCCTTAGTGAAAAAGGAAAATATTCAAGTCTGACAGCATCATCAGACACTCTGTCATATTTAAAAGTAGCACATAGTTCTAAGAAAATCGCAATATGTAAATTAGGATCTTCGTTGGGATTTCTGCCAAATTGATTATTTTTTACCATTTGGATAATTGCACGTTTAAGCTCAAATGAATTAGCAGCTACATCTGAATTTTGGATTGTTAAATGAATTTCATAAAATGTAGGGTTAGCGTAATCTCTTATTGGTCTGGATTGATGTTCATTTTTTATTCTTTAGTTGTTTACGTTGTTTTCCATTGTATTAAGATTATTTTGAATCTCTAGATTATTTTCTCAGTTTTCTAATTCTTCTAATAGTTCGTTCTAATTTCGAATCGCAGGGTATAAGATTTTCAGATCCAAATTTAAGCATACAATCGAAATCAGTACACAGAAAAATAGTTGACTAAATATAATACTAAGTTTCAAATTCTTTTAAAAAGTTTTCTAATTGTCCTAAATCGTCCATTACTCTAGTTATGTTATATAACTATTTATCTATTCTATCAAACTAACTAACTAACGCTTTAACTATCCCCAGCAACGGCGCCAAAAACTTGAATAACTCCGCGCACTTTGCGTAAACTTAATATTGCTTGTATTTAATATAGATGAGTATAAATATTCAACATTCGCAGAGTTATCTTTCAACGTAAGTATATGTATCGCTCAAGTAATACAAGGCTCTAATGGAGTCCTAGTTATCAATCCCATAGGGATAGTTCAGAGGCTACAGACTAGGATTATAGAAACTAATTTAGAATCACAACTTTGTAAATCAAATTTCCTATCTGTCACTAATATGCAATTGTAAATAAGATGAAGTTTTAAATAAACTAATTTTACTAATAGTTAACTAATTCTACTAAATAAGTGAAGTTCAAATAATTAAACAAGAATCCTTCTCCTTGTTAAGAAATTTAAGTGAATGGATAATTAAAATTAGTTCAAAACTATGTTGTGCCAAAGAGGAGCATACCTATTCTTTACCCTTTGGTCCAGGCATAAAGAACATTGACTAGTCCTATGCTTGGTTACTAAATCTACGGCTAGGCTGGGAGGATACCAGCTCTCACTTTAGAGCTCCCACGTTCCCCTCGCTTGAGAGCTAACATCTACACTTCAACACCCAAACGATAGGACCTAATTGAGGATTTTAGTCTGTCACTCTAAAATCCCCAATTCTACACCTGCTAAATATTATTTCCCTATTTATTTGCACCCTACTTTCAAGGACTTTGACCTCCCTGAATCTCAGATGTAATCTTCACTATGGTTGTTAAACTCAACATATTTTAACTAATCAATTGGCCAGATTAAAAGTAAATTAAGATTTAAGTGAAAAGATTATCATAACTTCTTTAATATTTTCTTGGCACACTAATTTAAATTACCATTTCACTAATATAACAAAATAAGGAGAAAGAAAAACTACTCAGATTTCATGGAGAAGATATGACAAAACTTGGATTTCATATATAAAAACAATGTTTTACAAGCTAAAATAAGTAAATACAATTTATCTCGAATTACTCCCCAAGCAAACTCCGTGAAGTTCCTCTAAATCTCTTCCTTTCTTTACAACACACAGAATTCTCCTTCGAAATGGAAAGGAGGAAGAAATCTCTCACTTCCCTTCCACTCTTACAATCTATCGAAGAATCTCTCACAATTATCACTAATTAAACTCACTATCTAAAACAAGACACAAACTAACACTCTAGAAATCCTTTGGACTCACTAGACACACACTCTTGACACTCTAGTGGACACACTATGAACTCAATGGACAACGAATAACAACAGACAACATCATTTTCGGCCCCAAATTGTTTCTTATAAAGTAGTTGAAGAGCTTCTAAGAGAGCATCCCTTCAAAAATTGTCCACATTTGATGCACCTCATGAGAGAACCGACTTTTGCGCCATCGACGGCCTCGAGCTTGCCGTCGGCGGCCTTCTAGAACACTTAGCTTTGGACTCTCTTTCATAATGCCAACTATCGGGGCCTCGATCTCGCCGTCAGCGGGCTTCCTTGTAATATATCTTCTGAACTCTCGGGAAAATTCCGTCGTCAGCGCCGTTGAGCTCCCGGTCGGTGCTCTAAATCAATTTTTCATATTTTTGGTCATTTTTGCTCCAAATTTGCTATTTTTTGTATTTTTTCGCTCCATTGTCCATAAATCAATATACCTGCAAGAAATCATAAAAAATACCCTTCTTTAAAGTGCAATATCATCAAAATCAATATAAAATAGGCATGAAAATCTTAACATATTTTCAGTGGGTCAGTGCCATAGTTTTCTATCTCACTGGGCGTACACACATATTTGCTTGTAGCAACAACACTCGCAACATCCGATCCAACTTCTCCTCCAAGTCTAGCTTAAGTCAACAAAGTTTAAATTTCTTCGCAGTGGGCACCACCTAGAAAGTTATTACAATAACTTTATTTAATAAATAAAAAGGAAAATGTCTGAATTATATAAGATAGAAAAAATATTACTAGAAGTTTTTTAGCCCATAACTTCTCGGGTGTATCAATCATCTGCTTCACTGGATCCCACCGAGAGCCTATTGAAACTTGTTTCAATTCCATACAAAAAATTAAATCCTTCTTGAGTTGATCTCACTTCTTCAATTGCATCCTGTCATACTCTCTCTTTATAATTTACTTGAATTTCTTGATAATATTTTGCCACCCTTGTTGAAATAGGTTGTAGGCCTATTTCCTAGATCAAGTTCCTTATGACAAAGGACACAAAATATTATATTTGTTCTTTTTTCCCACAATGTCGGCATGCCAGTCTCTTTGTTATTATATACCATTGTATTACTACAGTGAAACAAAGTAATATAACATAATAAAACAAAGACTATGAAGAAAAGTAAATCAAAAGTGACAGCTACACCACGACCCAATGCCACAACCACCATAAGCCAAACCCACAACCACAAACACCATGCCATAGCCACTCCAGTGAGCATCAACAACCCCATGCCACATCGACAAACCCCATACCATAGCCACCCCAAACCACAACCACAAAACTCATGCCACAGCCACCACAACCATATCACAACCCCAAGCCATGCCACAAACCCCAACCCACATCAAAATCTTTAAAAATAACCCATTGAAAAAAAAATGCATAGACTAGCAAGAAAAAATGCTGGAAAATAGATAAGAATAACAATTCCTAATGCAATCTATATGATGCATAGTGTGAATACATGCAACAAAAATTTAGGAATCAAATATCCGAAGTCACCAACTAGTTCAATCACTGCTTCTTTATATAAATAGGCAAAATTTTAATTGAAAATTTTATATTCTCGAACATCCAATTATCTCTGGTTTTTATCAGAAGAATGATAATATTAGTAGCAAAAAGGGAACCTCTATCCCTAAACAGAAAACAATAAAACTTTTGTTGCCTATTTAACACCTCAAACCATGGTAATTAGAAGGAGATTTATCTAGTTTATCCTAAGTAACCTAAAAATTTGAGAACATGTTAATCAAATCTATCCAAAAAAAGCTCAAAAATCGAAAAACATATTAAGATTCCAAGGAGAAACTTCAAAGATCCAATAGAATCCTCTATGGCTTCATATTAAGTATCATTACAAACCAAGTGCATTATTTGTGGAACAGTGTTGGTGTCTCACATTCAGAAACCCCAACAAGCAATTTTCTTTATCACCCAAAAAACTCTCTAACTAGTAACAAAGACAGAAAAGCTGCGTCTCCCAGGCTTCAAGCAACAGCTACAGACAAAGGAACTTATGGGGAACTGGAATCAACTGAAACCCATCATAAGAAGTGTACAGTTGCAGAAAGTTGCAGACAAAGGAACTTACGAAGCACTGAAGTCATTTGGAGAAGCAGGTGAAGTGAGCAACGGTGGAAGGAGGAAGCAATGGGTGGGGTGACTTCGAGTGAGCGTGGGGGGCTTCGCTAGACGCTTGGGAGTAGCGGGCGGGGTGGCTTCGCGAGAAACTGGGCAGAAGATTTGTTTCTGTGCGGGTTTGGCTTCGCCAGACGCTAAGGCAGAAGCGGCTTCCGAGACGCTGGGGAACGCGGAGCAGTGGAGGTATTATTAGATCAATAACGCACAGCCGTGAGGTCGATCCCGCGGCCCTCTTTCGGCCTAATTCAGCGGTGGGTGGCCGCGATCGTGGCATCCAATGTAAAAAATTTTAATAAACTTTGTGATTTGAGGCCGCGCCATGCGAAATAAGCGGCCCCTAATGGACCCTAAGCTAACTCCAGTTTTCATTTGAAGTTCGGTTCTTAAATGTACAGATCTTAGGTTTCAATGAGTTTGTTCTAACTATGAATGCACATTTCTTCCTACAGTCAATTTGCTTTGGTATGATTTACTAAAAGTTTTATTCATCCAAGATTTTTTCAGCATAATTGTTTTAGCAGCACCTATCATTATGCCCTTATCAAGAACATTTTATTAATTCTATTTAACTATCGAAATTATGGTTAAGACTAAATGAGGCTATGGATAATGAATGGCCCACATATGGTGGTGCTACTTCTCATATACAGCCATCAAAATATGTTATCTCCTTACTTGGGTAACCTCGTTGTTTCTTTAAGAAAAGTTAATATTTTTTATACTTTTTATTAGTAAAGAGACATTCTCTCTCTTGTTTGAAATGAAATAGCTAACATATAACCCAAGGTATCGAACCATAATTAGCGACAGAGTGGAGTTAATCATGCAAGAATTGTATATGATTGTTTATCTAATCGGATATGTAGTGGCTTTTGCTTTCAATTGATGTTTTTCTTCTCCAAACGAAATTATATTAAATTAAATATTAGAAGAGATCAAAAGGAGTATATCTTTGGTCGCAACTTTAAAACTTGACAGTGATACGTTATTCAATTGGATAAGATAAGCTATTTTTAATGGAAGAAGATTGATAGGAAGATATGCTTTGCCTCTTTTGTAATTTGGCTTTGCTACTTTTTTGATGGTTATCTGACCATAGATGGATTATCTGGCGCAGCTTGTGCTTGCTATGGGCTATGGATTTCTGATGTCTTGTTCTTGAATTTGAATGTTATTATAATGCAATTATGTTATTATGCAACTGGTAAATAGAGAAAAAAAATCCAGATTTATTAGAAAAGTCTATATTGATAAAAAACAATAAGGTGTTTTTATTTTTATTTTTTTTAAACAAAATGGTCACTCGCTTGCCAAAAAATTTTGAAGCAACAACTTGGAAATATTTTTAGGATAGCCAAAAAAATACAATGACAATTTACCGCATTTCGATTTTGGAGATTATATATGCAGTAAAATATTTACTAAACAGAAGTCTAGAAATACTGTTTGAGGATTGCTATAACTTTAAAATTTATTATGCTGTGATTCATTGTGCTTTGGGGGAGTAAAAGAATGCGCAGAGGTGGAACGAAATGAATGATAATTGCATGTCTTTCCTGTATTCTTCAATTGATTTGGCAATGAATGGCAAATAATATGAAAAAAGGAACGCTTGCAAAGGACTTCAGAGAATAGGCCTTGAAGATATGATATCTCGTAATGCATTTCAATGTCCAATATATTTCCTTACATTTATAGGGCAGCTTTCTGCTATTCAAAAGATTGGAAGCTATTTGAAGAGTTGAAAATAAGGGGGTTTTTCTTCTAATTTTCTCCGTGGATAAATGCAAGAATATTCTGATTTGAAGCTGAATATATCCAAAGAGATCATAGGTAGGGTTCAGCGGAAATATCACTTATAAGTATCTTGTGAAAGTTTGATGCAGTTAACAAACTTGTGTGGTCAAAACGTGGATAAATAAATAATTAAAACTCAGCATTCTAAAGCTTTCCAAGAACTGATCATTATGGTGTACATACTGACCCGATCGCAAATACGCAAGTAAAATTGCTTATAAAATTATGGCCAAACTAGACCCCAAATCAGATTAAGCGGCTAATGTACAATAATTAAAAATTAAAGTTTTTATAAATAAATATAAATCGTACACTAGGAGTACTGCGCAAGTATACGTATCATTTCAAGTAATATAAGACTTTCTTTTTAAAAACTCCAGATATCGATACCACGGGGAAGACTAGGTAAAAATTAAGAAAGAAAGAAGAAAATTTATTTAAAAACAACTCAATTAAGAAGTAAAAATATGCAAGTTACTTAAGTAAAATTGTAAGCAAGTACGTAATTTAAATTCTTTAGCAAAATAAACAAAGATTCTTTCCCTATACGAAATATTTCATGATTAGTAAACATCTAAATTAGCTTGAGAACTTTGAGAATGAGGTATTATGACAAATAGAAGCATATATATTCTTTACCCTCTGGTCAGGTGTATAAAGAACATTGGCTAGTTTTTGAAGATTGGATCAGGATGTATTGTTAGTAGTAAGAGACGAATTTCTAGGCTTTCACTTCTAGATCCCCCTAAGGGTGTGTATAGTCGGGCCTACTAGTCACCTGTCACCTCTTATTTAATCAAATTGATAGAATTTAACCTGTCACTCTAAAAAGATATTCAATTCTACGCCCTTCAAAGATTATCTCCCTATCTATTCGCACCTCCCCCTTCAAGGATTTACCATCTACCTTTCCAAGGAAAATGTGATACTTAAAAGTTAATAACTCTTAGCCCATGGTAAGATCTTAAGAATTCTCTACAGATTTTAACATTACAAGTGATCAAGTTGTAGTGTAAATGAAGATGAGGTAAAGTATCATCACAAATTATGGAAGAAAAAAAGCAATTTCTCAAAACTAAATTAAATTCTTAACTAAGTCATTTCGTATTCGTAGGGTGAAAGAGAAGAAGACTACTCAGATTGCATAAGATTCACACCACAAATTATATTTATATAATTCAAATTCAAAGTACAAAACTTAAGAACCAAATTATAAAAACTTATCTGGAATGATATCCAAGCAATCCTTTAGAGTTTCTCTGACTCCAACTGAATTTTACAAGATTCCAACTCCAGCAATCACACTAAAAACACTCTGAACTTTGATTAAAGTAAGGTAAATAACACTCCAAACTCTTTAATTTAATGAGAATACACACCTCTTTCACTCTTATTACACCTACACACTCCAAACAACCACACCTTTTGCTGTAGAATCGTCTTATATTTATAGAGCTTCGAAAAAGACCAAGGGTTGCTTCAAGTACCTCTTTCAAATTTTTCAAATTCGTTGAATATTCTAGAAAGTAATTGTGGCGCCTAGGCGTCATTCTTCTGTGAGAATGGACGTGTACCTTCAGGTTTTGAGTCACACCTTTCATTGAATAACTGATTCCTTGTGTCTATATTGATTGTATATTGTTTATGACATATGGGAATTTGTCCAGAGACTTCTAGATTGCTATTGAGTCATCAATAACCGTCACAAAACCGTCTAAAAATTCTTTAGATTTCCCTGTTGAGTCTGGCGCCTGAGCGCCAGAGTCAGCCCTTTTTTCTTCTTTTCTTAACTTAACTAATTTTTGCTCCTTTTACTCCTTTTTTACTCTTTTTCTTCATAAACTCATTTTCTTTTACCTGCAACCAAAAACATAAGAAATACCTTTCATTAAAGTGTAATATCTTTTATATATTAGTTAAAAATGATATAAAAATTTAGGTAATTTTAAGTTGATAAATTCCCCCAAACATAAATGTTGCTTGTCCTAAAGTAACTCTTTACTATTAAAAATAATAATCTATGGAGAAAAATTTTCTTTAAGACTTCTATAACTGTTCCTTTTATAATTATAATAATGAAACTTAAATAACCTTTTTAAATAACTTAGGCTTAAACCAAAATATGTAAAATATTTAATATTTAAGTGTTAAGAACTCTCTTCTCTTATCTATTTCAAAAAAATAATTCCAATTTATCATATTAAAAAAATGTAGATAATTTACAAGAAAAATATTTTCATGATAACTCTACTAGTAAGGATGCTTATACACAAGACTTAAGTAGAAAAATATGTAATTAGATCTCTTCCTATAAGATAATTATATTAAAGCCAATTTTTTATTAAGCATCTCCTCAAGCTTCTCCTCACTTATTTTTTTTCTTTTTCTTTTCGTTTTTGGATTGCTTTTCAATTCTATATATTTTTTAATTTCTTTTCAGGGATTGTTTTCAATCCATTCTTTTTTTTTCTTTATCAAGTGAGGATTACTATATCTGGATAGTTTTTTAATGATTTTGAACTTCACTATCCTTAACTTATATTTACAGACTTAACACATTTTTCATTTAATGAATATTTCTTTAGCAAAAATATTTTTCATAGAGTTTCAATGCTATCTTCTCAAGTAAACATCTAGATTTCTTAACACTTTCAAAAATATAACATTTTTTTAATTTAGATATTTGAATCAAAATTCTTATACTCTTTTGTTAAATAATTACAATTTTTAGAATTATCCTTTGTTATATAAAAATACTTTTATAAGTTTATTATAATATTCATAAAAACAACAACAAATCTATCTTAAATAAACTTTTCTTCCATAGGTTATGTTATTAATTTTGAAAATATTGTTTTCTAAGGACAAGTAAAGTTTAAATTTAAGTTTTTTCCCTCCCCCAAACTTAGTTCTTTTTAAATAGGTTTAAAAATTTTACAATATGAAAATTTTAAACTAAGCAGGAAGAAAAAGGTACAATAACTAAGGTACTTAAAATAATAAAGTGATACAGGTATAAGTGGCAATATAAAAAAGTACCAAAGTAAATATCATATGAAAACTAACACTCTTTTACATTTTAAACATTTAAAAACAACAGGGGCATAAATAGAATTAAATTCTAGCATTCCGACAATAGAAATATAATTGAGTTACTGCTAAGTACTCATACAGTGCAATAATACTGAAAAGGTAAAAACACACATAACGGGCACATAAGTAAAACAAAATAAAGTCTAATCAACCTCAGTCTCCTCCTCATTGTCTGAAGAATCATCAGGAATAGGACTTTTGGGATTAATACATGGGTTGAATTTAGGACAAGTAGGAAATTTGACATTCTTATTACCCTTTAGGAATTTTACAAGCGCATCATTATATTCCCCATCATAGTCACTCTTTCTTTGTATATACTCGGACACATAATCGATCTTACTATCCATTGATCCACTTTAAAAATACCTATTTTATGGCTTATTTATGATTTAATTATTAAGTATATTATTCTTTAATGAAAGGTATTTTTATGTTTTTGGATGTAGGTGATAAAAAAAGAGTTTAAGAAGGAAAAAGGAGCAAAAAGGAGCAAAAACGGAGCTTTAAGAGCAAAGTTGTCGAAATTATCAGTCTGACACCTAGGCGCCAGAATTTGGTGCCTAAGCGCCTGTTCGATGCAGAAACAGATAATATTTTTGACAACTTTGGGCTGTTATGTTGACGGTGTTAAGTGGTTATCAGACCTTCTAGAAGACTGGAAGTTACTCCTAATATATAGGATATGTGATACAATGCATCTGGACATGGGAAAACAGTTTTAATCGCGAAGAGGTGCGATCCAAAGTGAAGAGGTGTGAAGACCTGGTTACGGACTCCGGCGCCTAGGCGCGACAGTTACCTTCTAGAAGATTCTTTGTATTTGGATGAATTTTGATGAGGAGCCTTAAGCAACCCCTAGTCAAATTTGGAGCTCTATAAATAGGAGCCCAATCCACAGAGAAAAGTGCACTTAATCAATCAAAAGCTCTCCATGCTTGAAAATAGTTTTAGGGAGCCACCTTCTTTAGTATTTAGTGAGTTTATTTTGAGTGTTAAGTGTGAGTTTATTTGTGTTGTTGCCGTTGAAGTCTTTCATCATTACATTGGAGTCTGTAGGAGTTAGCGGATCACTTGAAGGAACATTCCAGATAAGTATTTGTAACGTGGTTCAAAGTTTTATAAATATGTTTTGTTGTGTGAATTCAACGTGTTCTGAGTAGTTAGTTTTCTTTCTCCTTTCAACTATGAAAAGATAATAAGATAATTGAATTTTGTTGAAGAATTTAACTTAAAATATTTATAATTGAATAATGAGTAGTAAGGCATGTAACAGGAATTAGTTTTAATTTGTCCTGGAGTATTAGCAAATGATGGATCATCTATCCTGATGATTTTAGCAGGTAAGCTAACAAGTGCCAGTATGCCTTTGGAGAAATAATGACTTATTGTCTCCAATGAATGCTGAAATCTCTCCATAGCACCTCTAATTGATTCATTCTATGATATAATATATAGCATTATAGCCAATACCTACTTCTCGTCATTCTTGAGGAACCTTGAAGTTCATGATTAAGGGATAACTCATGTAGAAGATCCATAAATGACCGTACAGTCATTCGAAATATGTTGCTAAACTGAATTGGATGTCCTGAAAGAATCTCACTTACCCATTTATCCCCAACAAAGCTAGATGTCATACGGGGAAAACGAACGCTGCTTAATCAATAATATTCCAACAACAATATGGCAATAACTGCAGCCCATGCTCCTTACGATGTTCATATTGCGGATCCATCCTAAAATGGAAAGATGTTGGTTAGTTAAGCAATTATTAATCAATAGAGCAAACAAGAAAAAAATAATGCGAGCATTCAGCTAGTTTCAATAAAATGTATAGAACTCTACTAATAGGCATTCAAGAATCTTGAAGAAGTGAATTTAAAAAAAAACATAACTCCAAAAAACAACTGAGTACAAAACATTGAAGAGTGCGTAATACAACAAAATAAAACATAAAAAACTAATCAAAATACTAAAGAGTGCATAATACAACAAAATGAAACATAGATAAACTCATTCATCCACAATAACACGCAAATAGTCGACGTGCATCTCTGGTTCCATCGCCATGAATATCTACCTACGTGTTGGATCCTCTAGTTTTTTCATACACATTGCATGGAAGCGCCTATCCGCGACCACTTCAGGGATAGTAGACAAAGTTCGAAGACAATCTAAGATACTGGTTTCAGGAACTAAAGCTGGCAGTGGACCTCCAAAAGCATCTATGAGACGGTCAAATGAAGTTCTAACAAAAGTGTCCTTCTCCTTCTTCCTTGTCTGGGCCTGGGCCTCTTTGACTGTGAGCTTGAATCCCCCATCTCCTTCTGGTTAATACTTGTTCCTTCTTCGTCAGGTGTCAACTGCTCAGGTGGCACGTCATCCGATATGACAGTAAATCCTAAGGCACTGAGGCTGAATGCATATCTTCCCAAGTCACATAAATATGGAATTTTATTGTAAGTCAAAGAGACATGGGAAATTTTTTAAGGCACATTAACGTGGTCATGAAATGGTTGTCTTGTCACTCTGATGCACTAAAAATTTGATAGCTTTTTAATGTCTATTTCATACTTATTTTTGATGATATTGCAGTTTAAAGAAGGGTATTTTTCATGATTTCATGCAGGTACGATGATTTCAGGCCTTTGGAGCAAACAGAAGCATAAATGAGCGAATTTGGAACAAAATGAGGTACATTGGACATTTTAACCTAGAGCGTTGGACAGTACCCTCACCAGAACCAGACCGCGCCCAAATCCAGAGAGTTTGGACCGAAGATAGAAAATAGAACAGGATGGAGCCTTATCGAGCGCACGATAGCGGACTATCGTTGATTCAACCAGATTCAATGTATTTGGTTGGATTTTGGAGGGTTGCTTGAGGGAACTCTTGGGAAAGTCGGTTCAACCCAAATTTAAACTAATTTGGAGCCAAAAAATAGGGAGTCTTTTTAGTGTTTCTCAGAGTCTTTTCATTGTTCTTGAGTGGGGAGTCCATTAGAGAGAGTCTAGGAATTAGTGTTTAGTTTGTTTTCTTTAATTAAGGAGTGTAGGAGGAGAGGAAAAGTAAGAGATTTCTTCTTCTTTACTCATCTTAAGAGAGAATTGTGTGTTGTTGTGGAGAAAGAAGACGAGTCAAAGGAATTTCATGAGATTCACTTGGGGAAGAAATTGAGATAAGTTGTAGTTACTTTTCTTTGTTTGTATGATGTTGCTTTTATATATATAATTCATCTTTTGTCGTACTTTCCTCATGATCTTGAGTAGATTTCTTTGTCTTCTACCTTATTATGTGATGTGTTGATTTCGTGATATGGAAATGATGTGTCTATTTAATATGAAAAATTTATGATGACCTTTTCACTTTGAACTTCATTTATTTTTTTATCTGGCCAATTGAATTGTTAAAACTTGTTTTGAGACATATTTTCCGAAAGAACTATGAGTTCTACAACAAAAGTGAAGGTCACATTCAATGTCCATGAATGAGTGACGTAGTTCATGGGGGTTGGGTGCAAATAAATTGGGAAAAATGTTTTGATGGGCGTAGAATTAGAGATTTTAGAGTGACAGACTGAAATCCGCTATTTGATCCTATGGTTTAGAAACTAAAGAGAGAGTTAGCCTTCAGGTGAAGAGAAGTGGGAGCTCCGTAATGATAGTTGGTATCCTCCCAGTCTAACTATGGATTTAGGAACTAAACCTGGGATTAGCCAATGTTCTTTATATTGCTCGGAAGTGTGTAAAGAAAATGAATTCTTTTATTTGGCACAATACAATTGTATCATTAATATTCGTCACTAAATCATCACAATATCATTGGTAGGGAGGAAAATTCTTTCTAGAAATTTGAACTTTTGTTAAAAAGTTTAGTTTTGTGTTTGTTAATTATGTTAGAAGATTGGAATGTACTTTGATAGAATTAGCAACTGCTACTGTCTGAACATCCTTAAATGACTAGTAATTGGTGCAATTATGTTGTGATTTGAGTGGTGATTTATGAACTCCATTATAGAGTTTGCAAACCTCATTATGGGTCAATAACAAGGACTCCACTAGAGCCCTGTATTACTTGAGCGATGCGCATACTTGCATTTTGATTGTGTGACTCACTAGAAATCTAAATAAATATATATCTGAGTTCATAAAATTTTGTTATTTCAAAAAGTCGCACCAAGTTTTTGGCGCCGTTACCGTGGAGGTAACAGTAAAAGTAAATTCGGTAGCTCGAAAACATATATTTGAATTACAAGTCATAATTGTGTGTGCTTGTTTATTGATTATTGTGATTGGGCATTAGTAAATTCAGAACTGAAAATTTAATACCTTATGATTCTGAATTGGAGCGTACTATTAAAAAGATTCGAAAATAAAAGAGAGAACTTATAAATTTAAATCAAATGGCAATAAATCTAAATAATCAAGGAATTGAAAATGAAAACAAACCAAGAATATTAAGATATTATGCTAACCCTACATTAGATGAAATTCACTTAACTATCGAAAACCTAGATGTAGCTGTTATTTCATTAGAGCATAAACCTACTATTATTCAAATGGTACAAAATAATCAATTTGATGGAGCATCGAATGAAAATCCTAATTTATATCTTGTAATTCTTTTAGAACTCTGTGCTACATTTAAATATGATGGAGTGTCAAATGATACTGTTAGACTAAGGATTTTTCCTTTTTCACTAAGGGATAAAGCCAAGGATTGGTTAAATTCGTTAGCACCTGAATTTATTAGAACTCGGGGAAAACTTTCACAAAAATTGTTATTAAATTATTTTCCATCATCAAAGACTACTAAGCTTAAAAATGACATAAAATCTCTCAGTCAATTTAAGGGAGAATCAATACATGAATCTTGTGAAAGATTTGAAGATCTTCTTAGGAAATGTCTACATCATGCTCTACCAAATTGGTTAATAATTCAAACATTTTATAATGGATTGGTAGGATCTTTTAGATTAATTATAGATGCTGCTGCTGATGGATCACTAATATTAAAACCTTTTGAAGAGGCTTATGCTTTGATTGAAGAAATTTCTACTAATAATTTTTAATAGCCTGCGAAACGGCTAAATCCTAAGAAACTAGTCAATATTCATGATTCTGATGGTATAACTATTATAGTTTCTTATATCACTGCTCTTTCAAAGAAAATAGATCAATATGGAATGAATTGTCCTCAAATGCCTCTGATGTTGGAAGAAAATTCATTATGACAAAATATAGATGCTCAATCTGCATATGAAACCTTAAATGTGATAAACAATAGGCAAGGCAATCCTTATTAAAAATATTATAATCCTGGTTGGAAAAACCACCCAAATTTAAACTTGAATAATAACAATAATGTTAGCAATGTTAATCCTCGGTGGGGGAACAACCCTGTAAACCAATTAGGAAACTTTAACAACCAGGAAAATATGAATTATAAACATTTTCATCCTCCGAGCTTCTATAATAATCCACAATTTAAGGAAAATAAGTTGTATATGAAAGAAATAGTTCTGAATATGGGAACTGAATTATAAAGCCAAGGAGCTGCAATTAAAATATAGAAAATCAATTAGGACATATTACTACTGCACTTAGCAATAGACATTCAGGAACACTTTGTAGCAATGTTGAAGTAAATCCAAAAGACCAAGGTAAATAACAAATCAAGGCAATTCAATTAAGAAGTGGAAAAGAATTGGAAACAAGGGTCTAAAAAGAAACTGAAGTTAAAAATGAAAAGGTAGAAACTCAAAAGGAAAAAGAAAATTTATATCCAGAATTAGAATATCCATTAAAACCAATGAAGATCATAGTAGAAAGGCCACCACCACCGTTTCCTTAAAGATTAAAACAACAAGATAAAGAAAAAAGATTTGCTAAATTTTTAGAAATATTAAGAAAGTTATCTTTGAATATTCCCTTCGTTGAAGTTTAGAACAGATGTCTGATTATGTTATGTTTATGAATGATATACTCAACAAAAAGAGGAAGTTACTAAGTCATAAGACTATTACACTCAGTGAAGAGTGTAGTGCTATAATTCAGAAAAAGCTTCCTGAAAAACTTAAGATTCTGGTAGTTCTACTATCCCGTGTGTTATAGATGAAAATTTCTTTGGATAAGCATTGTGTGATTTTGAAGCTAGCATAAATCTTATGCCTCTATCAACCTTTAAGAGAGTAGGAATAAGAGAAATTGCACCAACTTTTGTAACTCTCTAGTTAGTTGATGGATCTATTACTCATCCTAAGAGGGTTGTAGAAGTTGTTTTGGTCAAGGTTGATAGATTTATCTTTCCTGTAGACTTTATTAACTTAGATATGGAATAAGATAAGGAAATATCTATTATCTTGGGAAGACCATTCCTAACTACAGGAAGAGATATGATTGATATACAAAGAGGAGAATTAACTATGAGAGTAAATAACTAAGAGGTAACATTTAACATTTCAAAGTCAATGAAATATCCCTCAATAGGAAAAGATAATGAATGCTTTAGAATGGAAATATGTGATCATTTGAGAGAGGAATTGACACGCCTAAAAAATATTTGATTTTCCATAAAAATTTTATGCTTAATTTTAATGATATTGCACTTTAAAGGAAGGTATTTTGTATGTTTTTTGGTTTTAGATACAAGAAATGGTGATTGGAGCAAAAGGAAGCAAAAACGGTGCAATTTGGAGCAAAAACGAACAAGAAATGATATTTTGCCCTGATACCTATTGATAAGTCTTTCAATGCTTAATATACTTTACACTTCTTGAATACTTTTGAATGAGATTACACTTTAAAGAAATATTATTTTTATGCTTATTTTGTAGGGTTATCTGTTAGGAATGCAACGCAACTGAAACGGGTAGAATCAGAGCTAAAACAGAGCGAAACGGTGGAGCTGCGCAGTCTGCTCGCCGAAACCGCCCTGGAGGGTGCCAACGGCGAGATTTTTTTGAGAAGACAAAAAAATGACAGAAAAGCTCGCTGACAACACCGTCGAGCCCGCCGACAGGCCCCAGGACTACTATAAACCTAACTTATGGCTGTTATTGGCCAAAATTCAACGTATTTGGATGCTTTTTGAAGGAGTTCTTGTGGCAACTCTTCAAACTTCGTCCCTGCACTTTAAAAGAATGAATTTATGTCATAAAAGAGAAGAGGAATGTTAGGAAAAACTTGGAGAATATTTAGGGTTCTTAAATTAAGAGTAGAAATGTAGATTTCTACCCTTTTGAAGAGAATGGAGAGGAGATTTTAAAAGAATTTGTAAGGATTACACTTGCATTGCATGAATTAATGTGAGACTTTGTGGGAGAGATCTTCATTTTCTTTCAAAGGGAGAAATCTAAGTATTGTTCTTCATTATCTTATGACTTTGTAAACACTTACCTAGTGGATTTGCTTTGGTTAAATAAAGCTTCTATTGTGTTTTATTCATGCTTTGTGACGAATCTCTCTTACTCTTTCTTTTTCTTTGGAAATAGTGGCATGAGAAAATTATGTCATTCATTTCCTTTTACTTTTCTTTTGTAATGAGTAGAATTCATATGTATGGTGTTGAGATAAATGCTAAAAGAAGTTTTATATATAAATGTGATGGCTTGTACTTGCACTTCATTTACATTGCAATTAAGACCTATTGTAATGTTAAAATTCGTTGTGAAAAAATACGATCCGAGAGGGTTATGCTTTCTACAACTGAGTACAAACCACATTCAAATTCCATGGATGGTGAAGTTCATGGGGATTGAATGCAAATAAATATGGAAATATAATTATTAGACATAGAAGTGAAGATTTTAGAGTGACAGACTAAATCCCCAATTTGGTCCTATTATTTGAGAACTGAAGCGGAGATGTTAGCCCTCAGGTGAGGGGAACGTGGAAGCTCCGAAGTGAGAGCCGGTATACTCCCAGCCTAGCCACAGATTTAGTAAACAATCATATGATAAATCAATGTTCTTTATGCCTGAACCAAAGAGTAAAGAATAGAGTTGCTCCTATTTCGCACATACAATATTTAATGCATCTCATTCTTATACATTATCCATTTCATTACATAAGAATAGTAGTTTTTAGTATCTCAAAATTCTCCAAACCAATTCATCCAAAAAGGGTTGTCTTTAGAATTAACACTTGCATTTATGAGTAGTTGCTAGATAAAACATCATTTTAATCAACATTCCAAACTAAGGAGTAATTGTAGTAGACTAGAATTTGACTAAGGACCTTTTATCTTGCTTCCTTATAAGATCGATAACCAAGACTCCACTAGAGCCCTGTATTACTTGAACGATACGTATACTTGCGTTGATATAAGTGACTTTATTATTAATCAATTACTCTCATTTTATCACCTCAAAAAGTCGCAGTCAAGTTTTTGGCGCCGTTTTTGGGGAAGCTTCAGTAAGAACTTTATGAGAATTTTAGTTGAAGTAATTAGGCTTAGACTTGGAAAACTGTAGTGTTGTAAAAACTATTTTTGTGTGAAAAGTGTTTTTATATGAAAGATAACGTGTTCGTGGAAATATTTTGTTGTGTTGAATATATTTCATCTATTATTTGTTTAATTTTTAATGTATTGTTTGTTCTGTTACGTATGTGAAATTAAGGATTTGCAGGACTTGTGCCTTATGATCCGAGTTTGAAAAAAACAAAAAAATAAAAATACAGAAAGGACTCAAAAAACTAGAAATTGAAGTAGAAAACATTCAAGATAATAACTTGTAAAATCATCATACTTCATTGAGGGACTACCTAAATCTTATGACAGATGAAATTCACTCAAGTATACAAAATCATTTTATAGAAACTTATTCGTTTGAAATAAATTCTGAGATTATCCAACTAGTGCAGAACAATCAGTTTAGGGGAACTCATTTGGAGGATCCCTATTTACAGTTATCAATTTTTCTAGAACTTTGTGCTACATTTCGTTATAACGTTATGTCAGACGATGTTGTTAGACTAAGGCTTTTTCATTTCTCACTAAAGGATAAGGCTAAAATGTGGTTATACTCATTAGCACCTAGTTCTATTAAAAATTGGGAGGGGTTAACTGAGAAATTCTTAGCTTAGTATTTTCCACATTCAAAGACTACTAAACTTAGAAACAATATTATTTCATTTTGTCAATATGAAGGATAATCAATATACGAAGCCTGAGAAAGATCTAATGAACTTGTAAGAAAGTGTCCACACCATGCCCTGCCCGATTGGTTAATTATTCAGACTTTTTATCATGGGTTAGTAGGATCTCTTAGGTCTATAATTGATGCTGCTGTTGGTGGATCATTAATGTCAAAACCATTTGATGAAGCATATGAGTTAATTGAAAAAATGGCTACAAATGAATTTCAATAGCCATCTGCAATGGTAAATCCTAAGAAGGTAGCCAGTGTTTATATTAGAGATGTGATTACAATTCTTGCATCTCAGTTTGCTGCAATATCAAGAAAGTTGGACAATTTGGAATGAACCAGCCTCAACACACTCCAATAAGTGAGGAAAGTTCATTAGGGCATATGCATGATTCTAACTTATCATATGATTTTTTAAATACCATAAACAACCCATACTCTAACTTTTACAACCCAGGTTAGGAGAACCATCCTAAATTTAACTTGAATAATACTACTGATGGTGGAAACAAAAAATGGGAAAATAATCATGCAAATCCTAATGGAAGTTGGAATAATCAGAAGAACACAACTATAGTCCTTCATATCCACCGGACTCTAACAATATCAACAATTTGAGCATAAGAAGATTTCTATGGAGGAAGTAGTATTGCAAATAGAAAACCAGTTATAAAGTAAAAATGATGTGATTAAAAAAATAGAGAATCAACTGGGACAAATTGCTAATTCACTTAGATATAGACTCCAAAGAACACTTCCTAGCAACATTAAGATCAACCCTAAAAAGAACACTAATGAACAAGTAGAAGCTGTCCAATTAAAAAGTGGAAGAGAGATAGAGGATGTGGTTAGAAAAGAGAAAGATGTTGTGAGAGAAATAAAGGAAACTAAAAGACCCGAACATGTTTTTAAGGATCTGAAAAAAATAATATCTCCAATTAAAATAAGTTTGGAAAAACCACCACCTCCATTTCCTTAAAGACTTAGACAGAATGAGTTGAATAAAAAATTTTTAAAGTTCATGAAAGTACTTAAGAAGTTAACGATAAATATTCCTTTCACTGAAGCTTTAGAACAGATGCCAAGTTATGCAAAGTTTATGAAAGAGATATTAAATAAGAAAAGGAAATTTAGGGATTACGAGACAGTTGCACTAAGTGAGGAGTGCAGCACTATACTTAAGAAAAGTTTTCCTTGAAAACTTAAAATTCCTTGTAGCTTTACAATTCCTTGTGCAATTGGGAAAAAAAATGTGGAAAAGCTTTATGTGATTTAGGAGTGAGCATTAATGTGATGCCTTTTTCTATATTCAGAAGGTTAGGTTTAGTCGATATTTCTTCCACAACTGTAACCCTTCTGTTAGCTTATCAATCTATCATTTATCCAAAAGGAGTTATAGATAACGTGCTTATTAAATTGGATAAATTTATCTTTCCTTTGGACTTTATTGTACTAGATATGGAGGAAGATAAAGAAATTCCAATTGTTTTAGGGAAACATTTCCTTGTTACTGGACAAGCTATGATAGATGTGTGAAAAGGAGAGTAGTCTATGAATATTAATGACCATGAAGTCACTTTTGATGTATTAAAGACTATGAAATATCCAGCTGAGAGAAAAGATGATGATTTTTTTTTGGATAGATGAAATTGATTATCTAAGTAAGGACCATTTCCAAGAAAATTTTGAGAGTAAGTTAAAAGATGAGATTGAAATAGACTTTCATGATGATTAGAAAATGTTATTTAAAGAAGACTGTATGTATGTTCAGGAGAGATGTGAAATGATGGACACTACCAAAAATAGTAAACTTTTAATTCCATCTTTTGAAAAATCTCATGAAATTAAGATGAATGTACCCCATACATTTTTAAAGCCTATATATTTAAGGAATTCATCTACACAACCAGTCTTTATATCTTTAGATGCGACTCAATCATAAGAAAAACCTAAATTGAATGATGAATAAGATAAAATTATTGAACTAAGACTTGGAAGAGAATTTGAGGTTAAATTTCAAAAGAACTTTGAGTTGAGAAAGAGGATAAGGATCTTGGAAGACCATTGGAAGAAATTCCTAAGGAATTAGAAAAACTCATTTCCTCAACTAAGATAGATCCTCCATCATTTAATAATTATAAAGGGGAAGACTTCGAAGATAATTTGAAACAAAAGAGTAACATAGAAGATATTGATCCAGAATCTGAATTATCCAAGGAGAATCTGATCTAAAATTTGAGAGATATTGAAGTATCTTATAAAGATCCATTTCTTAGAAATTTTAAGGATGATATTAATATGCAATTTCAAAAAATCAATAGAAGAATTTTGGATCTAGATAGAAATATAAGGAATTATGATATAAATCAAATTGAAAATGTAGAGCTGAATGAAAAATTAAAATTTGAGGAATTTATAGAAATCTCTGGATCTGTAAATGATTGGGTGATTGATCGAGGATTACTTAATTAGAATTTTGATCCAGGTCGAATCATTTGTCGTGCTAACGATGTTAAACCAAGCACTTTTGGGAGGCAACCCATAGTTATCAGTATGCTTTGATTTAGTGTGTTTGATAGTCATGATTGTTAGTGTTCTATTGTATTTTTTTTATAGTGGATTGATCAATTTGATTAATGATTGGTAGATGTTTGGATTATTAGTGCTTTGATATGATCTCTGTCCGTGTCTTGAGGGAGATGATTCCTTAACTTCTTATTATGGTTAGACTTAATCTCTTATAGTAGTTGGATTAAAGAGTTCACTACAACTCTAGTTTTACTCAAACTTAAGTTTTGCAAGAGACATCATGAATTTAAACTGTGATAGATCCATCGTAATTTTGTTACTTCCTTTCTCTACCTTTATTTTTATTAGGTAGGAGTCGCGAACCTATTTGATGAATACCATGTGGATGATCTTACACTAACTTTATAACTTTAGAGGTGCTTAATTATAGTGATTAGATGATGCCTGAGATTGGTGTCTGGAAACTAATTTATTAAGGATAATCTTATCTTTGGGATTATAATCTATAAAATCATTTGAAATTACCTAATTTATTAGTGTAGTGATTCCGTTAGAAATTGGAGGTAAGGTAGTGAGATTGGATGAGTTAAAGGATGAACTAACCTTATTTATCATATGTGTATTTATGTTTGTGTTAAAACTTTATTTAGGTCTTGAAGAACATTTTTATATTCCCTTGCTGATACCTGCTATGCTAGTTTAGATTTACTTCCTGCTGCATATTGTTTTGTCCTAATGAATACTTGTAAATGTTTTTTATAGACCTGTGTGGTAGAGAGAATTTCTAAACTATTTTCTACCTGCTTATATTTTCTGTATTAAATGATATATATGTTAAAAATTAAGTTTGGGGGTAGGAAGAAAAAAATAAAATTTTCAAGTGAAAATACTTCTTTTTAGTGTAATTTTATTACAAGCATGTTTTATGTCAGATTTACTTTCTCCTACAGTCATTCTATCCGGATTATGCATGTATATGAATTTGATAGGATGTTGTAGTAGTAAGTAGAATCAACCTTTTCTTTTTCTCCATGCAACATTTTATAGAATTAATTGCATAATATTTTAAAATTTAAGTTTGGGGGGAAGAAATAAAATTTTAAAATGTAACCTTATTTGTCCTCAGTAGCCTGTATTTTATTTGATATCACTTTAAAAATAACTTATGGCATGTGATGTTACATTTAGGTTACTATAATTTCGATTTTAGGAATTTTAGAAAAATAACCTAGTTGAAATCATTAGTGAAGAAACTGTTCTAAAGTTAAGATATTTTGTAGGAAACATCGGGAAAATGATTTTTCTATTTATGGTAGAAAGGAGTTGAATATTTGAAAAGCTAAAATTCTTAGATTTATACTTAATGAGAATCGAGCCTTTATTGAAAACCTTTTTCGAACTAATATCTACACTTATAAAAAGTGAGAGAAAGTTTTGAGTTTTGGATTTTAGAGAGAGGATAGTGAAATTCAAAATTATTAAAGATCTATCCAGATATAGTAATCCTCACATAAAAAAAGTTAAAAAAAGGGATTAAAAATGATCCCAAAAAAAGAAAGAAAAAAAGTAAAAAAAAATGGTTGAACATGATCCCGAAAGAAAAACAAAAAAAATAAGTGAGGAGATGCTTGATGAGAACCCTAATCAAAAATTGGTTTCACTTGAATCTTTTTAAATGAAAAGACTTAAAAAAATCCTAAACTTATTCTTATTTCAAAAGGTATTGGTTAAATTGATATAGATAAGGTGCTTAAATTCTATTTTTATACTTTCTATGAATCATAGTTTGACAATTTTCAATAACTTTTAAAGTAATTAAAAAAATCAGGATTCCTAAGTTGAATATGAGATATTCTTACACTCTAGCACTAGGTTGATTTGTTAGAATTTCTCCTATGTTATACTATAACATTTCTAAGATGAAATTATAGGAAAATCTATTGAAACCCACAACCACAAGGCAACATATTTTATTTTTAAGGTTATAGTGTTACTTGAGGACAAGTAACCGTTAAGTTTGGGAGTCTTGACATGCCTAAAAAATGCTTGATTTTCCATATACATTTTATGCTTAATTTTAATGATTTGCACTTTAAAGGAAGGTATTTTGTATGTTTTTTGGTTTTAGGTATAAGAAATGTTTATTTGAGCAAAAGGAAGCAAAAACAGTGTAATTTGGAGCAAAAACGAGCAAGAAATGAAATTTTGCCCTGACATCTTTTGATAAGTCTTTCTATGTTTAATCTCTTTTAAACTTCTTGCATATTTTTGAATGGGATTACACTTTACAGAAAGGTTATTTTTGTGCTTATTTTGTAGGGCTATCTGTTAGGAACATAATGTAATTGAAACGGGGCGAATCAGAGCTAAAACAGAGCCAAACGGAGCCAAACGGTGGAGCTGCGCAGTGTGCTCGCCGAAAGCACCCTCGAGGGCGCCGACGACGAGATTTTCCCAAGAAGATTGAAAAATGACAGAGAAGCTCACCTACATCACCCTCGAGCCCACCGACAGTGCCTGGGATGATTATGAACTGACTTTTGGCTGTTACGGGCTGAAATTCAACGTATTTGGATGCTTTTTGAAGGAGTTCTTATGGAAACTCTTCAAACTTCGTCACTACACTTTAAAAGAATGAATTTAGGTCAAAAAAGAGAAGAGGAATGTTAGGAAAAACTTGGAGAATGTTTAGGGTTCATAGATTAGAAGTAGAAATGTAGATTTTTACCCTTTTGGAGAGATTGAAGAGAAGATTTTGAGAGAATTTTTAAGGGATTACACTAGAATTGCATGGATCGACGGGTGGCTTTAAGGGAGAGATCTTCATCTTTCTTTCAAATGGAAAAAGCTAAGTATTCTTCTTCATTATCTTATGATTTTTTAAACACTTACCTAATGGGCTTGCTTTGGTTAAATGAAGTTTCTATTGTGTTTTCTTTGTGCTTTGTGACATATCTCTCTTACTCTTTCTTCTTCTTTGGAAATAGTGCATGAGAAGATTATGTCATTCTTTTCCTTTTAATTTTCTTTTATATTTTGTGGAATTCAAATGTAGGATGTTCAGATACATGCTAGAAGAAGTTTTATATATAAATGTGATGGTTTTCACTTGCACTTCATTATCATTGCAATTAAGGCCTGTTGTAATGTTAAAATTCATTATGAAAACATAAAATCTGAGAGGTTTATGCTTTCTACAGCTGAGTACAAACCACATTCAAATTTCATGGATGGTGAAGTTCATGGAGATTGAATGCAAAGAAATGGGGAATTATAATTATTAGACGTATAAGTGGAGATTTTAGAGTGACAGACTAAATCTCAAATTCGGTCCTATTGTTTGAGTACTGAAGCGGAGATGTTATCCCTCAGGTGAGGGAAATGTGGGAGCTCCGAAGTGAGAGTCAGTATCCTCCCAGCCTAGCCACAGATTCAGTAAAAAAGCATAGGATTAGTCAATGTTCTTTATGGCTGGACCAAAGGGTAAAGAATAGGATTACTCCTATTTGGCACATACAATATTTAATGCATCTCATTCCTATGCATTATTCATTTCATTACATAAGATTAGTAGTTTTTAGTATCTCAAAATTCTCCAAACCAATTCATCCAAAAAGGGTTGTCTTTAGAATTAACACTTGCATTTAGGAGTAGTTGCTAGATAAAACATCATTTTAATCGAAATTCCAAACTAAGGAATAATTGTAGTAGACTAGAATTTGACTAAGGACCTTTTATCTCACTTCCCTGTGGGATCAACAACCTGGACTCCACTAGTGCCCTGTATTTTTTCAGCGATACATATACTTGCGTCGATATAAGTGCCTTTATTATTAATCAAGTACTATCATTTTTATCACCTCAAAAAGTCGCGGTCAAGAATATTTCAAAGAAAAATTTTAAGAGAAAATAGAACATGAAGTTCTAAAAAACAAGAATCATGATGAGATAGAAGATGATTCTGATGATACAGATAATACAGAAATAGAATATGTTTAGGAAAAATTTGAAGTGCTTGAATCAACGAAACCAGAAAATAAAAGTTTAATTCCATCTAATGTGAAACCTCTTGAACTTGAAATGAAAATTCTTCCAAAACAATTGAAGTATGTATTTTAGGGGAATCATCAACATTAATAATGAAAATTCTTCCAAAATAGTTATCGTATCCTTAGATTTAAATGCGTTACAGGAAAAAAAATTACTAGGTATGTTAAAGAATTATAAATGAGCTTTTAGTTGAACTTTAGCTGATATCAAAGGAATTAGCCCTTCTATTTATATGCAAAGAATTTTTTTAGACAATGAACATAGACCTAGATTTGATCCACAAAGGAGACTGAACCCAATGATGAAAGAAGTAGTAAAGAAAGAAATTTTAAAGTGGTTAGATGTTGAAATCATATATCCCAATTCTGATAGTGCCTGGGTAAGTCCAATTCATTGTGTTCTTAAGAAAGGAGGAGTGACAGCTGACATAAATGAAAAGAATGAAATTATACCAACAAGGCAAGTCACTCGTTGGCTAATATGTATTGATTATAGAAAATTAAACGTTGCCACCAGAAAATATCACTTTCCTTTACCTTTTCTAAATGAAATGTTAGACATATTTGTTGTGCACAAGCATTATATCCTTTTTGATGGATATACTGGTCATCACGAAATACCTATTGCTCCTAAGAATCAAGAGAAAATTACATTTACTAGTCCTTATGGAACCTTTGCTTTTAACAGAATGCCCTTTGGATTATGTAATGCACCTGCAACATTTCCAAGATGTATGATGTCAATCATTAGCAAATTGATAAATGATGGAATATAAGTGTTTGTAGATGATTTCTCAGTATTTAGAGACTCATTTAATGCATGTTAAAGCAACTTAGGAAAAGTTGTAGAGGCATATAAAAGAATAAATTTAGTTCTGAATTGGGAAAAATGTCAATTTATGGTTGCAGGAGGAATTGTAACTGTGCATAAAATATCTGTATATGACATGTAAGTTGATCCTAAAGAGATTCAAATTATAGAAAAATTACCACCTTTTACCACAGTGAGAGGGGAATGAAGCTTTTCGGGACATGTTGGATTCTACAGGTGATACATTAAAGATTTTTCAAAAATAACTTAGCCTTTAATCCAATTGTTAGAAAATGATAAGAAGTTTGATTTTAGGAAAGAATGTTTAAAAGCATTCGACTCACTAAAGAAAAAATTAATCGCTGCTCCTATAAAATTTTCACCTGAACGGGAGATACCATTTAAGTTAATATGCGATGCCAGTGGTTATGATATTGGAGTTGTTTTAGGATAAAGGTATGAGAAAGTATTTAAAGTTATATGCTGACCCGACCGCAAATAACGCAGTAATATTCACTTCCAAAAGATAGCCAAAAACTTTGACTCAATTTATAAATAGCGGCTAGTGTATAAAATTAATATGATGTAAATTTAGAAAATATTTTTACACACGAGGGGTACTACGCAAGTATACATATCGTTTCAAGTAATATAGGGCTTTGAAACAAAAACCCCAGTATCGATCCCACAGAGAAGAATTATAGTGATAAATTTTCTAAATAAAATAAAAAATATATTTTTTATCTTTTAATTTAATTATAAATTACTATTAATTTACTACATGCAAATAAAGAAAACAATAATAAGAAAATGATTTATGAAATATATATAAAATAAACAAACTTTCTTTCCTTCAATAAATCTAAGATTTTTAAGATAATTTAATATTCGTTGGAGAATTCGATTTATAGTATTGTGCCAAATAGAAACATTCCTATTCTTTACCCTTTGATCCAGGCACAAAGAACATTGGCTAATTTACAGAATAGGTTCGGATGTATTGTTAGTAGAATGGGTTAATCTAGGCTCACACTTCTAGATGTCCAAGGGTGGCTATGGTCGGCCCTACTAGTGACCCTTTCCTAATCTATAAATCAAATAATAAGAATTTAGTATGTCACTCTAAAAACTTATCAATTATATGCTCTTTAAATCTTATCTTCCTATTTATTTGCACTTCACCTTGAATAGCCCACACATGGCCTTCGACTACCCAAGGATTCATGTGACATTTACAAGTTAAGAGTTCTTCTCCTTCAAGGTCTCAAAACTCTTCAACAGGTTTTAACAATTCAAATGACCAATTTAAAAAGTAAAGTAAGATCAGGTATTAATGTCATCACAATGTTTTGAAAATATTTAAATTTCAATTCTTCATTGAATCTTTATATTATCTTATCTATCTCTTCATAATTGAAGGAAGAAAGTAAACTAAATACTCAGAACACATTGAAAATAAATAGCAAAACATGATAATTAAACTTTGAATCAAAAATATAAATACTTATCTCAAATATTTCTTCTACAGATCTTCTGATTCCTACTGACTCCACAGTGTAATGAACTCCAGATGCAACAAATTGAAAATAAACTCACTAAACTAAACAAAAGTGGCCCTAAATTTCTCTCTCTATTTCTCTCTCTAAGGATTAGAGATCCTAAAGTGGATAAGAGAAAGGGTTACAATGGGAGGGGCACGTTTTCTGAAGAAATGGACCCATATTTATAGGTTTCAAGGGTTTCCTTGAGGCAGCTCTTCAAAACATGTCCACATTCAATGAATCTTCTAGAAGGTCGGTCTGGCGCCTAGGCGCTGGAATCTGGCGCCTAGGCGCCGGACACCACATCCAGTTCTTCGCACCTCTTCACTTTGGCTCGCACCTCTTCGCGATTAAAACCATTTTGGAGCTTCCAAATGCAATGTATCACATGTCCTATTATCAAGGAACAACTGCCAGTCTTCTAGAATGTCCAATAACCGCTCACTCCATCAAAATAACTGATCAAACGTTGTAAAAAACTTGACAGTTTTTGTATCGAGTCTGGCGCTTAGGCGCCAGCTTCTGGCGCCTAGGCGCCAGGCCATATTTTTTATACTTTTTGTATTTCGCTCCATTTTTGCTCCTTTTTGCTCCTTTTTCCTTTTTTAGACCTTTTTACATTACCTACATCCAAAAACACAAAAAATACCTTTTATTAAAGCATAATATCCTTAGAAATTAATAAGAATTAAGACATAAAGAAATAGGTATTTTTTTATAGATCAAAATCCCCCAAACTTAAATGTTACTTGTCCTCAAGTAACTCTTTCTACTATATAAAATATATAACCTTTTGAATAAAAGATAAATATTTAAGATTCCTTATAATTTTTTATTTTATAAAGTCTTTAGTAAATTGTTAACCCAATTTCACTAACTAGGTTTAATTTTAAGAATTTAAAGAATATTTAACTCGCCAAATCATAAGATTCAAACTTTCCATCCATTTTGAAAATAATAGAAATATATTATCTTAAGCTTTCATAGATTATTTACAAAAAAAGATCTTCTTGAAAAATCTTTTCTAAATAAATATTTATGTATAAAAACTAAGTAAAGTATGTAACTAGTTTTCTTCTTATAAGATAGTTCAAGTGAAGCCAATTTTTGATTAGGTATTTCCTCAATTTTCTCCTGCCTTTATATATATATCTGGATAGCCTGTTAATGCTTTTGAACTTCACTATCCTTAACTTATATTTTCAAAACTTATACATTTCCACTTAATTATTATAACATAAATAAGAATTCAAAAAGATTTCCAATTTTTTCTTTTTCAAGTGATAATTTTTTATTACTTAATACTTCTAAAAATCTATTATTTCTATCATGAATAGAAAAAATTCTTTATCTTATTCTTCTTTAAGTTAAATAATTATGTTCTTAAAATCAATCAAAGTTAGTAAAATTTTGGTTAATTTTTACTAAATTGTTTATAATTTCAAAAATAAAAGTGATCTCAAATAAGTTCTTCATTCCTTAAGTTATGTTAAAAAGTTTTTTTTTTATTTTTATGAAAATATTAGCTCTTTAAGGACAAATAAAATTTAATTTTGAATGGATTTTCCCTTCCCCTAAACTTAAGTATTGGTATACTATGATAATTTGAAAGTATGAGAGAAAGAAAATCATAAGAATTTTTAATAAGTATTTAAAAACAATCTTAAAAAGAAAAATTAACTTCTATCAAGCTTTTATGAATAATTAAGATAAAATTTAAGCATGTATAAAAAGTAAGCAGGCTAATTTTATGATGATACTAAATTTGAAACAGAATTAAAACAGAGCAAAATCATTAATTACTAAAGAGTAGACTAAAACAACATATAAATTAATTCTAACTTCAGTCTCAACACAATATACTAAGAATATTTTAACAACAGAATCCTAACACTAATCAGTCAACATACATCAAACACCAAACTAAACGAACAAAACAAACTAACAGAGTAGCTCAACATAAAGATCTATAACTACTAGTCACTATCTGTAGCATCATCATCGTCATCATCACCAAAGGAAAATTCTACGTCCTTAGGATCAACAAATGGTGTGAATCTGGGAAAAGTAGGAATCCTACAGTGCGTTTGAAATAACTCCTGCTGCTGCTCTAAAAACTGATCATGCATTGATTCCCAGAAATCTGATGGTGCTCAGCAGAAGTAGAGGGTCTAGAAGTAGAAGGTCTTCCTGCAGTATGTGCAGAATTAGAAAGAGTGGTTGATCTCTTCCCTCGAAAACGATCATAGATACTAACACTCTCCTGCCCAATTGGCTTGGTAAACTTTAACTTCTCCTCAGAAATATCAACAGTGACTCCATTACTAAAACATAGTGAATAGATCAAAGATGGAAATCCCAATCCAATAGAAGTGTTGGACCTCACACTAGAATCCACAGAATCATAAATAATGCTCCTGACAATAATAGGCATGTTGACCTCATTTTTGATGAGGTCTTCTCTTCTCTCTTTAGTACTTAGGATCTAGCCTTAGGCTTTTCCTTTGACTATCTTAGAGGACTAGAAGTGGAACCCACCTTTTAGAATTTCAAAAAAACCTCTTAACTCCCTGCAAACTCCACAAACTTGATTGTAGACCCCTAATCACCTAGAGGGTTGAAATCGAAATGTGGAAGTTTAAAGGACGAGTTCTTATACGACTCTTTGGCCTTAGGATGCCCTGCAGGAGGCCCAGTCGCAGTGAAGGGCTGACTTACACACACTACAACTATACACTACACTTTCACACACCTCCTAAAACCACACCCATACCCAACTTGACCTCGTGACTCATGCAGGTGATTCACATGGATGGTCCTTAAACCCTAAGCCCTTGGCTAAGAGGGTTAGGAACAACATAGTGAATGCCTCAAATGAGTCCCTTCATGGCTCATCTAGGCTTGATATGGCTTCATGGTTCACCCAAAATGGTTCCATTCCACTTACATTTACCCAAACTTCAATTTTCTAATTTTTCAATTTTTGACCCCCGGGACCCTACACCCACCTAGCCTACCCAAAACCCTTGAAATTACCCAAATTTCTAGAAAAAAATCTCCAAATCACCCAAAATTCCTCAAGAAAAATCCCAAACATTCCCACATTACTCAAATTGATCATTCATCGCCAAAAATACCAAAAATTCCAAAAATACCACCAATACCCTCCAAATACCCAAAATGCCCCTCTTGACGCAAAAATCCAAAAAATCAAACAATTCCCAGAAAACTCCAGAAAATCCCAAATATTTCCAATTTCATTTTGTTCAACTATGCCATGGGCTAATTTTGTCAATTTACCCCACTGTTGTCAAAATCCCCAATTTGACCCATTTTAACCCAAAATGAACCCAATTCAAACCCAAACCACCTCAAATTTGTTTCAAACCACTCATGACACATGCCTAAACAAATTGCAACATTTATTTGACATGGTCCTTCACAAAAATTTCATCCCAATAGCCCTTTTTAAAATCCAAAAGCCCACTTCCATGAAGCCTTTAAAAGCCCACTTCCACCAAATCCAAAAGCCCAAAAATTCATCCAAAGTCCATATGACACTCTTCTTCATCATGCATTCAATTAAAATCATCCCTAAGTCCCAATCCAATGATCAAATAATTCTAAATAAAGCTTCATACAACCTTCCACCAAAATATCCAAAATCCTTAAAATCCATTTTTATGAAGTTGACTAAACTTTTCCCAAGCCAAATGGAGCCATGAACAAGCCATTCTCAAGCCACATGAAGCCATGAGTGCTTTGACTTGTCATTAGTCCATTTATGGAGAGAAGAGGGGGTTCTTTCTTAAACCTCCCTTAAACCTTTTTTACCTTAAGCATGTCACACACTATACCATGCTTAGCCACCTCACCATGGATGGGGACTTCACTACCCCAATTCAGCTGACCCAAATGATTCTTCCTCAGCCCAAGGTCAAGCCTTGGATGGTGAACCTAGCCCAAATGCATGAGTTGAACCAAACCAAGCCAAAATGAGCCTTCTCCCATTCCATTTAAATCAAACTCCTTTACACATTTCCATGCCAATTGACTGCACTAAACCCCAGCCTTGACCCACCTGAACAAGATGGTGACCAGTGCCTGGCCGGCCAGCCACCAGCCGCCGGAAAACACCATGGCCAAGACCTTGGGAGGAGCCAAAAAAAATTGCAATTCTCCCTTGCGACTTGTCTCGACCCAAATGGACGAGCATAGCTCTTCTTCTCCTCACCGAGCAGCTCGATCCCCGACCTTAAACCCCACAGGAGGCCCTCCACCCTCTCCTATTTAAACACCACCTCCTCTCGGCCATGACGGGTGCTGAACCAGACCTTACTGAAACCCTGCCAAAATTGCTCCAGACCACTCTCCACACTTAGAGCAGTTGATCCCTAGTGACAATTTGCCCTAATCCCCACCAACAGAGCCCAATTTCTTAGCCAAAATTCCACCCAAAACCAGGACATCTCCCAATTCTCCACCAAATTCAAATTAAACTCACCCACACCGCACAAGGTCAAGAGAAGGAGTTCCCAGAGTGAAAGCCCACTCTCCGGGCCACCCATCTGTTCCAGACTCCAAGCTTTGTAATCGGTTGTGGTCGAAATCATAGCTGGACAATTCACCAGCCCAAGGGACTTCATCTGGAGCTTGCTTGGACCCAATCGAAGGTGACACAACTCTCAGATCGAAGCTTCACTTCTCTGAGCAAAGGTATGGACTCACTCTTCTTCCTGAGCTTACGAGAGATTCTCTATTTAATTTGAGTCAATTTCAATACATGTTTACCGTATGGATGTGTTCGTATCCTCGAGACGAATCCATAGAGCATAAGAACACAAAAATCCGTCGAGAATCGAGTGAGAAATTAGGGTTAGAAGGTTGACAGTCACGGATGCACACCAGTCATAGACGATGACTGGGAGCCGTCGGATCGAGCGTGTATCGAGCGGACGGTCTGGATCGAGCCGGACAGCGCCATGGTGCATGAACCGCGGGCCCCTGGAGCGCTGAGTCGGATGGCGGCGCCGAATCAAAAGACGACGTGTGGCCTTTCGGAGCTGCCGAGGATGGCGTGGCGCCGCGTGGATAAGTAGGAAATGACGGTATTTTTTATTTATTTAATTCCCTAAACTTCAAATATGCATAACTATGTGTAGGAAAATCAGAAAAATAAAATAAAAATACCCTCTTGCTCAGTAAACAGAAGAGAATAATGTGGAAAAGAAATCATGTAATTTCATCAAGTATTTTATTTTTAATTATTTATTTACTCTCTACACTATTTCAATTCTCCATGAATGTATACAATTCACCATGGCATGAGACCATAGGGCTTTTGGAGCCTCTGAATTTGGGAACATTCCCTGAATTTTCCAAAGTCAGAGGCCACCCCTATGAAGAGTTGTTGATTTTTCAATTCTAGGTCACTATTCTGAGTATTTTAATTCCAATAATTAGCATATTGTGAAATAAATTATAGGAAAATTTGGTGATGTTTCTTAAGACCAGAGGACCCTAGGGAAAATGGTTTTTGAGTTAACTCACTTGTAATAACCCTAATTGGCTTAAACACCCAAAATGGAGCTTTATTTAATTAGAGCTAATCATACATCAAATTGACTTGAAATCAATTCTCCACTGTCCTTTAGGATCAGGGGAACCCACCATAAAAGTTTAAAGTCAATTGGACTTGGTTAGCCCTATCAAATGGGTTGATTAAGCCATTTAGCCAAAATTAAACTTCAAAAATTCATAACTTTCAAAATACTTCTCAAAAAATTCACCAAATTGGTTTTGGAGTCTCTCTGATATCAGGGGAATTTAAGAAAATTAAAATTGCAATTTTCTAAAAAGTTGATTTTTTGCATTATTTTAATATTTTTAATAATTAAAAAATAATAAAAATCACAAAAATAATAAAATTCACCAAAATGGCACATTTTGAATTTTAATCACTTAGGAACAAGCCCCATATTTTTCTTAAGTCTCTATGATGAGATATTAAATTTTAAAGCCCTAAGGTAATTTTAAAGTTAAAAAATGTATTTTCTAGCATTTCCACTAAAATAATTCTAATAAATCAAAGAAAAATTATCAAATTATAAAAATTAGTTCTCTGGTTTCCTTGATATTAGAGAGATTTTTGAAAAATATAAAATTCATTTTTCAACCTTTATTTTATTTTTAAATTAATTAATACTCCAAAACTCAAAATAATTATAATAAAAAGAATGTAATTCAAAAAATCCCCAAAATTGGTCCAAGTGGTCCTCTGGTCATTAGGAATGTCCCATAATTTTCTTAAGGATAGAAACTTTCCCTTGGTTATATTACTAAATTTTCCTTGAAAATCCCTATTTTTCACCAAAAATAATTACATAAATAAATTAAGTACAGAAAAATCACATTTTCTCCTCTAATGTCTTGATTGACATATGAGTGAAGTCACATAAAAATTTCAAGTTCATTTAGGCTCAACTTAGTGAGTTATGAAATTAGTAAGTTTAAAGGGCAAAATAGTAATCAAAATTTTAACCTATAATTAAAAATTTTAGGTTTAATTAAAAGGGTGGGTAAAATATTTGATACTAAGTTGATTTTGGATGTTTGAAACTTAGGTAATTAAAGGGTAGAAACCTACCAAATAATTTGAAAGTAATTAAAATAAACCTTAATTAAATAATTGTTTAAACTTGGAAGAATAATAAAAAAAAATGGAATTATTAAAATAGGGATATTATTAAGAAGAGATTTATTCTTTAATCTAAGAATCCCTAAATTAATCACCTCAATAATATTTAATTCCTAATTAAAATGATAATCAAATTCAAAATTTAAAATGCTAAAAGACTTAATCATTAAATTAAATTAAAATTAAAACATTTAAATTAAATCCTTCTAAAATTTCAATTAAATTAATACTTTAACAATTAAAATTAAATCATCCTTAAAGCATAAAAAATAAAATATTAAACTAAAATTAAAAAAATTAAATTAAATTAAAATTTAAATTAAATTAAAATTAAAATTAAAACCAAATTAAAATTTAAATTAAATTTAAATTTAAATTAAATTAAATTAAATTAAATTAAAATTTAATTTAAATTAAATTAAATTAAATTAAATTAAATCACATTAAATTAAATTAAAACATATTAAATTAAATTAAATTAAATTAAAAAATAAAATAAAGTTAAAATAAAATTAAAATTAAATTAAATAAATTAAATTAAATTAAAATTAAAACTAAACCAAATTAAATTAAATTAAAATTAAATTAAATTAAATTGAATTAAATAAAACATCACTTAAGACAAAGAATTAAAAAATAAATCTAAAACAACTTGAACACTATTCCAAACTTAAACCCATTAATTAAAATTAAGTCGAATCACAAATAACTTGGACATCGATTTGCCCTCAAAAGCTCTTGTTGTCATAACTCCTAAACGCAGTGTTAAGTGAAGTGTTACTTCACTCATAGGATATTCAAATGTCCTAGTTCACTGAGTAAGATAACAAAACTTGAACTCCTGGATGATTGATTCATTGTATAATTAAATTCTCTTAGACTTAAAATAATCCTAGAGGTATTGAAAAGATGTTTAAGACTCATCTTAAGCACTTCCTCAGTATGATAGGATATTTATAAGAACAATTGGACTTAATTGTTCTTTGATGAAGAAAATCGTCCTCAAACCAAAACACAAGAACCTAGACGTCATAGGAAATGACTAGCTATAGGATTAGGAACTTGGTAGAAAACCATAACCCTTCCCATAGCTTTTCCTAGGAACTTGCTTTAAATGCTTAAATATTCTAAATTGTGTTTAAGTGCAGCTTGGGATGACGGGAAGACCCTCCAGGTACACTTTTTATTTTATTGCTATTTACCTTCTTGCAATTTACCTTATTGCAAATGCACTTACTTTTCTTGCATGATAAACAACTGTTGCATGAAAACCCACACCTTTAGGATAGTCCCTAAAATTGAAACCAAACTAAACTAAAAGTTATTATAAGATAAAATTCACCGCCACAACATTTCAAAATATAAAACAACTCAAAATTTAATCACAAACAAAACAACAAAACTACAACTACAACTAAATTAAAACGTCTTGTTGGATGATCGAGAATTCCTCGGATGATGTAACCTACGTGTTGCTAACTGGATTTCCCACGGTCTAAATGAAAGTGTGGAACTCATTTAGTTGAGTTTAGCAAATTCATACGGACTAAGTGAATCAGATAAAAATAACGATGCGGAAGGATGGAGCACGTGGGATCTTAACCGGTGTTGTTATAATCAATTTTAAGATTTGTTTTAATTAAAACATAAAAAACACTTGGATTTTAAGATTTCTAAAACCAAACTCTTCTCTTCTCTTTTGATTACAATCTTCTAAAACTAAACCTCTGCAACAACAAGGAGCTCGGAGCATGGTGGGCAGCACGGCCATCGTCATCAGCAAAACCTGAGTCTACTTCAGCAAAACTTTCTTAGAATTAAATAACCAAGCCATAGGATTTCAAGGTAGTTTCCCTAGTGCAACATAAATCCTCAATCATTTTGTTAGGCATTTGCATTGCAAATTAAGCCCTAACCAGTCTTAGGATTCCGAGGTAGTTGTCCGATACGACATATACCCTCACATCTTTGAGGCTATTTGTGTGATCACATCATACGAATATAAGTCCTAATTTATTAAAATTGGCAGGATCAAAACATTAAATAAACATTAGGGTCTTCCTAAATTCAAGCCAAACAATAGGATAGTCGGGAAATTACCGAAGTTCGCTTCAAATCTGTGATTTCTCCTACCTCTCTTCCTTTGAATTCCTAAAATAGAATGTTCCAAATTTGATCCATTCCTTATTGAAATTCCAAAATTAATCCCTTGGAAAGTTAAACTTTGAAATTCTTGAGAGCAGAACCACTGATTATTATCGAGTGTTTTCTTAGGTGATTCTCGTCACTTAAGATGTAATTAACTATAGGGGCTTGCCCTTATAGGGAATTTTAAGAACCCAAGTAATATAAACCCTGCTTAATTTCTTTGTATTAAGCAGGGGAACTTGTCCGTTTATAAAATTGGTTCGCAGACCAAATGGATGTCACAAATCTTCTAGTTTATTTAATCGAGCCCCATCACCAAACAGTGTGTCTATTCTTCGGGATAGATACATGGTTTGCGGTGCGGTGCTCGTTTATATAAACTATTCGGGATGTGAGATCAGTTTGATTTCATATCTTAAAATCTTCAAATTTAAAAATTGTTTTCAAAACAAAATACTACTTTTTCAAATTATTTATTTAAATTAAATTAAAAATTCGCCGACAATTTTTGTAGGCGACCCCTCTTTTCAAAAATACAACACACAAACCTAAAAATATGCCGACAACTTCTGGCGACTCCGCTGGGGAAATTCCTCTCTCCATTTTTAATCGAATAGTTCTGCTTTCAAAAATTGGCAAGTGTATCCATGTCCCTAGTGGATCAAACTACCCTTCTTTCCGTTGGAATACTATGTTCATTTCTACCTTGAACGAGTATAGCCAACATTCTCTCGGATTTAGGAGCCACTGTTTAGACACCCCTAAATAGAGAGGTTCTGAGATCCTTTTGCCTCTTTTTTGAGGTGGGGTGGACCCCCAATAGGTACTAGTTTAGGAGCGGTTCTTCGAGTCGAGAGGTCTTGCATAAGACTTTCTTTCCCTTTCCAATTCTGAATCAGATTCCTTACCTTCTCTACACCTTTAAACATTCTGTTCCTAATAAACAAACCCTCTAATGAATGACTCTTTTAATAAATAACTCCTTTTTACAAATACATGAACAAATGTGTGTTCGGACTCTTTTCGATTCCTTTCTTTTCGTCGCGATGAGAAGAAGCATAACTTGGGATCGACAATCGAATCTACTTTGCGGAAGATGTCTACCCCAAAGCTGATTTTCTCCTTCACCGATGGACTCGGACTTCGATGTTTACGAGGATGAGTCGCCCGACAATGGGATCATCCGGTTTGGACAAGGATTCGAGAACACAAATGTCAAGATCACTCGACGTTACCCTTTTCGCACCGACGGACAAAGTATCCGAAGCGAAAGACCTTTGATTGAGTTCGACCTTAAGTCGACTCGAGAGTTCCTTCCCCTGCAAAGTGTTCCAGCTGAGAGGAATACTACTGTCCATAGGAGGACTGTTATCTCTACCCCCACTGGTCTAGTCATCTCTGCATCTACCCTGGCTTCCGCCAAACTATAAGGGAAGGAAGTTCAAATTTGTAACGAGCATGTTACCGTGGACGGTACAGATTTCCGTGCAAGACCTTCTATTTTTGAAATTGGGTCTAGCTTAAGGGTTCCACCCTTAACACGAACTCAGAGAAGAAACAGAGGTAGGAAGATTGCCGAGAAGGCCGTAGCTGCTGAAGTCGCTTTCTTAGAAGAAATCCCTGAGTACACACCACTACCTGAGTACATACCATTGCCTGAGTATACACCGCTTTTGGAAGGAAGTAGATTCCATCCCCTTTTCGCCGCAGCTGATGAGGAAAATGTTTGCAGGATTGCTTCTACATTACCTCGACCCGCAAACTATAGCGATAGCCGAAAGAAAAGGGCTATGATTACACCATTTACTCGACCGCAAACCCTGATAGAAAAGTTAGCAAAGAAAGAAAATGCCCTGTATCAGAAATTTTAAGAAGGATAGGGCGGGTTCCAGCCAAGTCCCGTCTTGGGCCGCGAGTAGAACCTGCTATCGCTGCGGAAAAGCCGAAAAAGAGAATGAAAGCTAGTCCACCTGTCGTTGTTTCGGGACGAAAAATTAGGGAGGATACCACCTTCCGGCATTTGGTCGACGGACCATCCGGTCCTAGCACCTGTCGCTAGAAGGATGGTATGGCTTCCCACTACTGGGACAATTAAGATTAAAACAAGAACTCGAGAAGGAAAGTCTCGTCGAGGAGACTTGAGTCCGAAGAAAGTGCTACCGCAATGAAGGGGACTCATGAGAAGGAAACCCGACGATTATCGCATGACAACCGCAAGGATGTACGAAAAGACCACTAGAAGATGCTATGGAATAGCTAAGAAGCGATATTCGGCGATTAGAAAGAGAAAGAGAAGAAAAATTCGGAGATGAAGTCGACTCGTCGAGTTCATGGATGATGAATATACGGAAATTAACATGGTTGAAACACGAGCTTCATCGGCTTCACAAGGTGTTCTGCGGCAGCGAGAAGAGAGGAGCCGGAAGTGATGAGGATACGGCTTCAAGAGAAAGATGATACGATTGCCCAAATGGCAAAAAGGATGGAAGAGTTGGCTGCAGCCCTAGCCACTCTCCAGAGTCAGGTTCAACCCCAAAGAGAAACACCACCAGAAGTTATTCACTTTGTAGATGGAGGAAAGGAGATTACATCCGTCAACGGGGATGATCAATTAAAAATGGATGCAACACAAAGCATGATTCTAGAAAAGGATATCAAGAGCATGGTAGAACAGCAGGTGTGAGAAGCCTTGGCACAATCAAAGAGCGGGACATCCATTCGGACGGGTAGACCTTACCCCGAAGAATTTGACGCTGTCCAATATCCGAAAGGCTTCGTACCACCTCTGTTCAAGACCTTTGATGGAACCAGAAACCCTCGGCAACATGTTGCACATTTTCATGCCAGCTGTTGCAATGCCGGTGAAAGTGATGCTTTACTCTTCTAACAATTTGTCAGCAACCTGTCAGGAATCGCCTTTGATTGGTATGCAGAATTAACGAACGGTTCGGTAAAGACATTTTTAGAATTAGAGAACCTCTTCATCAAGCGATTTGCCGGAGCTCAGCACCACATCACTATAGGTGATTTAGTGGTAGAGAAGCATAAGTCGAACGAAACTTTGGTGGACTACATACTTCGATGGAGGAATCTAAGTATGAAGTGTGAGCCACAGCTACAAGAACATCATGCAGTCGACATTTTACTTAAGAGCATTCATGGCCCGATAGCACTTCTCCTCAAGGGATTTACTATTAAGACTTTCGAGAAGTTGTTAAGCAAGGCCGGAAGCTTGCAAGAGGAGGCGAAGCAATTAGGTTTCACCGATAAAACAGGCAAACAGAAGCCCATGAAAACTTTTGAAAAGAAGTCCGGGATCGTCACAGAAGTCGATAAAGGCGAGCGACCAATACAAATATCGCCGAACGACCGCAAGCAAATTCAACGGAATTACCGAGCAACCCCGAGCCCGGCTATCATTCATCTCAACGAGTATGAACAACCGCCTCGTCCACAACGTACATTAAGGGAGCTTCGAACGGGGAGTATCCGTTCGAGAATGAGGCGAGTGTCGAAAATGTTCCGCGGTCCGATGAAGACTCTAGATTTCCAACTCGCCGAGCCTAAGAGACCAGAAGAAGTCGACAAGAAAGGTGATCCCAACTTTTTCCCTTACCACCGGATGCTTGGGCACAAGATAGAAGATTGTATTATCTTCAAAAGTTGGCTCAACGACAATCTTCGAAAAGGGAACATAACAATCCCGAAGGAATACATGAAGGAACCCCAGAAAGGAGGTTCCGCCAATGTTATCTCAACAGATTTCATTGTTCCGATAGATCCCTATGCGACTGATGTTGGATGTACTACCGCTTGGACAAAGTCTTCGAAAAAGATTTTAGATCGCATCCAAACCACTTCGGTGCAAGCCTCAATTCAGAGTTTGAAACAAGTCAAGTCGGCACTATCACTTGCGATAGAAGAACCACCTCAACAAGAGACGATTGAAGGAAAGAAGAAAATTGATGAAGAAGAGGAGACCGAGGCTCTTAAGGCTAGACTAGGGGCTACTTATCCTAGGATAGTTGTTTCCGATTCAGGGGAGAAATCCCTCGAACCTCCGACTCGTATGATTATCTGCTCACTCCGGTGGGATCTTATAATGATAAGGATTATGGCGTTGGCTACATTTTGACTGTTTCTAACGATTACGTGACTAGAGACAACCAACCTAGTCCGGACGTCGATTCCGATACAAATAACAATTCTCAAATCATACACAATCTCGACGATCACAATGACGAAGAAGACATCCACCAAGGAGGCTACGAGAGTTCAACAAGCAACGAATCTATTTGCGCGTTTCGAGGAGCTCCAGTCACAATAGAGTTAGAGCCTTCGGACTGCGAAGCTAATCCGGAAGAACCTGTCATTCGATTCGGGAGGAGACACCGACAAACTCACTACTAGATTCGGGAGAAATTACGAAGTCAACTTAAGAAGTGGAAGAGTTCTAACTCCGAGAATGGGTCCAAAGGACAAAGGAAAGCGAGTGGTTATTCAGGAAGAACCAACCCCGGCAGAAGAAATACCCATTCGGGAAGAAATCGAGACACATGGAAATAAAGTGGACTACAACGTGCTAGCCCAACTTAGGAAACTACCAGCCAAACTAAGCATTTATGACGCTCTCATCTTATCAAAGGAGATGAGAGAAGCTCTGATCAAGGCCTTGCTTGATCCAGAAATTTGCTTAGCTCAAATGACCGGAAATTCCTTAGATGAGGTTTGCTCGTTAAAGGAACAGTGAGGTGTTACATTCACGGACAATGACTTACTTCTTGGGAAAGCAGACCACAACCGACCGTTGTACATTTCAGTTACAATTGGGAAGTTTACACTCTCCAGAGTATTGGTGGATCCAGGGGCATCAATCAATATAATGAATCTTCGAACGCTAGCATACTTGGAAATTGATGCTCACGAGCTCGAAGCAGACAAAATGTTATTAAGAGGATTCAACCGAGAAGGAGAAAGAGCCCTCGGATCAATAACACTGCTAATGAAGACCGGTGACTTAGCAAAGACAACCGCGAAATTTCACATAATCGATTCGAAACGTCATACAACGCTCTACTCGGGCCGACCATGGATACATGAAAACCGGATGGTACCATCATCTCTACATCGATTGCATCAAATACTACAATGGAGGGGAACGAGTGCATCAAAGGTGACTTACAACCATTCTCCGTACATGAAATTGGAATCCATGAAGATGCGACTTATTAAGCACCTCCAAAGAAAACAATCTTCTCCGGAGATACCATAACGAATGAAGCGAAGGAAGTTCGGGACGACGAAGAACACGAAGTTCTAGTCCAACGAGTCACTTACCACTCCCTTACGGCGAGATGGTGAAGGTTTCTCCACAACTCGCATCCGAGGTCAAGGCCGGGGACGAGGTCGTGGCAGAGACGTTAAGACAGTTGGACAAAGGAAACCAGCCATCAATGTTGATTGGAAGACAGTTCTGAAGAAGAGAAAGAAATCAAGCAAGAAGCAACGACAATAAGTCGGAAGAAGCCGCAATTCAGGATCTCTCTCGAAGATGAAAAGAAATAGGAAAATAAATCGATGTACGAGAAGATTAACCACTATGTACATACTATGACCCTGACCCCTATCCATTCTAATAAGATCGAGGGTATGGTGGTCAAAGAGGTACGTAGCAGCGGTGCAAAGCCCATCAAATTCTACTGTGGTGCTCCTTCCTCCAAAACTGAAGACAATGTACAATTTGAAGATGTCACTTCTTCCGAATTAATGGAATTGCCTTTTGAGTGGTACTCTCCCTGTGTTCAAAATTTAATTCGGCCGTGGTTTCTTACCTCGACAGATGGACAAAGGTCAATCACAACATTTTGAAAAATTATGGAATAACTCCGGTCGTCCACCCAATTCAAAGAATGGTCTCAGATTCGGCACAGTAGGATCAGTTGATGATACTGAATTTTGCTTGGTTTTCACTTCGAGTCTAATGAAAACTGCATGGAAACTACAGAAGAACTTGAAGATTTACAAATTGGAAACGCTACACCAGAGTTCGAAGAAGAGATCAAATCTACAATAGATGAGTTAATGGAAGTTAACTTAGGTACTAGCGAAGAGCCTAGACCTACCTTTGTTAGCTCCTTACTCAATAAAGAAGACTACGAAGAAATAATCAAGTTATTAATGGAATTTAAAGACTATTTTGCTTGGAGCTACGATGAGATGCCAGGATTAGCTCCAGAGGTCGCAGTCCATAAGCTATGAATGGATCCTACTTATGTTCCAGTCAGACAAGGTCCCAGAAGAATGTGTCTAGAAATTGAACAACAAGTCATAGCTGAAGTTAAAAAGCTAATAGACGCCAAATTTGTCCGTGAAGAACAATACCCGACTTGGTTAGCCGATGTGGTACCAGATCGGGAAGAAGAATGGTCGGATCGAAATTTGTGTGGATTTCGGAGATTTAAACAAGGCATGTCCAAAAGATGAATTCCCTCTACCGATCCGAGAATTAATGATCCACATTGCTTCAACACATGAAATATTCTCATTCATGGATGGATCTTCATGATACAACCAGATAAAAATGGCTCCAGAAGATGAAAAACTTACAGCATTCAGGACGTCGATCGGAGTATATTGCTACACGGTGATGCCATTCGGACTGAAGAACGCAGGAGCAACCTACCAGAGAGCGATGACAAGAATTTTTGATGATCTCATCCACAATCAAGTCGAATGCTACGTGGATGATGTGGTCATCAAAAGCAAAGTAAAGGAAAACCACCTGTTTGGTTTGAGAATTGTTTTCGAACGATTAAGACAATTTAACCTTAAGATGAATCCCTTAAAATGCGCCTTCGACATTACCTCCGGGAAATTCTTAGAATTCGTTGTCTGACATCATGGAATTGAAATCGACCCGGAAAAGATCAAAGCTATCTTAGAAATGCCACCTCTCAAAACCTTAAAACAACTACGATCTTTTCAAGGGAAGCTGGCATATCTTCGATGCTTTATCTCGAACTTGTCAGGTAGGTTTCAGCCTTTCTCGGCTTTAGTTAAAAAGGACGCCAAATTTCTTTGGGAAGAGAAATGTCAGAAGGCCTTTGAGGACATTAAACAATATTTAATGACACCTCCTGTCTTAGCAGCCCAGTCTCAGGTAGACCATTGATACTTTATACCGCGGCTTTAGACGACTCACTCGGAGCGTTGTTAGCCCAGGTCAATGATGACAGTAAAGAAAATGCTCTTTACTACCTAAGCCGTTGTTTACTTCCGACGGAAACAAAGTATCCAACAATTGAAAAGCACTGTTTGGCCCTGATCTTCGCCGCTCAAAAGCTCAGGCACTACATGCTTTCTCAAAAGGTCAACCTGATCTCGAAATTTAATCCATTGCAATACTTGATGACCCGTCCAACGCTTTCGGCAGACTTGCCAGGTGGTCAATGATATTATTACAATTCAATATAACTTTCGTGCCTCCTCGTGCCGTAAAGGGACAAGTCCTAGCAGACTTCCTCGCAGCACACCCTTTGCCGGCAGAATCTCCTCTCAATGATGACTTGCCAGATGAACAAATAATGAGCTTAGAAGACCCTGATGATCGACGTTGGGAATTATATTTCGATGGAGCATATTCAGCACACAAAGTTGAAGAATCGCAAGTTATAGTGCCCGGTAAGGCAGAAATCGGACTAATCTTTATAACACCAGAGCGGGGGATGTTAAGATACTCCTACCACTTGACAGAGCCGTGTACAAACAACGAAGCAGAATACGAAGCTCTCGTAACAGGACTAGAATTAACTATTCGAATGGGGATAACAAACATCAACATCTACGGGGATTCGCGGTAAATCATTCAACGAGATCGCCGGACAGATACAGAATATTAAAGCCAAGACTCGAGCAATACTTCTAGTATGTCATACAGTTGTTAGAATAGATTCCGAATGTGACGATCTACAAAATTCCCAGAAAAGAAAATGCTTTAGCAGATTTGTTAGCCCGCCTCGCAAAAGAATTTGCCTGCTTGCAAGATGAATCAGTGGAAGTGTCAGTTCACGGACGTCAGGTCCTATCACGGCTCGACATAGACACAATACACAAATCAGAAAAAGAAAAAGAATCGATTGCGGCGATGACGAGAAAACACGAGAAGATTGGAAACGACCATTAATAGACTACCTCGAAACGGGAAAACTACCGGACGATAGGTCGCTAGCTCCATCAGATCAAGAAAAGAACTCTGTCCTACGCTTTAATAAACAGCACGTTATACAGAAGGTCTTTCGATCAAATGTGGCTAAGGTGCCTAAGCGGATCTGAGGCCCGTGAAATTGTTAAAGAGGTGCATTCAGGACTCTGTGGCGCTCAACAGTCGGATCTGAAGATGAAAATGAAAATTAAAAGACTAGGGTACTACTGCCCCTCGATGATGACCGACTGCATGAAAATCGCCAAGAGCTGTCACCAATGTCAAGTGCACGGAGTGGTTCTACACCAACCTCCAAATGTGCTACATCCGACAATTGCGTCGTGGCCATTTGAATGTTGGGGCACAAATATAGTGGGTCCAATAGAACCACCATCTTCAAAAGGACATCGCTTCATTTTTGCGGCTACAGATTACTTTTCCAAGTGGGCAGAGGCGGTTCCACTCGGAGAAGTGAAAGCACACCACGTGCTATCGTGTTTTTAAGAACCAAGTTGTCTACCGTTTCGGAGTGCCGCGCAGGATCATCTCAGATAATGGGTCAGCATTCAGAAGCACGCAAATCAATAATTTTGTCAGGAGACACGGAATCGACTGGAGGTATTCAACAATTTACTATCCAAGAGCAAACAGCCTGGCTGAGGCTTTTAATAAAACTCTCGTTCAAATTTTAAAGAAAACTTTGGATGATAATAAGAGAAATTGGCACGAGAAGTTATTAGAAGCCTTATGGGCCTACCGGACAACCTTCAGAACTCCTACTCAAGCTACACCTTACGCTCTGGTATATGGGTCTGAGGCAATGTTACCCTTAGAGGTCCAACTTCCTTCACTCGAATTGCGATTGCAAACAAAATCACGACAGAAGAGAATGCCAAATTATGACTAGAGGAATTGAAAAGCCTCGGAAGGGAAAAGACTTGCAGCGCAGACGAATTTAGAACTATACCGAAGCTAAGATGGTTCAAGCCTATGACGGATCGGGTCCGCCCAAGAACCTTCAAAGTTGGTGACTTAGTTCTCGTTCTCAAGAGACCTATCCTTGCACACCGCAAGATAGGAGGAAAATTTGAACCCACTTGGGAAGTACCGTTTGTGGTCGAGGCAGTCTATTCAGGAGGCTCTTACCAGCTAGTGAATTACCAAGGAGAACGACATATGCTTCCGATCAACGGACGATACTTGAAGAAGTATTACGCTACCTGATGTTTCGAAGGAATGAATTCTTCGTCCCTAGAACCACGGGCGAAGTAATTACTTATGACTGGGTCTGAACCCAAAAATAATAAAAAATGTGTTAAAATAAATAAAATCATGATAATAAAGTTTTCCTTGTTCTCTCTTCCAAATCAAAATTTTTTTCCCGATCTTTTCCCACTTCATTCCTGTTGAATTTAAAAATACAAAAGGAATAAAAGAAAAAAAAAGAAGAAGAAAATTCTGTCTCTAATAAACTTTTTTTTAATGTTCTTGTTCTTAGTACAGCCCCTGATCCTTTTCCTTATCTTTTCGCAAGGAAATGTCGAACGGGCGGTTGGTCCTGAACTTTAGAAATGGCGTAAGCCTTGCACTCGACGAAAAGAGGGTGAAAGATGGAGCGATAAAAGAGATTGATTCGTACTTCGCACCGACAAGCTCGCAATACGAGGAAGGTGACCGGGTCCCGACTGACGGAGAGGAATTGCCCGGTCGACACAGAATGAAAGTGGGTGGCCCAAGCCACTAGCCCAGCAGCAAGAAAAGGAAAACAAACACTGAGGAAGACAAGATAATCAAGTCTGTAGTCGCTACAGCAGAGAGCAGGCTTGTCAGCGCTGCGCCCACAAAAATTCAGGAAGTACGAAGTGCTACTCTCACATCAACTCAACGAAGAAATAAAAATCGCCGTATCCGCATGATGTTAACTAAACTAACAGCAGACCAGCGCGACGAGGCAATCGCTACTACCAGTGCATATACATCAAGGATACCGATTCGCCAGGAACTTGAAGAAAGGAAGCCAGCTCCGAAGATAACAGAAGGAACCAGGGAAATCTCAAGAAGATCAGAAGAAGGAAGGCTACCACGCCACCAGATAAAGCCACCAGTAATGCATAACCTTGTTGCAAAAGCAACCCCGGAGGATGTCCCGATGGAGACCATCCACGAGGAGCCGAGGTATGCAGGAGAACTCGAAGGGATTGAGCCATATATCCCACAGTACGTCACCAGGCCTCGCCATTTGCAGATTATTCCAGAATACGAGCTAGAAAGAAAGCAGAATGTCGAGAAGCAAACTTTTGAATACTTCGAGAGAATCAGAGGCAGGAGGATCAATATACTAGAAGGCCTCGAGCAACATACAGACGTGTTCTCAGAATACGAACAACAACAAATCGTGGACTGCATCCGGGATTTGAAAAGAATGGGTCGAGCAGGTCGCCTAAGAGAAAACACCTACTCAGAACCCCGGAGATGGATGCCAGGGAAAGGGAGAATTACAATACAATGTGGATGCTGCTACAACTTTGCAGAAGATAGGAAGGGAAACCCACTGGGGATACTCCGTCATGGCAAGGTAGATCCAATGCCATTGGTCATCAAAAGGATCGTAAAGAGAATGATAACATGGAGGGTGCTGCCAGTAGATTGCATACCCAATAGTTGCATCATTAACATTTACAAGAAGGATGACTGCATACCCCCACATATCGATCACCACGACTTTGTCAGACCTTTCTACACAGTTTCTTTTCTGAATGAGTGTAATATCATGTTCGGATCTGACCTCCGGATAGCAGGCCCAGGTGAGTTCCGAGGGCCAGTAAAGATACCATTATCGGTAGGTTCCGTCATGATACTAAAGGGCAACGGAGCAGATGTCGCTAAACATTGCATACCGGGAGTACCAATGAAGTGGATCTCAGTTACTTTCAGAAGGATGGATGACAGGAAAGCACCTTACCAATTCCAGCCAGACCCAGAGCTAGAGAACCTCCGACCTTACGAGCTGTGAGTTACATGGAAAATATCACACCTCCAACGTACATCCATACGACATCCTTGCCAAGGATGGCTTGGAAGGTGATGTTATTGACCATGTACCTCACTATTCAGACATAGATTTCTGACAGATGTCTTTTTGGATGGATCGACAAAGATCATACATAGTCTGTTTTGAGTCTACATGGATTATATGAGATGTATTCCAGATCGAGTTGTATGATGTATCTTCAACATGATTGGAATGAAAGTGACCATGTCACATTTTGGCCTTCACCTCTTTTGTGCAAATTGACTGGGAAACGCCATTAAAGTTAAATGAACTTCAAACAAAGAACAGAAAAGAAACAAAAAGAATAAAAGAAAATTTCCTTAAATATCTAGAAAAAATGATGAACGCCAAATTCACATGAACATTAAATGAACAATAAAGCAAATTTAAATCGTTAAAGGACAAAAAAAACGAGCACAAATTTTAAATCAAATTCAAATTAAACCTTCCAGATCTCAAATCAAATCTCAATTGAATTCAAATTCAACCTTCCAGATCTCAAATCAAATCTCAATTAAATTTTAACTCAATCTTCCAAATCTGAAATCCAATCTGTTCTACTCTCTCCCTTATCTGGGATGGAAGCGGTCAATTCCATTGACACGGAGCCACGAGGTTTTCGATTTGGATCTGATGGCGAGGAATTGTATCCAATCCAAACCAGCAACTTTTGATCAACTCTTTTGAATGGGATATGTAACATCTACATATTCCCTCCTAATCTGTTTCCTTCCACAAAAATCTTTTACAACTTTCATGAAATTCTCGAAACACCAAAATTCCACACTTTCAAATCAACACTACAAATCTTTGCAAAATCAATTACCATCAAAATTAAACTTTTGGGGTTGAGGATTTTACATCCGAGACTGCATTGCTTTAGGTTCTTTCCCTATCGCAATGAAATACATCAAAATCAAATTCTTGGGGTTGAGGATTTTACATTCGAGACTGCATTGCTTTAGGTTCTTTCCCTATCGCAATGAAATACATCAAAATAAAACTTTTGGGGTTGAGGATTTTACATCCAAGACTGCATTGCTTTAGGTTCTTTCCCTATCGCAATGAAATACATCAAAATCAAATTCTTGGGGTTGAGGATTTTACATCGGAGACTGCATTGCTTTAGGTTTTTTCTCTATCGCAATGAAATACATCAAACTCAAATTCTTGGGGTTGAGGATATTACATCCGAGACTGCATTGCTTTAGGTTCTTTCCCTATCGCAATGAAACACATCAAAATCAAATTCTTGGGGTTGAGGATTTTACATCCGAGACTGCATTGCTTTAGGTTCTTTCCTATCGCAATGAAATACATCAAAATCAAATTCTTGGGGTTGAGGATTTTACATCCAAGACTGCATTGCTTTAGGTTCTTTCCCTATCGCAATGAAATACATCAAAATCAAATTCTTGGGGATGAGGATTTTACATCCGATACTGCATTACTTTAGGTTCTTTCCCTATTGCAATGAAATACATCAAAATCAAACTCTTGAGGTTAAGGATTCTACATCCAATACCGCATTACTCTGAGATCCCTCCTCATTGTAATGGTTCAATCTAATCAATTCAGTTTTCTTTTGAGGTTGAAGATATTACATCTAAAACCACAAAATTCCAATTTTCATTTCAAGTTCAAATCCCTTCAAATTAATCTTAACAAAACTTCAATCTAAATTGAAACTCAAACTAAAATCTGAACTTACACATCAAAACTTAAACTGAAACAAAATGAAATCTAAATCGAAATTCCCCAGATCATGTGATTTGGGATTCACCTCCTTTCCCTTTCCCCGCCGAGAGTTCGGGAATCTCCGGCCTCGCAGATATACTTGACACTCCCCAGCGGAAATTCTTTAATTTCGTCCTAAGTTTGTCACTTGGACATATGTGTTGGTTTTGTTGATCTTTTCAGTCAACGCCAATACGTACGGTGTGCTTGGTTAGCATACCACACCTATTGGGGGTCCATTTGTTGACCTCATTTTTGATGAGGTCTTCTCTTCTCTCTTTAGTACTTAGGATCTAGCCTTAGGCTTTTCCTTTGACTATCTTAGAGGACTAGAAGTGGAACCCACCTTTTAGAATTTCAAAAACACCTCTTAACTCCTTGCAAGCTCCACAAACTTGATTGTAGACCCCTAACCACCAAGAGGGTTGAAATCAAATGTGCAAGTTTAAAGGATGAGTTCCTATAGGACTCTTTGGCCTTAGGACTGCCCTGGGTGGCCTGGTCTTGTGAAGGGCTGAATTACACACACTACACCTATACACTACACTTTCACACACCTCCTAAAACCATACCCATACCCAACTTGACCTCCTGACTCATGCAGGTGATTCACATGGATGGTCCTTAACCCCTATGCCCTTGGCTAAGAGGGTTATGAACAACATAGTGAATGCCTCAAATGAGTCCCTTCATGGCTCATCTAGGCTTGATATGGCTTCATGGCTCTACCCAAAATGGTTCCATTCCACTTACATTTACCCAAACTTCAATTTTCTAAATTTTCAATTTTTGACCCCCGGGACACTACACCCGCCTAGCCTACCCAAAACCCTTGAAATTACCCAAATTTTTCAAAAAAAATCTCCAAATCACCCAAAATTCCTCAAGACCAATCCCAAACATTCCCAAATTACTCAAATTGATCATTCATAGCCAAAAATACCAAAAATTCCAAAAATACCCCCAATACCCTCCAAATACCCAAAATGCCCCTCTTGACCCAAAAATCCAAAAATTCAGAAAATTCCAAGAAAATTCCAGAAAATCCCACATATTCCCAATTTCATTTTGTTCGACTATACCATGGGCCAATTTTGTCAATTTACCCCACTTTAGTCAAAATCCCCAATTTGACCCATTTTAACCCAAAATGAACCCAATTCAAACCCAAACCACCTCAAATTTGTTTCAAACCACTCATGACACATGCCTAAACCAATTGCAAAATTTATTTGACATGGTCCTTCACAAAAATTTCATCCCAAAAGCCCATTTTAAAATCCAAAAGCCCACTTCCATGAAGCCTTTAAAAGCCCACTTCCACGAAATCCAAAAGCCCAAAAATTCATCCAAAGTCCATATGACACTCTTCTTCATCATGCATTCAATTAAAATCATCCCTAAGTCCTAATCCAATGATCAAATAATTCTAATTAAAGCTTCATCCAACTTTCCACCAAAATATCCAAAATCCTTAAAATCCATTTTTATGAAGTTGACTAAACTTTTCCCAAGCTAAATGGAGCCATGAAGCCATGAGGGCTTTGAGTTGTCAGTAGTCCATTTATGGAAAGAAGAGGGGGTTCTTTCTTAAACCTCCCTTAAACCTTTTTTACCTTAAGCATGTCACACACTATACCATGCTTAGCCACCTCACCATGGATGGGGACTTCACTACCCTAATTCAAGTCGACCCAAATGATTCTCCCTCGGCCTCAAGGTCAAGCCTTGGATGGTGAACCTAGCCCAAATGCATGAGTTGAACCAAACCAAGTGAAAATGAGCCTTCTCCCATTACATTTAAATCAAACTCCTTTACACATGTTCATGGCCAATTGATCGCACTAAACCCCGACCCACGACCCACTCGAACAAGATGGTGACCGGTGCTCGGCCGGCCAGCCACCAGAGCCACCGGAAAACACCAAGGCCGAGACCTTGGGAGGAGCCAAAAAATTTTCAATTCTCCTCGTTGACTTGTCTCAACCCAAAAGGACAAGCATAGCTCTTCTTCTCCTCACCGTAGCAGCCGATCCCTGACCTTAAACCCCCCTGGGAGGCCCTCCACCCTCTCCTATTTAAACACCACCTCCTCTTGGCCATGAGGGGTTCTGAACCAAACCTTACTGAAACCCTACCAAAATTGCTCCAGACCACTCTCCACACTTAGAGTAGTTGATCCCCAGTGACAATTTGCCCTAATCCCCACTAACAGAGCCCAATTTCTTAGCAAAAATTCCACCCAAAACCAGGACATCTCCCAATTCTCCACCAAATTCAAATTAAACTCACCCACACCTGCACAAGGTCAAGAGAAGGAGTTCCCCAGTGAAAGCCCACTCTCCAGGCCACCCATCTATTCCAGACTCCAAGCTTTGTAATCGGTTGTGGTCGAAATCATAGCTGGACAATTCACCAGCCCAAGGGACTTCATCTAGAGCTTGATTGGACCCAATCGAAGGTGACACAACTCTCAGATCAAAGCTTCACTTCTCTGAGCAAAGGTATGGACTCACTCTTCTTCCCGAGCTTACATAGATTCTCTATTTAATTTGAGCCAATTTCAATACATATTTACCGTATGGATGTGTTCGTCTCCTCAAGACGAATCCATAGAGCATAAGAACACAAAAATTCGTTGAGAATCGAGTGAAAAATTAGGGTTAGAAGGTTGACGGTCACGGGTGCACACCAGTCGTAGACGATGACTGGGAGCTGTCGGATCGAGTGTGTATCGAGCGGACGGTCTGGATCAAGTCGGACAGCACAATGGTGCATGAACCGCGGGCCCCTGGAGCGCTGAGTCGGATGGCGGCGCCGAATCAGAAGATGACGCGTGGCCTTTCGGAGCTGCCGAGGATGGCGTGGCGCCGCGTAGATAAGTAGGAAATGAGGGTATTTTTTATTTATTTAATTCCCTAAACTTCAAAAATGCATAACTATGTGTAGGAAAATCAGAAAAATAAAATAAAAATACCCTCTTGCTCAGTAAACAAAAGAGAATAATGTGGAAAAGAAATCATGTAATTTCATTAAGTATTTTATTTTTAATTATTTATTTACTCTCTGCACTATTTCAATTCTCCATGCATGTATACAATTCACCATGGCATGAGACCATAGGGCTTTTGGAGCCTCCGAATTTGGGAACATTCCCCGAATTTTCCAAAGTCGAGGCCACCCCTATGAAGAGTTATTGATTTTTCAATTCTAGGTCACTATTCGAGTATTTTAATTCCAATAATTAGCATGTTGTGAAATAAATTCTAAGAAAATTTGGTGATGTTTCTTATGACTCAGAGGACCTTAGGGAAAATGGTTTTTCGCTTAACTCACTTGTAATAACCCTAATCGGCTTAAACACCCAAAATGGAGCTTTAATTAATTAGAGCTAATCAAACATCAAATTGACTTGAAATCAATTCTCCACTCGACCTTTAGGATCGTGGGAACCCACCATAAAAGTTTGAAGTCAATTGACTTGGTTAGCCCTATCAAATGGGTTAATTAAGTAATTTAGCCAAAATTAAACTTCAAAAATTCATAACTTTCAAAATACTTCTCAAAAAATTCACTAAATTGGTTTTGGAGTCTCTCTGATATCAAGGGAATTTAAGAAAATTAAAATTGTAATTTTCTAAAAAAGTTGATTTTTTGTATTATTTTAATATTTTTAATACTTAAAAAATAATAAAAATCACAAAAATAATGAAATTCACCAAAATGTCATATTTTGAATTTTAATCACTTAGGAACATGCCCCATATTTTTCTTAAGTCTCTATGATGAGATATTAAATTTTAAAGCCCTAAGCTAATTTTAAAGTTAAAAAATGTATTTTCTAGCATTTCCACTAAAATAATTCTAATAAATCAAAGAAAAATCAGAAAATTATAAAAATTAGTTCTTTGGTTTCCCTGATATCAGAGAGATTTTTGAAAAATATAAAATTTATTTTTCAACCTTTATTTTATTTTTAAATTAATTAATACTCCAAAACTAAAAATAATTATAATAAAAAGAATATAATTCAAAAAATCACCATAATTGGTCCAAGTGGTCCTCTGGTCATTAGGAATGTCTCATAATTTTCTTAAGGACAAAAACTTTCCCTTGGTCATATTACTAAATTTTCCTTGAAAATCCCTATTTTCCACAAATAATTACATAAATAAATTAAGTACAGAAAAATCACATTTTCTCCTCTAATGTCTTGACTGATATATGAGTGAAGTCACATAAAATTTTCAAATTCATTTAAGCTCAATTTAGTGAGTTATGAAATTAGTAAGTTTAAAGGGCAAAATAGTAATAAAAAATTTATCCTATAATTAAAAAATTTTGGTTTAATTAAAAGGGTGGGTAAAATTTTTGATACTAAGTTAATTTTGGATGTTTGAAACTTAGGTAATTAAAGGGTAGAAACCTACCAAATAATTTGAAAGTAATTAAAATAAACCTTAATTAAATAATTGTTTAAACTTGGAAGAATTATAAAAAAAAATTGGAATTATTAAAATAGGGATATTATTAGGAAGAGATTTATTCTTTAATCTAAGAATCCCTAAATTAATCACCTCATAATATTTAATTCCTAATTAAAATGATAATCTAAATTAAAAATTTAAAATGCTAAAAGACTTAATCAATAAATTAAATTAAAATTAAAACATTTAAATTAAATCCTTTTAAAATTTCAATTAAATTAATACTTTAACAATTAAAATTAAATCATCCTTAAAGAATAAAAAATAAATTATTAAATTAAAATTAAAAACTAAAATTAAATTAAAATTTTAATTAAATTAAAATTGAAAATAAAACCAAATTAAAATTTAAATTAAATTAAAATTTAAACTAAATTAAATTAAATTAAAATTAAATTAAATTAAATTAAATCACATTAAATTAAATTAGATTAAAACATATTAAATTAAATTAAATTAAATTAAAAAATAAAATCAAGTTAAAATAAAATTAAAATTAAATTAAATAAATTAAATTAAATTAAAATTAAAACTAAACCAAATTAAATTCAATTAAAATTAAATTAAATTAAATTAAATTAAATTAAATTAAATATAACATCACTTAAGACATAAAGAATTCAAAAATAAATCTAAAACAACTTGAACACTATTCCAAACTTAAAACCATTAATTAAAATTAAGTCGAATCACAAATCACTTGAACATCGATTTGCCCTCAAAAGCTCTTGTTGTCATAACTCCTAAACGAGTGTTAAGTGAAGTGTTACTTCACTCATAGGATATTCAAATGTCCTAGTTCACTGAGCAAGATAACAAAACTTGAACTCCTGGATGATTGATTCATTGTATAATTAAATTCTCTTGGACTTAAAATAATCCTAGAGGTATTGAAAAGATGTTTAAGACTCGTCTTAAGCACTTCCTCAGTATGATAGGATATTTATAAGAACAATTGGACTTAATTGTTCTTTCATGAAGAAAATCGTCCTCAAACCAAAACACAAGAACCTATACGTCATAGGAAATGACTACCTATAGGATTAGGAACTTGGTAGAAAACCATAACCCTTCCCATAGCTTTTCCTAGGAACTTGCTTTAAATGCTTAAATATTCTAAATTGTGTTTAAGTGCAGCTTGGGATGATGGGAAGACCCTCCAGGTATGCTTTTATTTTATTGCAATTTACCTTCTTGCAATTTACCTTATTGCAAATGCACTTACTTTTCTTGCATGATAAACAACTGTTGCATGAAAACCCACACCTTTAAGATAGCCCCTAAAACTGAAACCAAAACTAAGTTAAAAGTCATTGCAAGATAAAATTCACCGCCACAACATTTCAAAATATAAAACAACTCAAAATTTAATCACAAACAAAACAACAAAACTACAACTACAACTAAATTAAAACGTCTTGTTGGATGATCGGGAATACCTCGGATGATGTAACCTACGTGTTGCTAACGGGATTTCCCACGGTCTAAATGAAAGTGTGGAACTCATTTAGTTGAGTTTAGCAAATTCATCTGGACTAAGTGAATCCGACAAAAATAACGACGCCGGAAGGATGGAACTGTGGGATCTTAACTGGTGTTGTTATAATCAATTTTAAGATTTGTTTTAATTAAAACATAAAAAACACTTAGATTTTAAGATTTCTAAAACCAAAATCTTCTCTTCTCTTTTGATTACAATCTTCTAAAACTAAACCTCTGCAACAACAAGGAGCTCGGAGCATGTTGGGCAGCACGACCATCGTCATCAGCAAAACCTGAGTCTACTTCAGCAAAACTTTCTTAGAATTAAATAACCAAGCCATAGGATTTCGAGGTAGTTTGCCTAGTGCAACATAAATCCTTAATCTTTTTGTTAGGCATTTGCATTGCAAATTAAGCCCTAACCAGTCTTAGGATTCCGAGGTAGTCGTCCGATACGACATAAACCCTCACATCTTCGAGGCTATTTGTGTGATCATATCATACGAATATAAGTCCTAATTGATTAAAATTGGCGGGATCAAAACATTAAATAAACATTAGGGCCTTCCTAAATTCAAGCCAGACAATAGGATAGTAGGGAAATTACCGAAGTTCGCTTCTAATCTGTGATTTCTCCTACCTCTCTTCCTTTGAATTCCTAAAATAGAACGTTCCAAATTTGATTCATTCCCTATTGAAATTCCAAAATTTAATCCCTTGGAAACTTAAACTTTGAAATTCTTGAGAGCGGAACTACTCGATTATTATCGAGAGTTTTCTTAGGTGATTCCCGTCACTTAAGATGTAATTAACTATTGGGGCTTGCTCTTATAGGGAATTTTAAGAACCCAGGTAATATAAACACTGCTTAATTTCTTTGTATTAAGCAGGGGAACTTGTCGGCTTATAAAATTGGTTCGCAGACCAAACGGATGTCACAAATCTTCTAGTTTTTTTAATTGAGCCCAATCAACAAACAGTGTGTCTATTCTTCGGGATAGATACACGGTTTGCGGTGCGGTGCTCATTTATATAAACTATTCGGGATGTGAGATCAGTTTGATTTCAAATCTTAAAATCTTGAAATTTAAAAATTATTTTCAAAACCAAATACTACTTTTTCAAATTATTTATTTAAATTAAATTAAAAATTTGCCGACAATTTCTGTAGGCAACCCCTCTTTTCAAAAATACAACACACAAACCTAAAAATATGCTGACAAGGCTTCCTCTCCTGATTGCAGTAGTTTAAGATCACTCGGTCTCTAGTCACTTCACTCAGGTGGTTGGAAGGTAACAATCTTGCAGAAATAAAATAGTGTCATGCTTTAGTTTATAATTTAATTCGGAGGATTTGAAGTTTACCCTTTTTCCTTTTCTGATCTTCCAAGATCCAGTACCGTCAGTCAGATAAGCAATAATCATAGTCAAATCTCCCTCAGATAGTGATAATCTAGAATAATAGCACTTAATAGTCGGTGGCAGGCCATAAAATATGTTGATTCTTTCTAGACTAAATCCTACTCCCATTCCTCTGACAAAGACTTCATAATCATCGGCATCTAGAAAATTTGCATAAAATTCTCGAACAATCAGGATAACAGCAACAACAATAAAATAACAAAATTGTTGCCAATTGTGTACAACAATAGTGTTTTAAATCATTTCTCCAGGATGATAGAAACTTCATTCAGAAATGAATTTTCTGGACGATGCAAATTCATGGAAGCAAAAATGCGCAGCCGGAGTAGAAAATTTGCTGCTAACAAAATTATCTCGTGCCTTCCCGCGTTTAGATTTTGGAGCCATCTAAACGTGAAATAAAACAAGAAAAAATTTAGGAATCAAAGATTTAAACTCTTTTTAAGTTTATAAAACTTAAAATAAGTTTAGAAATCCAAAGAAATCACTAAAAATCAAATATTTTTTAAAAACTTTTGGTTCTTAGCAAAACCTAAGGAAATCTATGGTGAAAATCGAAAATAAATGGTTCAAAGTGTAGATCTGACCTTGAGACGAAGAAATCGAGTGGTTTCACGCTCAAATCCTTAATGTTGTGACCTCAAAATGGATATAGAGGATGTATTTTCATGAAAATGGGGAAAAAGATGAAGCTTAGGCGTCAAAAATGGCTTTTGAGGGTTATTTAAGTAAATTCTCAGGTACAGGCCGAACTGGTTCTTAGGCGCCGAACTATGGCACCTAGGCGCCAGACTCGCCTTTCACAAAATTTTTTTTTTAAATTTAACTTTCCACCAAAATTCATAAATTCAACTTCCAATTACTCATATCAGAGTAGGGCTTCAGTTTCTAACTTCCACAACATTTTGCAAAAATTTATAAAAATTAAATATTTAATCCACCAATCAAACATAAGGTTTCAATCAAACTTACCAATTTCCATTTATAACCTTCAATATTGACTCAATATATTCCAGATAAGTACTATATTTGATTCAAGTTCCTAATACACACTCAAACATAACAATTTCCAAGCAAAAACAACACCAATTGAACATGAAAGCAAATACACAAACAACGACTCAACAAACCATAATAACTATCTCTTTACCAGAATATTCTAATCTTCACAAGGGAAATTGTGTATTCCACTTGGAAAGAACACTAAAGCTCTCGGGAAATCTGTAGCCGTCCTTTCTTCATTCCACTTGTTCTTCGCATAGATGTCAACTTGAGCATCTTGATAAGCCACAAAATGATTAAATTGAAGTTTCATTTGTCATTCTAGATGTTTAACTTGATGAAACATCTCATGAAGGCGATCTCCAATGCTTTTAAACTCCGCTTCAAACTTATCCAAACAACTAGAAATTTTCTCTAAACTTAAAGCAATGAAACCAATGAAGTAGGGTTGAGGATCTTTTGAAACCTTGTCCCTAGCTTCTTCTCCATGATTTCTTCCTTCCATTTCTTCAAAATTTCTCAAATCTCTCAAGAATGAAGTGCAAGGGACGTAATTTTGAGTGCTTGATGGTTAGGGAAGAAGATAGGTTGAGTTAAAGGGGAAAATCGTGTGAAAAACTAAAAATTTTCAGTTTTTCCACGACCCAGTAGCCGTGGCACTTAGGCGCCGAATCTGGCGCCTAGGCGCCGGACCTTTTAATACATAGTTGATTTTGGCGCTTAGGCGCCGAATTCTGGCGCCTAGGCGCCGGAACTATGTTCAACTCCGTTTCGCCTAATCGTCAAATTTTCAAAATTTCGTTCTCCAAGATAGGTAAATTATACTGGTAAGAGTAATTTAGACTCAATAACTCACATTGTAAACTATCATAATAAAGGTTAACTTGATCTCCTTTTTACTCATATTCAAAATAGAGTGATCCTATTTTTATATCTTGCATACTTCAAAATAATTTTTAGCCTAAGTCATCAAAGACTTATAAGCATCAAATTTTTCTAAAGAAATATTAAATTAATCATGATCGAGGCATAACCTTACATCAAAACACAAAAACACTCAAACACAAGATAATTATGGGTTGCCTCCCACAAAGCGCTTTGTTTAACGTCGTCAGCCCGACTTAAGTAAATCTTTAATCAGGTTGACTCAATTCATAAGCCTCTTTATAAATCTTCTTAATATCTCCCAAATAAGGCTTCAATCTTACTCCATTTACTTTAAATTTTTTTCCTGTTTTGGGATCTTTAATATCCACAGCTTCATAATGGTATACTTTCTCAACTAAATAGGGTCAAATCAATTTTGATCTTAATTTTCCAGGAAAAAGTCTTAAATGAGAATTAAACAGTAATACTTTTTGTCCAGGCTAAAAAATTTTTCTGAAATTTTCTTATCATGCCACAACATCATTTTCTCTTTAAAAATTCTCGCATTTTCATATGATTCGTTTGTAATTTCTTCCATCTCATTTAGTTGCAATAATCGTTTTTCTCCAGCTTTATTCAAATTAAAATTAAACTCTTTTATTACCCAATAAGCTTTATGTTCTAGTTCTACAAGTAGGTGACAATGTTTACCATAAATTAACCGGTAAGGTGACATTCTGATTGGTGTCTTATAAGCTGTTTTATAAGCCCATAATGCAGAATCAAGTCTATCAACCCAATCAGTTCTTTTAGGATTAACAGTCTTCTCTAAAATTCTTTTAATTTCTCTGTTTGATACTTCAGTCATTCCACTAGTTTGTGAGTGATAAGCAGTTGTAATTCTATGTTTGATTCCAAATTTTTGTAGTAATGATTGAATTCTTATATTCCTGAAATGACTTCCACCATCAGTGATAATTACCTTAGGCATTCCAAATCTTGAAAATATCATTTTCTTTAAAAATTTTGAAACACTTTTGGAATCACAGTTTGGTAAAGCAACAATTTCAATCCACTTTGAAACATAATCAATTGCTAATAAAATATAATTTTTTCTAGATTATGGAACAAATGGTCCCATAAAGTCTAAACCCTATATATCAAAAATTTCAACTTCCAATATATAGTTTAAAGGCATTTCATCTTTCCTAGATATATTTCCCATCCTTTGACATTGATCACATGTTTTCACATATTGTCTCACATCTTTAAATAAGTTAGGCCAATAAAATCCAGAATTTAAAATTTTAAATGCAGTTTTATCTATGCCAAAGTGTCATCCAAAATTAGAATCATGACATTTTTGAATAATAGCAAAAAGTTTCCTCATCAGGTACACATCTTTGAATCATAGAATCTTTACTAATTTTAAATAAATGAGGTTCTTCCCAAATATAAGATTTAGCATCATATTTAAATTTCTTAATAAATTTGTTATCCATGTCAAAAGGCAAAATATTGCTAACTAAATAATTAACAATATCAGCATACCAAGGTGTTTTGCATCTTTGAATAACATATAAAGATTCATCAGGGACTTTCTCATTTATATTTTCTTCCGTTAACAATATCATTTTTAATTCTAGACAAATGATCAGCAATTTGGTTTTCAGTTCCTTTTCTATCTACTATTTGAAAATAAAATTCTTGTAGAAGTAAAACCCATCTTATAAGTCTAGGTTTAGAATCCTTCTTAGATAATAGATATTTAATAGCAGAATGATCAGTATGAACTATGCATTTAGTACCAAGAAGATAAGGTCTAAATTTATCAAAGGCATATACTACAGCTAGAAGCTCTTTCTCAGTGGTAGTGTAATTTCTGTGTTTCAGTGAGAGTTTTACTAACATAATATACAACTTTGAAAAATTTCTCATATTTTTGTCCTTATACAGCTCCAATTGCAAAATCACTTGCATCACACATTAATTCAAAAGATTTATTACAGTCAGGTGCAACAATGATAGGTGCAGGTATTAATTTTTCTTTTAGAATATTAAAAGCATTAATTCATTCTTTACTAAATTCAAATTTTGCATCTTTTTCTAATAAATGACAATGAGGTTTAGCAGTTTTAGAAAAATCCTTTATGTATCTTTTATAAAATCCAGCATAACTTACAAAACTTCTCACATCAGTAACAGTAGTAGGTGGTTGCAATTCAGTAATAATTTTCACTTTTGCTTGATCTACTTCCATCCCTTTTTGTGATACTTTGTGACCAAGTACAATGCCTTCTGTGACCCTGAATTGACATTTTTCCCGATTAAGAACTAAATTTGTTTCTTCACATCTTTTCAGAACTTTGGCTATGTTTTCCAAACAAGATTCAAAAGAAGTTCCAAAGACTGAAAAATCGTCCTGAATGTTTCAATTCCTTTGTCAATCAAATCACAAAATATTGACATCATACATCTTTGAAAAGTTGCATGTGCATTACATAAACCAAAAGACATTCTTCTAAAAGCAAATGTTCCATAAGGACTTGTAGATGTTGTATTTTCTTGGTCCTCAGGAGCAATAAGTAAATGATGATAACCAGAATATCCATCCAAAAAACAGAAATATGAGTGTCCAGCTAATTTATCGAACATTTGATCCAAGAAAGGTAAAGGCAAATGATCCTCTCTAGTGGCTTTATTTAATTTCCTATAGTCAATATAAATTCACCATCCAGTAGTTTGTCTTGTAGGAATAAGTTCATTTTTATCATTAACAATGACAGTTACACCTCCTTTCTTTGGAACACAATGAATAAGACTTACCCATTGACTATCCGAAATAGGATAAATAATACCAGCATCTAACCACTTAATAATTTCTTTTTTAACGACCTCTTTCATGATAGGATTTAATCTTCTTTGTGATTCTATAGTAGGTTTAAAATTTTCTTCCATTAAGATTCTATGCATGCAAATGGAAGGGCTTATTCCTCTTATATCAGCAGTAGTCCAACCAAAAGCTTTCTTATAATTCTTTAACACACCTATTAGTTCTTCTTCTTGATCTTTACTCAGTTCAGAAGAAATAATAACAAGTAAAGTTAACGAATTTCCAAGAAACATATATTTTAAATGGGAAGGTAACCTTTTTAATTCCAGTTCAGGAGCTTTTTTAATTGAGGGTAAAAGTATATCATTTTGAGTTATGTCTAAAGTTTCCTAATTATCTTTAATAAAATGAGTCTCTTCTTGTTCTACTACTTCATCTTCATCAGTTAAAAATTCAAATTTTTCTTCAAAAATAACTTTACATTTTTCTTGATAATGTTTTTTAATTAAATAATCAATTATATCCATTCGATAACATTTCTCTTTATCGAGGTACTTCATCGATTTAAGAACATTGAATTTAATTTCTTGATCATTAACTCTCATGGTTAATTCTCCTTTTTGCACATCAATCATAGCTCGTTCGGTAGCTAGAAAAGGTTTCCCTAAAATAACAGGTATCTCTTTATCTTCTTCCATATCAAGTACTATGAAATCTACATGGAAGATAAATTTATTCACTTTAACAAGGACATCCTCTATAACTCCTTTAGGATAAGTGATAGATCTATCAGCTAACTGAAGGGTTACAGTGGTGGGAGTAATATCTCCTAAATCCAATCTTCGAAAGATAGAAAATGGCATGAGATTAATACTTGCTCCTAAATCACATAAAGATTTTCCACAAAATTTTTCTCCAATAGCACAGAGTATAGTGAAACTTCGAGGATCCTTAAGCTTTTCAGGTAATTTCTTTTGAATTATTGCACTGCATTCTTCACTTAATGCAACAGTTTCAAAAGCTTTAAATTTTCATTTTTTGCTTAAAATAACCTTCATAAATTTTGCGTAAGTTGGCATTTGTTCCAAAGCTTCAGCAAAAGGTATGTTAATAGTAAGTTTCTTAAAAATTTCAAAAAACTTAGAAAATTGATGATCTAATTTCTGTTGTTTAAGTCTTTGAGAAAAAGGTGGTGGTGGTTTTCTAACTTCCACATTAACAGGTATAACAGTCTGATCTTGACTAGGAGAGAGAGTTTCTTTAGGTTTTTCAATCTCTTCAACCTCAATCTCTTTTTCAATTTCATTCTGCAGTCTTTCTTTTAATTCCTTTCTACTTCTAAGTTGCACAGCTTTAACTTGTTCATGTTCTTTTCCAGATTCCTTTGGATTAATTTCAACATTACTAGGAAGTGTTCCTAAGGTCTGTTATTAATTAAAGTAGCAATTTGCCCCATTTGATTTTCAATATTACAAATAACAGTATTTTAATATTGTAATTGATTATTCATTTGCATAATTAATTCTTCTATTGATTACTTTTTCTGTTGATTATTAAATCCAGGAGGTTTATAATTTGAATTAACTTGATTATTCCAATTTCCCAGTGGGATGAGATTGATTATTACCCCATTGTTGTTGTGAATTATTCAAGTTAAAATTAGGATGATTTTTCCACCCAGGATTATAATAATTTGAATAAGGAATATTTTTACTTGCAATAGCTTGTAAAGTTTCAATAGTTTGAGAATCTTCAATATTAGCAGAGTTATTATGCGAAATATTAATTGCAAAATTATCTAATTTCTTAGACATTGCCGCAACTTGTGAGGCTAAGATAGAAAAGGCTTCATTATCGTGAATATTGGCCATCTTTTTAGGATTAATCCTTTCGGAAGGCCATTAAAAATTGTTATTAGCCATTTCTTTAATTAAATTGTAAGCTTCTTCAAATGATTTAGACATTAAAGAACCTCCAGCAGTAGCATCAATAATTGATTTTAAAGGTCCAATTAATCCATTATAAAATGTTTGAATAATCAACCGATCAGGTAAAGCATGATGAGGACATTTTCTTAATAGTTCTTTAAGTCTTTCCCAAGTTTCATATATTGTATCCCCGTCAATATGACTAAACGAAGTAAAATCATTTCTTAATTTAGCAGTTTTAGAAGGAGGAAAATATTTAGCAATCAATTTTTGTGCCATTTCAGCCCATGTTTTAATAGAACCAGTTGCTAATGAGTTTAACCACATCTTTGCTTTATCTCTTAAAGAAAAGGGAAAGAGTCTAAGTCTAATAGCATCATCAGAAACATCGTTATATTTAAAGGTAGCACAAAGTTCTAAAAAACTAACAAGATGTAAATTTGGATCCTCATTTGGTGATCCACCAAATTGATTTTTTTGCACCATTTGAATAATAGACGATTTAAGTTCAAAAGAATTAGCATATACAGTAGGTATTTGAATACTACTATGAAGTTCATCAACTGTAGGGTTAGCAGAATCCCTTAATGGTTTATAAATATTTTGATCATTAAGTTCAATTGGATTTTGTAAAGTAGCCATTTCTTGAAATTTTTGAATTTGTCTTCCCTTTTTAATTTTTATAATTGTTCTTTCTAATTCAGAATCTAAAGGTATTAATCCTTCAAAACCAAATCGTCACAAAAAATAGGGAAAAAAATATATATCTTTTTCTTTTTTTTATAATAATTTATGTGTGTGTGTGTGTGTGTCTATATATATATATATATATATATATATATATATTACTTTTTTTAAAAGAAAATTTATACTATTCTATTTCTTTCTTCCCCGGCAATGAGGCTAAAAACTTGACCCGACCACAAATAACGCAATAATATTCGCTTCCAAAAGATAGCCAAAAACTTTGACTCAATTTATAAATAGCGGCTAGTGTATAAAATTAATATGATGTAAATTTAGAAAATATTTTTACACACTAGGGGTACTACGCAAGTATACGTATTGTTTCAAGTAATATAAAGCTTTGAAACAAAGACCCCAGTATCGATCCCACAGGGCAGAATTATAGTGATAAATTTTCTAAATAAAATAAAAAATATATTTTTTTATCTTTTAATTTAATTATAAATTACTATTAATTTACTAGATGCAAATAAAGAAAACAATAATAAGAAAATGATTTATGAAATCGATATAAAATAAACAACTTTCTTTCCTTCAATTAATCTAAGATTTTTAAGATAATTTAATATTCATTGGAGAATTTGATTTATGGTATTGTGCCAAATAGAAGCATTCATATTCTTTACCCTTTGATCCAGGCGCAAAGAACATTGGCTAATTTACAGAATAGGTCCGGATGTATTGTTAGTAGAATGGGTTAATCTTGGCTCACACATCTAGATGTCCAAGGGTGGCTATTGTCGGCCCTACTAGTGACCCTTTCCTAATCTATAAATCAAATTATAAGAATTTAGTCTATCACTCTAAAAACTTATCAATTCTACACCCTTTAAATCTTATCTTCCTATTTATTTGCACTTCACCTTGAATAGCCCGCACATGGCCTTCGACTACCCAAGGATTCATGTGATATTTGCAAGTTAAGAGTTCTTCTCCTTCAAGGTCTCAAAACTCTTCAAGGTCTCAAAAAGTAAAGTAAGATTAGGTATTAATGTCATCACAATGTTTTGAAAATATTTTGAATTTCAATTCTCCATCGAATCTTTATATTATTTTATCTATCTCTTCATAATTGAAGGAAGAAAGTAAACTAACTACTCATAACACATTGAAAACAAATAACAAAACATGGTAATTAAACTTTGAATCAAAAATATAAATACATATCTCAAATATTTCTTCTACAGATCTTCTGATTCCTACTGACTCCACAGTGTAATGAACTCCAGATGCAACAACTTGAAAATAAACTCACTAAACTAAACAAAAGTGGCCCTAAATTTCTCTCTCATTTCTCTCTCTAAGGATGAGAGATCCTAAAGTAGATAAGAGAAAGGGTTACAATGGGAGGGGCACGTTTTCTGAAGAAATGGACCCCTATTTATAGGCTTCAAGAGTTGCCTTGAGGCACCTCTTCAAAACATGTCCACATTCAAAGAATCTTTTAGAAGGTCGGTCTGGCGCCTAGGCGCCGGACACCGCGTCTAGTTCTTCGCACCTCTTCACTTTGGCTCGCACCTCTTCGCGTTTAAAACAGTTTTGGAGCGTCCAAATGCAATGTATCACATGTCCTATTATCAAGGAACAACTGTCAGTCTTATAGAAGATCCAATAACCACTCACTCCGTCAAAATAACTGATCAAACATTGTCAAAAACTTGACAGTTTTTGTATCGAGTCTGGTGCCTAGGCGCCAGGCCATATTTTTTATACTTTTTGTATTTTGCTCCATTTTTGCTCCTTTTTGCTCCTTTTTTCATTTTAGACCTTTTTACATTACGTACATCCAAAAACACAAAAAATATCTTTCATTAAAGCATAATATCCTTAGAAATTAAAAAGAATTAAGACATAAGAAAATAGGTATTTTTTTATAGATCATATGCTACGGTAACAAAACTGTTACTAATGCTCAAACTAGTTACACTACTACAGAAAGAGAGTTATTAGCTATAGTTTACGCCTTTGAAAATTTTAGATCATACTTAATTGGAAATATGTATAGTGCATACTGACCATTCTGCTATTAAATATTTAATGCAAAAGAAGGATTTTAAACTAAGATTAATTCAATGGATACTTTTAATGCAAGAATTCGATTTTGTGATTGTCGATAGAAAATGAGTCGATAACCAAATTGCTGATAATTTTCTAGACTTGAACAACATAAATTGTCTGATTTTAAAAAGAAAAAAATCAAAACTTTCTCTGAAGAGCAATTTTATATTATTAAAAAAAGAAATTTATCGTAGTATGTTGATATTGTGAACTACTTCATTAGTAACATTCTACCACCAGAATTAACAATGCAACAACAGAAAAAATTTATATATGATACTAAATCTTATTTTTGGGACGATCCTTATTTATACAAGCAATGTAAATATCTTATTATTACAAGATGTGCGCCTTATAAAGAAACTGAACAAATTATTTGAGGATGTCATGATTTTGAATTTAGAGGACATTTCAGAACTGATAGAACATCACATAAGATTTTACAATATGGATTTTATTGGCCTACTATTTTTAGAGCTGTTTATAGATTTATCAAATCCTGTGATCGATATCAGAGGGTAGTCAATATATCTAGAAGGAATGAAATGCCTCTAAATTTTACATTGGAAGTTGAGATTTTTGATGCTTGGGGATTAGATTTTATGGGACCATTTATTCCTTCATTTGGAAATTCATATATATATTAATTGTTGTGGAATATGTATCTAAATAGATTGAGGAAATAGCTTTATGAAAATGTGTGTTAGAAGCGTTTCAAGGTTTTTAATGAAAAATATTTTCACAAGATTGGAATGCCTAGAGTAATCATCACCGATGGAGGATCACATTTTAAAAATAATATGATTCAGAGATTGGCTGAAAAAATATAATACTTTGCATAGAATCTCTAGAGCTTACCATCCCTAAACCAATGGTTTAGCCGAGGTATCTAATCGTGAAATTAAACAAATCTAAGGAAAATTCATAAATCCTGATAAATTAGATTGGTTTGCTAGAATAGACACTGTTTTGTAGGCATATAGAACTGCTTATAAAACTCTTACAGGAATGTCCCCTTATAGATTAATTTTTAGGAAGACTGGTCACTAACCAGTTGAATTAGAATGTAAAGCATATTTGGCGATAAAGAAATTAAATTTTAATCTGAAAGATGATGGTGATAAAAGATTGTTGCAATTGAATAAATTGGAAGAAATCAGAAATGAATTATATGACAATGATAGAATATACAAGGTGAGAATGAATATATGGCATGATCAGAAAATTGTTAAAAAGGAATTTGGGCCAGGACAAAAAGTATTATTATACAATACTAGACTAAGATTATTTCTTGGGAAATTGAAATCCAGATGGATAGGACCATTCACAGTTAAAATATCTATTAACTCGGAGCTATTGTTATTGAAGGCCCTAAAACTGGAAGAATATTTAAAGTTAATGGAGACGGATTAAAACTGTATTTTGAAGGCAATAGACCTAATTTTAAAGAGATTTTAATGTTGGATCAACCTGAATAACTAAGGTTATGTCGGGCTGACAACGTTAAACCAAGCGCTTTTTGGGAGGCAACCCACAGTTATGTTTAGTGTTTTACTTATTTGAATTGTTAATTTTTGTTAGATTGCCACATAATTAAGTCCTACCCATCCTTAAATATCATAAAAAAACATTAAAGAAATGAATCAAATAGAAGTTTGTAACAAATTTAGATGAAATGAAAAATTGGCCAGAACTATGCTCGAGTGTTAGATAGTGCTAGAATCAGCACCAGACCGCGCCACTGACCAGAAACTATTTTTTTTTGTTCTTAAATTTGAATTTTGTCAATTTTAGACGACAATCCTTCCATTTAAACTCCCAAAAACCGCCTTTAAACTCCAAATTCGCCAGAGAAACGAAAAGGAATATCCAAAATCTCATTAAAATGGATTCCGACTCAATCGAAAGTTCAAGTTTTTAAGTTTTCAATCATAGAAAGTTCATCAGTTTCAAAGTGCAATGTCTGTTCGACAAAAAATATTTCAAAGAAGAGGTTGATTAAGGAGCGAGGCTTTGTGAATCGAGGTTTGAACTCTCCTACTACTAAGATTGAAGAAATTATTGTTCAAAGATGTTGGGAAGTTTTATGTTACACTACTGCTACCGTATTTGTCTCTGTGGTGAGAGAATTTTATGTAAATCTTCATGAGATTAACAAAGAATCAGTTTATGTGTGAGGCAGGTTTGTCACATTTACTCATGCGAAGATTAATGACTTATATATAATTGAGAATGTGTCGATCTGTCATTATTCAAATTTTATCTCGACAAGAGACAATATGTACTATATATACAGATATTTGATGGATGAAAATAATGATTGAGAGATAAGAGATAACAAGTATGTGAGTTTTTTTACAAGACTTCTGAATCCTACGTCAAAATACTCGTATTAGTTTATATGTGCAAAATTACTCCCAACTATGAAAATCAGTAAAGTGACCAAGGAATGTGCTATTTTGAATTACTATATTCAAATGGGAATGCCTATTGATATTGGTTCTATTATTGTGAAATCTATTTTGGTATTGATCGTACAATGATCAAAATATGAGCTTGGACATTCATCCACCATATTTCTTCTCTACAATCAATCACAAGTGCCATATAAAAATTGGGAGAGAGTGCTTATTCCCTGGAGGCCTCTAAACCCTAAATACAAACAAAGTAACCAGATAGTTGGAGATGTGAATGACATGAGTAGTATTGAATATCAACCATATCAAAGTTCAAAGCCTATTCCTCCTTATTTTCTTGAAAGTTCGCAGAATATTCTGATGAAGATTAAGAAATTGGAGAAAGAGATACAACACCTGATGAGTATAATCAACAATATATCTATCTTCTTTAATCAATTGCATTGGAGAATGAAGGAACACTTTGAGCATTCTGGGCATCTTAAAGGAAGTCTTATACGCTTGATGAAATGAAAGGCCTGGATTTAGGAGGATTCAACTGAAGAATTCCCGTATGGTCCCTTCTATAATTTGTTTGTTCACGTTCAATCAATGGGAGACGTTAGAGATAATGATAATTCTGAGGATAAGTAAGGACTTGATTATGTATTTATGTATTTGAACTTATTACTTAGTTTGCTTTGCTTGATTGCTATGTTTGAATTTGCTTTCATGTTTAGTTTTAAGCATTTGAGTGTCCTGGTTGTGAGCAACGCTGAAACTTAATGTTTTATGTCTAGTGTCACTTATGTGTGTTTGTAATTTGGATTTTATATATCAAAGTGATGTTTTGGTTGTTTGTGTAAAAATTTTTGTTTACCCTGACTTTATTACGTTATTCGATGCTTAAATGGACTAATTAGAGATTGGTGTGGGCTTAAAATGATCGAAATTATAAAATTAATGCAGGAGTCCATAATTGAACTGGCACCGAATAGTACTGTTACCAGCTTCGGACCACACGAAATTACAGAGACTTTGGCCTTTTGAATCAAAAATAGCATCAGACGATACTGTCACCAGTGCTGGACCGTGCCCGACACTTAAAAAGCCTAGATTATTCAAATCTCGTGATTTAACCCTGGGACCGACTGTTTTAGCCCAATCCATCGTCTTCTACCTTCATCCTAGACTGACTTTCACCTATAGGGCTCACTTGCATTTGGATTTAGAATGATTCGTGGCCAAACAATATAGGATTCCATCTTATCTCGGTAAGAGCTTCACTTTAAATTAAAGTTTTTTTATTTTTGATCTTAGAAATATCCTACATTAAAAAGATTAGAAATTTGATGTTTTAGAAAAGATTTGGAGATTTTCCATGTTATTGAAGTTGTTATTTGCTTAAATTTACTTCAAAGCCTAATACATTGCAATTTTAAGATTGATTTGGATTATTTTGATATTTTTAGAAAAATGGCTCCAAAAATGTTGAAAGGGAAGAGAAAATTGGAATACAATGAAAGGAAATTTGTGGATTTTAAAGCTCACTCCCGCTTTAGTACATTTTTTTAGCAATAAGAGGTGTATTCAAGAGAAAGCTTTTGAAAATCCAGAAGAAGTGATAAAAGAATTAATTGCAAAGCGTTAGTTGAAAATTTTATGTTATTTTACTGTCGATGCGATGCTAGGGATAATACGAGATTTTTATGCTAATCTGTATTATACTGAGAGTGAATATATACTTGTTAGAGGACAAATGGTTGAGTTTACCCCTACACGCATCAAAACATTCTACCAGTAGAAGACCCTCACTATTGTGAATATAAGCATTTTGTTGTTAATGATGAGGCACTTGATATGGTTATGAACTATCTGAATGACGAAAAAAGGGAATGGAAGATTAAACAGAAGCAAAAAAGTTAACGTCTCTCTTTCTATGTTGAATCTTGTATCGAAAGCCTTACATTATTTCATATCTGCAAGACTTTTGCCTAGTAACCACCCCAGCGAAGTAATTGTAGAGAGAGCTGTTCTGAATTACTGCATTCAGAACATGAATAATATCAATATTGGGGCTTTAATTCAAAGAAGTTTTTTGAATATTTCAAAAGGAGAGACTACAGAAGGACTAGGACACTCCAACCTGATAAATGCCCTGTGTATTCAATCAGGTGTAGAAATTGAAGATAATGATAAGGTAATCCACCCTTAGAAGATCATTAGTAAATTAAACCCGAAGACATATACAACCCATCTAGGATGGAGTTGGATTAAAAGTGCTGATGTACCTTCTTCTAGTCAGAAGAGACCATCAATATCTAGGGACCCTACTCTTCATGATGTTATGGATCAGTTAGGAAAGTTGAACACCAGAGTAGGAGGACTAGAAGCAAGGAATAAAATAAATGATGATTATCAAGTGTGGTGGCGAGAATACGAAATAGCTTATCAGGATGAACAGATGAGATTCCTGAGGTGAGACACTAGTGTTGTATTCCCTACATACTCTGAGTACACTCCATACCAGCATAATGAACCTGAAGATGTTGAGCTCCTGCAGATTATGATTGGTAGTGTTGAATCATTCTTTCATTGCATTTAGTATTTTTTGTTGAAACTTTGATTTGTATTGGTGATGTAAGTTGTATTTGGTTGTATGTGATGTGAAACTTTAATTTGTAATATGTTATGATGTGATGTTATGTGATATGTGAATTTTCATATATTTGGTTTATTAGTTTAATCTGTGAATGTAACAGATGGATGTGAATATTTGATGTTTAGTTGATGTTTTATGTTTTCAAAGTTTCAAAATTCTTCACCCTGCAAATTTCTAATATATTATATGTGTAGAAAAGCTCTTAATTATTTTAGGCCTACTATTCTAAATTTATGAAGAAGACCTATTCTAAATTTAAAGGTATGTCTTCTCTTTTCACCTATGTTAGTTTTCTTAGTATTCAAAAACTTAAGTTTGGGGGAGGGAAATGATTAACTATTAATTGCTCCCATTTAAAAGTATTTTAAAAAATATTAACATGACTTTCTGTAATAGAGCTTAGCTTCAGATAACTGTATTTTGATTCTATTTAAGTACTCTAGTGGACTTGAATGAGAGTCTTTAGTAATGAAAAGTAATTTTTTAGGCTAAGATATTTGGTTTAAGAGAATAAAAATATAATCTACTATTCAGAGTAAGGAAAAATGTATTTTTGAAATATTAAGAATCTTAAAAATTTATGTGAAAGGAAAGGATTGGGACTCTATGATGATAAGATAAAGAAATATCTATAAGGTAAAGGTTATGATATGTTCCAAATTTAGGGAAAGAAAGGTGAAGTTCAAAATTATTAAAGACTATCCAGATATAGCAATCTTCACTTGAAAAAGAAAAGAAAGGATTGAAAAACAATTCTTGAAAAAAGAGATAAATAATATATATGCTTGAAACGCAATCCAATTGTAAAAAGAAAAGAAAAGAAAAGTGAGGAGAAGCTTGAGGAGGTGCCTAATCGAAAATTGGCTTCACTTGGACCAACCTAAAGGGAGAATTTATTTACTTTCCTGAACTTATATGTATGGATTAGCATCTTTAATATTAGTATTCTCACAAACTTGTTTTCATGTAATCCTTTTAAGTTCTTTAATAGGACAATCTACAATCATTTTTAAAATGAATAGAAGGCTAGAACTCTTAGACTTGAGGACTAGATAGCCTCACACCTGGAGAATTTACCTGAATTACCCAAAATTTTTTTTGAAAATTTTGCAATTGTATATATCTAAAATAAAATTTATGGTATTTTGGAACGAGAGTTCATTGCAGAGGATCATTATTTTATGTAGTAACCAAATTACTTGAGAACAAGTAATAGTTAAGTTTGAGATATTTTGATCCACTGAAAATTTGACAGCATTTAATGCCTATTTCATACCTAATTTTAATGATATTGTACTTTAAAGAAGGGTATTATCAAGATTTCATGCATGTACGATGATTTCATGCCTTTGGAGCAAAAAGAAACAAAAAGGAGTGAATTCAGAGCAAAAATGAGGCAAATTAGACATTTTGACCTAAAGCGCCGGACCACGCCCAAATCCAGAGAGTTTGGACGGAAGAATGAAAATGGCGCCGGACGGCGCTCTATCAAGCCCCAGACTACGCCTAATCACTAATTCAACCAGATTCAATGTATTTGGGCAGATTTTGGAGGGTTGCTTGAGGGAATGATCTACCTAAAAAATACACATTTTTATGCCTTATTTATGACTCAATTCTTAAGTATATTATGCTTTAATGAAAGGTATTTTTATGTTCTTGGATGTTGATGATTTAAAAAGAGTCCAAGAAAGAAAAAGAAGGAAAAAAGAGCAAAATTTAAGCTTATGGAGAAAAATTTTGGAATTATTAGCCTGGCGCCAGAATCCGGCGCCCAAGCGCCGGTTCGATACAGATGCTGTCAAGTTTTTTGATGACTTTGGGCAGTTATTTTGACGGTGTTAAGCAGTTAATGGAGCTTCTAGAAGAATGGAAGTTACTCCTAATATATAGAACATGTGATACAATGTATTTGGACACATTGAAATGGTCTGAATCGTGTAGAGGTGTGAACCAAAGTGAAGAGGTGCGAAAGACCTGGTCATGTAGTCCGGCACTTAGGCGCCATATCCCGGTGCTTAGGCACGACAGTTACCTTCTAGAAGATACATTGAATTTGGATGAATTTTAAAGAGGTTCCTTAAGCAACCCCTTGTCAAATTCAGAGCTCTATAAATAAGAGCCCATTCTACAGAGAAAATCGCACCAAAAACCCTCCCCCCTTTAGTACACATACCCATTTTAGCATATTCTCTCTCATCTTTTGTTTTATTTAGTCTCTTCCATACTTAGGGTGCCACTTTATTTTTTATCTAGTAAGTTTATTTTAAGTGTTTATTGTGTGTTATTGCTATTGGAGTCTTTCATCATTGCTTTGGTGTCGGTAGAAGTCGCAGATCACTCGAAGGAACACTTCGTATAAGTATTTGTACTTTGGTTCAAAGTTTTATAAATATGTTGTGTTGTGTTATTTCAATGGGTTCTGAGTAGTTAGTTATCTTTCTCCTTTCAACTATGAAAAGATTATAAATTAATTAAAATTTTTAGGAGAATTAAATATAAAATATTTAAAAAAATTATGATGATATTAATACCTGATTTAATTTACTTTTTAAATTGGCCATTTAATTTGTTAAGAATTTTGAGACCTATCTGGAGATAAATTCTTAACTAGTAGATATCACATGAATCCTTAGGTAATCGCAGGCCATACGCGGATTATTTAAGGTAAAGTGCGAATAAATAGGAAGATGATATTTATTAGGCGTAAAATTAACTAGTTTTTAGAGTGACAGACTAAATTCTAATAATTTGGTTTATAGAAAGGTAACGGGTCACTAGTAAGGCCAAGCATAGCCACCCTTGCGCATCTAGTAAGTGTGAGACTAGATTAACTCATCTTCTAATAAAACATCCTAAGCCTATCTATAGAATAGTCCATGTTCTTTGCACCTGGACCAAAAGAGTAAAGAATATGAATGCTTCTATACAAATGATAATTACTCTACAATTCTTGGATTAGTTGAAAAAGGAGAAAGTCTTTTTATACTTGCATTAAATTATAATTATTGCATACTTTACTTTTCCGCTTATCGCTTACTTGCTTTTAGTAAAAATTGTTAGCAAATTAAATTTGAATATATATATATATATATATATATATATATATATAAAGTATATATAAATTGCTTTTGAAAATTCCAAAATATTACTTATATTTCTTACTTATTATAAATTTACTATCAGTGTGGGATCGATAACTAGGACTCCACTAGGCCCTGTATTACTTGAACGATATGTATACTTGTGTTTAAAATTGTGACTTTTACAATAATAAAATTGAAATATAAGATTATAAAAGTAAACCTCGCTCATCAAGTTTTTGAAGCCATTTACCATAAATTAAATATTTTAAAAAGTGGTATCAAATTCTTGTATTTTAAAGCATATATAAAGTCTCTTTGCATCATGTTTTTGGCGCCAATGCTGGGGATAGAATAGAACAGAATATTATAAAAAGTAAAAAGTAAAGAATGTAAATTACAAAAAAAAATAAATAACAAAAACAAAAACAAAAACGAAACAAAACAAAAATATTTTAAATTTTTATGTGTAGTTCTGAATCTGAAGAATTACTACCTTTTGATTCTGAATTAGAAAGAACAATTAAAAGAATTAAAAAAAGAAAAATAATTTCAAAAAATCAAGAAATGCCTAACTTACATAATAATAATAAAAATCCAATCGAAATTAATGAACAAAATATTTATAAAAAATTAAGGGAATATGCAAACCCTACAGCTGATGAACTTCAAGTTAGTATTCAAATTCCAACTGTAGATGCAAATTCTTTTGATCTTAAACCTTCTATTATTCAATTGGTTCAAAAGAATCAATTTGGAGGAACACCTAATGAGGATCCAAATTTACATCTTGCTAGTTTTTTAGAACTTTGTGCTGCCTTTAAATATAATAATGTTTCTGATGATGCTATTAGGCTTAGACTCTTTCCTTTTTCCTTAAAAGATAAAGAAAAGATGTGGCTTAATTCATTAGCAACTTGTTCTATTAAAACATGGGCAGATATGGCACAAAAATTCCTTGCTAAATATTTTCCTCCTTCTAAAACTGCTAAATTGAGAAATGATATTACTTCATTTACGCAATTTGATGGAGAAACAATTTATGAAGCTTGGGAAAGATTTAATGAATTATTAAGAAAATGTCCTCATCATGCTTTACTAGATTGGTTAATTATTCAAACATTTTATAATGAACTTATTGGATCACTTAAATCTATTATTAATTCTTTAATGGCTATGACATTTGAAGAAGCCTACACCTTAATTGAAGAAATGGCTAATAACAATTTTTAATGGCCTTCTAAAAGGGTTAATCCTAAAAGAATGGCCAGTATTCATGATAATGAAGCATTTTATATTTTAGCTTCACAAGTGGCTGCGATATCTAAGAAATTAGAAAATTTTGCTATTAATATATCGCATGTAAGTAATGATAATTCTGCAAATTCTGATGATTCTCAAACAATGAAAACTTTGCAAGCTATTTCTAGTAAAACAAATAACCCTTATTCCAATTATTATAATCCTGGTTAGAAAAATCATCCTAATTTTAATTAGAGTAATGGATATCAAGCTAATCCAAATTGGAACAATCAAGGAAATTCAAACTGTAGACCAACTTATCCTCCTAGTTATAACAATCAATAGAAAAAGTTCTCTGTAGAAGAATTGATCTTGCAACTAAGCAATCAGCTACAAAATCAAAACACTGCTATTTGAAATATTGAGAATCAGATGGGTCAAATTGCTAGTTTCATTAATTACAGACCTCAAGGAACACTGCCTAGCAATGTCAAAATTAATCCTAAAGGATCTGGAAAAGAACCTGAACAAGCAAAAGCTGTACAACTCAGAAATGGAAAGGAATTAAAAGAGAAAATACAGAATGAGATTGAAAAAGAGAAAGAAGTTGAAGAGATTGAAAAACCTAAAGATACCCTTTCTCTAAATAAAGATCAGACTATTGTACCTATTGAAGTGGATGTTGAAAGACCACCACCACCTTTTCCTCAAAAACTTAAACAGTAGAAGCTTGACCATCAATTTTCTAAGTTCTTTGAAATTTTTAAGAAACTTACCATCAACATTCCTTTTGCTAAAGCTTTGGAACAAATGCCAAGCTATGCAAAATTTATGAAGGATATTTTAAGCAAGAAGAGAAAATTTAAAGCTTATGAAACTGTTCCACTAAGAGAAGAATGTAGTGCAACAATTCAGAAGAAATTACCTCAGAAACTTAAAGATCCTAGAAGTTTCACTATACCATGTGCTATTGGAGAAAAATTCTGTAGAAAAGCCTTATGTGATTTAGGAGCTAGTATTAATCTCATGCCATTTTCAATATTTCGAATGTTAGATTTAGGAGAGATTTCTCCGACCACTGTAACTCTTCAGTTAGCTGATTGATCGATCACATATCCTAAGAGAGTTATAGAGGATGTTCTTGTTAAGTTAGATAAATTTATCTTCCCTGTGGATTTCGTTGTCCTAGATATGGAAGAAGATAAAGAAATACTTATCATTTTAGGGAGACCTTTTCTAGCTACGGGTTGAGCTATGATTGATGTGCAAAAAGGAGAATTAACGATGACAGTTAATGATTAAGAGCTGAAATCAATGAGGAATCCTGATAAAGAAAAATGTTATCTTATGGATATTTTTGACTATATAATTGAAAAGCATTATCAACAAAAATGTAAGGTCAATTCTGATGATAAAGATAAAGAATCATTGTTATATAGTGAGTCATTAAATGAAGAAAATTTATCTAAAGAAACTCATTATATTTATGAAAATTGGGAAATTTTAGACACAACTAAAAATAATATACTTTTACCCTCAATGGAAAAAGCCCCTAAACTAGAATTAAAAATGTTACCTGCACATTTAAAGTAAGCAATTCTTTGAGATTCATTAACTTTACCTGTAATTATATCTTCAGAATTAAGCAAAGATCAAGAAGAAAAATTAATAGGAGTTCTGAAAAATAATAAGACTGCATTTGGTTGAACTATTATAGATATAAAAGGAATAAGCCCTTCAATCTATATGCATAGAATTTTAATAGAAGAAAATTGTAAACCCACTATTGAAACTCAAAGAAGATTAAATCCAATTATGAAAGAGGTTGTCAACAAAAAGATTTTGAAATGGTCAGTTGCTGGAATTATTTATCCTATTTCGGATAGCCAATGAGTAAGTTCTATTTATTGTGTTCCAAAGAAAGGAGGAGTAACTGTCATTGTTAATGAAAAAAATGAATTAATCCCAACAAGACAAGTTACTGGATGGCGAATTTGCATTGACTATCGAAAATTAAACAACGCCACTAGAAAGGATCATTTTCCTTTACCTTTCTTAGATCAAATGCAGGATAAACTTCTTGGACACTCATATTTCTGTTTTCTGGATGGATATTATTGTTATCATCAATTACCCATTGCTCCTGAGGATCAAGAAAAGACAACATTTACAAGTCCTTATGGAACATTTGCCTTTAGAAGAATGCCTTTCAGTTTATACAATGCACCTGCAACTTTTCAAAGATGTATGATATCCATATTCTGTGATTTGATTGATAAAGGAATTGAAGTATTTATGGATGATTTTTCAGTTTTTGGAACTTCTTTTGAATATTTTTTAGAAAATATAACGAAAATTTTGAAGAGATGTGAAGAAACAAATTTAGTTCTAAACTGGGAAAAATGACAATTTATGGTCACAAAAAGCATTGTACTTGGACATAAAGTTTCACAAATAAGGATGGAAGTTGTTCAAGAAAAAGTGAAATAATTGCTGAGCTGCAACCACCTACTACCGTTACTGATGTAAGAACTTTTCTGGGTCATGCTGAATTTTATAGGAGATATATAAAGGATTTTTCTAAAATTGCTAAACCTCTTTGCCATTTATTGGAAAAAGAAGCTAAATTTGAATTTAATGAAGATTGTCTGAATGTGTTCAATATTCTGAAAGAAAAATTAATCACTGCACCTGTCATTGTTGCACATGATCGGAATAAACCTTTTGAATTAATGTGTGATGCAAGTGATTATGCAATCGGAGCTGTATTAGGACAAAAATATGAGAAGAGTTTCAAAGTTATATACGATGCTAGCAAAACTCTTAATGAAAATCAAATAAATTACACTACTACTGAAAAAGAACTTTTAGCAATAATATATGCCTTTGATAAATTTCGACCATATCTTCATGGAACAAAATGTATCGTGCACACTGATCATTCTGCCAGTAAGTATTTCACATCTAAAAAGGATGCTAAACCTAGATTAATTTGATGGGTTTTACTTTTACAAGAATTTGTTTTTGAAATTGTGAACAGAAAAAGGACTGACAACCAAATTGCTGATCATTTATCAAGAATCAAAATTAATAATGAGTAGAATTATGAAGAAAATATAAATGAGAAATTCCCAGACGAGCAATTATATGTCATTCAAGGATTACAAATGCCTTGGTATGCTGATATAGTTAACTATTTAGTTAACAATATTTTACCATATGGGATGAATAGTAAATACATTAAGAAATTCAAGAATGATTGTAAATCATATATTTGGGAAGATCCTCATTTATTTAAATTAGGAAGAGATTCTATGATTCGAAGATGTATACCTTATGAAGAAACTTTTGCTATTATTCAAAAATGTCACGATTCTAAATTTGGAAGACAATTTGTAGTGGATAAAACTGTGTTTAAAATTTATGTGAAAACTTGTGATCGATGTCAAAGAATGGGAAATATATCCAAAAAAGATGAAATGCCTCTAAACTTTATATTAGAAATCGAAATTTTTGATGTATGGGGTTTAGACTTTATGGGACATTTCGTACCATCATCTGAAAAGATTTATATTTTATTAGCAGTTGATTATGTTTCAAAGTGGATCAAAGCTGTAGCTTTACTAAACTTTGATTCCAAAAGTGTTTCGAAATTTTTAAAGAAAAAGATTTTTACAAGATTTGGAATGCCCTGGATAATTATCATTGATGAGGGAATTCATTTTAGAAATATAAGAATTCAATCATTACTGGAAAAAATTTAGAATTAAACATAGAATTGCAGCTGCTTATCATCCTCAAACAAGTGGAAAGGCTGAAGTGTCAAGAGAATATCGAAAAAGAATGTTAGTCTTAAAAGAACTGACTGGATTAATAGACTTGATTTTGTATTATGGGCTTTTAGAACAGTAATGCTTATATTTAGGTTGTGTGTGTTGTATTTTGAAAAGGGGTCGCCTACAGAAATTGTCGGTGAATTTTTAGATTTTAAATTTAATTTAAATATATATATATATATATATAATTTAGAAAGTAGCATTTAATTTTGAAAATAACTTTAAGTTTGAAAATTTTAAGATATGAAATCAAACCGATCTCACATCCCAAATAGTTTATATAAACGAGCATCGCATCACAAACCATATATCTATCCCGAGAAATAGACACACTGCTTGATGATGGGGCTCGATTAAATAAACTAAAAGATTTATGACATCCGTTTGGTCTACGAACCAATTTTATAAGCCGACAAGTTCCCCTACTTAATATAAAGAAATTCAGCAGGGTTTATATTACCTGGGTTCTTAAAGTTCCCTATAAGGGCAAGTCTCTATAGTTAATTACATCCTAAGTGACGAGAATCACTTAAGAAAACTCTCGATAATGATTAGTGGTTTTTCTCTCAGGAATTTCAAAGTTCAAGTTTTCAAATGATTGAGTGTTGGAAGTTTCAATAGGGAATGGCTCAAATTCGGAGCAGTTTCTTTTAAGAGTCCAAAGGAAGAGAAGTAGAGGATGTCACGAACCCGAAGTGAACTTCGATGACTTCCCAACTATCCTATGGTTTGGCTTCAATTTGAGAAGATGTTATTTAATGTTTCATCCTGCCAATTTTAATTTATTAGGAATTATATTTGTACGACATGATCATACAAATAGCCTCGAAGATGTGAGGGTTTATGTCATACCAAATGACTACCTCCAAATCCTAAAACTGGTTAGGGTTTAATTTACATAAGATGATTATGCAAATGCCTAACAAAGAGTTGAGGATTTATGTTGCACTAGGCAAACTGCCTCGAAGTCCTATGGTTTGGTTGTTTAATTCTAAGAATGGTTTTGCTGATGTCGATCCAAGTTTTGCTGATGACGATGGCCGTGCTACCCACTGTGCTCCAAGCTCCTTGTTATTACAGAGGTTTAGTTTTAGAAGCTGAAAAATCAGGGGATGAGAAAATTGTCTTGGTTTAGAGAAATCTTAAAGTCCAAATGTCTTTAGTGTTTTAATTAAAACAAATCTTAAAGTTGATTAAATAGAACCGATTAAGATCCCACGGTTATGTCATCCTGGTACCGTTATTTTTATCGAATTCACTTAGTCCAGATGAATTTGCTAAAATCAACTGAATGAGTTCCACACTTTCATTTAGACCATGGGAAATCCCGTTAGCAACACGAGGGTTACATCATCCGAGGTATTCCCGATCATTCAACGAGACGTTTTAATTTAGTTATAGTTGTGGTTTTGTTTTTATGTATGTGATTAAATTCTGAGTTGTTTTATATTTTAGATGTTGTGGTGAGGAATTTTATCTTGTGTGACTTTTTAATTTAGTTTTGGTTTAAGTTTTGTGGCTATCCTAAAGGTTTTAGTTTTCATGCAACAATCCTGTTTATGATGCAAGAAAAGTAAAGCGCAGTTCAGGTAAATAAGTTGCAATAATGTAAATTGTAATAAAGTAAAAGCATACATGGAGGGTCTTCTCGTCTTTCCAAGCTGAACTTAAAACACATGTTAGAACATTTAAATATTTGCAAAAAGTACCTAGGTAAAGCTAAGGGAAAGGTTTTGGTTGTCTACCAAGATCCTAATCCTACTGCTAGTCAGTAACTATGACGTCTTATATTTTGTGGATGATTTTCTTCACCAAAGAACAATTAAGTTCAATTATTCTTCTTAAAACATCTCATTGTATTGAGGAAGTTCTTAGAACGGGTTCTAAACATATTTTCAATACTTTTGAGATTATTTTGAGTCTAAATGAATTTTTATTTTAGAAATGAATCAATCATCCAGAAATTCTAAGTTTTAACTCTTGCTCAGTGAACTTAGGACATTTGATTATCCCATGAATGAAGTGGCACCTCACCTGATGCTCTATTTAAGAGTTATAATGATATAAGTCTTTAGGGGCAAATCAATTTATTAAGAATTTCAACGATTTAAAATTAGAATTAATGTTTTAAGGTGATTTAAGTTAGTTATAAAATTTTAATAAATTTAAGTTTGGAATAGTGTTCAAGTTGTTTTATTCTTAAGTGTTTTAAACTATTTGAATTGAAAGAGGAGTTTAAATTATTTAATTTAGACTTTAATGATTTAATTTTAATTTAATTGCAATATACTAGATTAACTTTTAATTGATTTGATTTTTTAATTAAGAATTATTTTTTGAAATTGATTTTGATGTTTCGAGTTTGTTTTAAATTTTCTTTCAAGTGATTTTGAAATTAATTTTTTTTAATGTTTTAAATTTATTTCAATTTAATTATCAAGTTATTTAATGTTTTAAGTTTTAATTTAATTAAGGGTTACCTTTTTTTATTATTAATTTATTAATTTTAATTATCATCTTAAGTTTAATTAAGAGTTAAATATAATTAAAGTGATTCATTTGAGGATTTTAGTTTAAGTGATTATAGTCTCTCTAAATTATATCACCATTTTAATAATCCAAAATTTTTAATTATTCTTCCAAAATTCAAATTATTTAATTAATTAAGGTTTCATTTTCTTGGTTTATTAAAAGTGATCAATGAGTTCCTACCCTTTTATTTTCCAAAGTTTCAATCATCTAAGAAATAGTTAAAATCAAATATTTTACCCCCCCATTTTGATTAAACCTAATGTTTTAATTAGGGGTTAAAATTCTTAATTCTTAATATGCCCTTTTAAGCTTAATTATTTCATAACTTATCAAATTGAGCTCAAATGAGCTTGAAATTTTTTATTTTACTTCACTCACATGTCAAGACATTAGAGGAGAAAATGTGATATTTCTGTTTTAATTTAATTTATATGTTTATTTTACTAGAAAATAGGGATTTGCAATGGAAATTCAATAACATGACCAAGGTAAGGTTTCTGCTCTTAAGAAAATTATGGGATGTTCCTAACGACTAGAGGACCACTTGGACCAATTTTGGTGATTTTTTAAATTATATTTTATTTATTATAATTATTTTGAGTTTTGGAGTATTAATCAATTATAAAATAAAATTAAAGTTGAAAAATGTATTTTATATTTTTCTTAAATCTCTCTGACTTCAAGAAGTCCAGAGAAACAAATTTTATATTTTTTTTATTTTTCTTTGATTTATTAAAATTAATTTAGTGAAAATGTTGGAAAAATCATTTTTTAATTCAAAAATTATTTTAGGGCTTTTAAAATTCAATATCTTTTCCTAGGGACTTGGGAAAAATATTTAGTTTGTTCCTAAGTGATTAGGAGTTAAAATGTGACATTGTTATGATTTTTAATTTTTTTATGATTTTTATTATTTTTTAATTATTAGAAAATTAAAATAAGGTAAAAAATGAAGATTTTTAGAAAAATCCAATTTTAATTTTCTTAGACTCCTCTGTTAACAAAGATGTCCCAAAACTAGTTTGGTGAATTTTTAAAATGTATTTTTGGAGTTATGAATTCTTAAAATTTAATTTTACTCATGTGACATAATTAATTCATTTAGTGGGGTTAAACTTTTCCAATTGATTTAAATTTTTATGTGAGGTCCCTCTGATCCTAAAGATCAGTGGAGAATTGTTTTCAAGTTCTTTTCATGTATGGTTAACCCTCATTAATTAAAGTTCAGTTTTGAGTAATTAGGCCAATTAGGGTTATTCTTAATGAATTAACTCAAAACATAATTATCCTAGGGTCTTCTGGTCATAAGAAACTTCCCCAAATTATCCTAGAATGTTTTAAGCAATATGCTAATTAATGGAATTAAAATACCAAAAATAGTGACATAAACTTGAAAAATACATAACTTGCCATAGAGATAGCCTCTGACCTTGAAAAATTCAGGGAATGTTCCCAAGATCAGAGGCTTCAAAAGCCCTATGGTCTCATGCCATGGTGAATTGTCTATGCAAATGGAGAATTAAAATACTGAAATGAGTAAATAATTAATTAAGCAAGAGGGTATTTTTCCACATTATTCTCCTCTGTTCACTGAGCAAGAGGGTATTTTTTATGTTATTTTTGTGATTTTTCTACACAAAGATATGGATTTTCTAAGTCTCAGGCAATTAATTAAATCATAAATTCCATATTTTTGTACTTATCCCACTCAGCGACATGGTAACCTTAGCATCTCTGAGGCTCCACAAGGCGCGCTCCCATTTGCCGCCTCCATCTGACTCAGCGCCACGCGGCCCGCGGTTCACGTATCGTTCCCTGGTCCGACGCAATCTGAGCCGTCCTTTCGATACACGCTCAATCCAACGGCTGCTGGTCGTCATCTCCGACTTGTGTGCACCCGTCACCGTCCACACTCAAACCCTAATATCTCCCTCGTTTATCAATGGTTTTTCATGTTCATATACTCTATGGATTTGTCTTGAAGAGACAAACACATCCATATGGTTTACATGCTATGAAATTAACTAAAAAATGGAGAATTCTGGAAACTCGGGATAAAGAGAAGTCTCCATGCCTTGGCTCAGGAGGTGATGCCTCAACTGAATGTGCTCGGCACGATCGTTGGAGCTGGAAGAGCCTAGGGATGAAGCCTCTGGCCCTGGTGAAAGATCTAAATATGAATGTGACCAGACCCGATTTCAGACTTTGGAGGCTAGAGCACTTGGGCGGCCTGGAGAGGGGGCTTCACGGGGGAACTCCTCCTCTTGATCCTGTGCAGGTGTGGGTGAGTTTAATTTGATTTTGGTGGGGGTTTGAGAGATGTCCTGTTATCGCCTGAGAATTGAGCTCCAAAATTGAGCTCAATCAATGGGATTAAGGGCAGGAGAACAGTGGGGATGGATTGCTCTTGGCTAGGGGAAGCTCTATGAGGAGTTTGGACTGATTCTATGAAGGTTGATTTCAGCCAACCTTTTGGCCGAGAGGGGGTGGCTGGTTTAAATAGCCATGGCCAGGGATTCCTGTGGGCAATTGTTGGTGCGGATCAGCTGCTAGGAGAGGAGATGAAGAGCTGTGGTGGCCAAGTGGAGTGGGGCAGCTCAGCAGGTGAGAATTTGAAATTTGGCTCATTCCAAGCTCCTCGGCCATGGCGTTTTCCGGTGGCCTGGTGGCAGGCCAGCCAGAGTCAGGTCACCATCTGACTCAGTGGAGTCAGGGCTGGGGTTTGGTGCAGTCAATTGCCTTTGGAAATGTATAAAGCATTGGATTTGAGTGGCATGGGGAGAGGGGTGATTTTGGGTCCAAATGGGTCAACCTATGGATTTGGGTTAAGTTCACCCCTCATGACATGATTTGGGCTGAAGGGGATCAGTTGGGTCAGCCTCACATGTGTGGTGAAGTCCCCATCAAGGATTATTTGGATTAAATTTAGGTTAGGGGGAATCATGTAATGGGTAAATGACTTTTAGGGAGTGCTTAAAGGATCCCCTTTTGCCATTTAGGGAGTGATGACAAGTCTCTGGCTTCTCATGTCTTACATATGGCTTGGGCATAGCTCCATGGCTTGGCTCATTTATATGAAAGTGGGTTAGTTGGAATTTTGAAAACTTTGGATTCTTTTGATGGGATTTGCCATGATGCTACAAATGGGTTGATTTCATGATGATTTAAGACTTTGGTCAAATAATATTATCAAAGGAATGATGAAGAAAAGGTTTCATGTGAGCTTGGGAATGGATTTTTTGGGATTTTGGATTTGGTGAAAATGTGCTTTTAGAATGGTTTAAGATAGTGGGCTTTTAGGTTTCAAAACAAATTGTTGGATGGAAATTTTGTGAAGGATTGGGCCAAACAAATGTTAGGTTTAGTTTAGGGATGAGTCATGAGTGATTAGAAATAAATTTGAGGTGATTTGGAGTTGAATTGGGTTTGATTTGGGACTTTTTTGGTAAAGGGGCCAAAGCGGGTCAAATTGGGCTAAGTTGGGCTAAGGTTTGGCTAACGTTAGATTTGATGTAAAATTAATGTTGAGAATTTTTTATGGGAGTGTTACAAAGAGTTTTCAACTTTGGTTGGGCTTTGATTTTGGGATTTGGGCCCATTTGGGTTCATGGTGGGTTTAGGCCAAAATTAGGGATTTTTGGTTTGGGTTAGGTTTGGGTGGAGTTTAGGTTAGAATTTGGGGAAAATCAAGTTAGTGTTTTGTTTGTGGGGATGTTAGGAAGGTTTAGGAAATGATTTGGGGCTAATTGGAGTTGAATTGGGTTGGTTTGGGCTAAGTTTAGGTTATGGGCCAAAACTGGGCCTTAGGCTTCAAATTGAAATTGGATCCAAATGTTCATCAAATTGGGCTTCGATTTCATCTAAATTTATATTAGGGATATGGAATTGAAGGTTAGAATTGTATTGGATCAACATTGAGGTTAATTGGAGTAGTTTGGTTTGACATTGAGTTCACTTGGGTTAAAAATGGATCAAATTGGGGGTTTTGGTAAAAGTGGGCTAAATTGACAAAATTGGCTTATGGTGTAGTTGAACAAAATGAAATTGGGAATATTTGGGATTTTACTGGAATTTTTTTGGGATTTTTTCGAATTTTTGGTATTTTTTTGGTTAAAAAGGGCATTTTGGGTATTTGGAGGGTATTGGGGGGTATTTTTGGAAATTTTTGCATATTTGGCTAAGGATGATCAATTTGAATGGTGGAAAATGTTTAGGATTAGTTTTGAGGAATTTTGGGTAATTTAGGTGATTTTGCAAATTTTGGGTAGTTTCAAGGGCATTTGGTAGGTTTGGCGGGTGTAGGGCCCCCGGGGTCAAAGATTGAAATTTTGAAAAAAGAAGATTGATCAAATGTAAGTGAAATGGGATCATTTTGGTTGAGCCATGAAGCCATATTAAGCTCACAGGAGCCATGAGAGGACTTGTTTTAGGCACTCAATATGTTGTTCCTAACCCTCTTAGCCAGGGGCATAGGGGTTGAGGACCATCTATATGGATTACCTACATGAGTCAAGAAGTCAAGCTAGGTGTAGGTGTAGTTTAGGACTTGGAATGTGTGTGAAAGTGTAATGTGTGCAGGTCAACCCTCACCAGACCAGGCCACCCAGGGTAGTCCTAAGGCCAAAGAGTCATATAGGGAACTCATCCTTTAAACCTCCACATTTGATCTTAACCCTCCAAGTGGCTTAGGAGTTTATAATCAGGCATGTGGGGTTTAAAGAGAGTTAAGAGGTGTTTAAATTTCTAAATGGTGGGTGCCATCTCTAATCCTCTAGGATAGTCAAAGGGAAAACCTAAGGCTAGATCCTAAGTATTTAGGAGAGAGAAGAGAGAAGACCTCATCAAAAATGAGGTCAACAAATGGACCCCTAATAGGTGTGGTGTACTAACCAGGCACACCACACGTATTGGCGTTGACCGAAGAGATCAACAAAACCAACACAGACGTCTATGTGACACACTTAGAACAGAGTAGAAACAAATTTCCGCTGGGGAGTATCGAGTATATCTCCAAGACTGGAGATCCCTGAACTCTCGCTGGGGAATAGAAAATGAGGAGAATTCCAGATCATAAGATCTGGGGAAATTTGATTTAGATTTCATTTCATTTTCTATTCCAAGTTTTTTTAATGTGTGAGTTTAGATTTCGATTTGTTCTGAGTTTCAATTTCGATTGAGATTTAATTTAAAATGAATTCGAGGAAATCTGGATTTGAAAAGAGAATTGGAACCTAGGTTCCAACCTCGGGATTGCGAGGAGAACTGTAATTTAGGTACTGTTGACCTCATTTTTGATGAGTTCTTCTCTTCTTCTTTATAGTTCTTATGATCTAGCCTTAGGCTTTTCCTTTGACTATCCTAGAGGATTAGAATTGGGACCGACCATTTAGAAATTCAAACTTCTTAACTCCCTGCAAACTCCATAAACTTGATTATAGACCCCTAATCACCTAGAGGGTTGAAATCGATGTGGAAGTTTAAAGGATGAGTTCCTATAGACTCTTTGGCCTTAGGACTGCCCCGCGGTGGTCCGGTCCGGTGAAGGGCCGACTTACACACACACTACACCTATACACTACACTTTCACACACCTCCTAAAACCACACCCATACCCAACTCGACCTCCCGGCTCATGTAGGTGATTCACATGGATGGTCCTTAACCCCTAAGCCCTCGGCAAGAGGGTTAGGAACAACATAGTTGAATGCCTCAAATGAGTCCCTTCATGGCTCATGTGGGCTTGATATGGCTTCATGGCTCAACCAAAATGATTTTATTCCACTTACATTTACCCAATCTTCAATTTTTCAAATTTTCAATTTTTGACCCCCGGGACCCTACACCCGCGTAACCTACCCAAAGCCCTTGAAACTACCCAAAATTTGCAAAATCACCTAAGTTACCCAAAATTCCTCAAAACCAATCCCAAACATTCCCACATTACTCAAATTGATCATCCATACCCAAAAATGCCAAAAATTCCAAAAATACCTCCCAATACCTTCCAAATACCCAAAATACCCCTCTTGACCCAAAAATCCAAAAATTCAGAAAATTCCCAGAAAATTCCAAAAAATCCCAAATATTCCTAATTTCATTTTGTTCAACTACACCATGGGCCAATTTTGTCAATTTACCCTAAGTTTGTCAAAACCCCCAATTTGACCCATTTTAACCCTAAGTGAACCCAATGTCAAGCCAAACCTACCCAATTGACCCAAATTCTGGTCCAATTCAATTCTAAACTTCAATTCAACATTCCCAACACCAATCTAGACCAAATCCAAGTCCAATTTGATTGATATTTGAATCCAATTTCACTTTTGGCCTTAAAGCCCAATTTAGACCCATGACCCAAACCTAACCCAAACTTACCCAATTCAACTCCAATTAACCCCAAATCTTTTCTAAACCTTCCTTAACATCCCTACAAACAAAAAATTAACATGATTTACCCAAAATTTAGACCCAAACCCCACTCAAATTCAACCCAAAACCAAAAAGCCCAATTTTGACTTAAACCCAAACCTAACCCAAATAAGCCCAAACCCCAAAATCAAAACCCAACCAAAGCCAAAACCTCTTTGAAACACTCCCATAAACATTTCCCAACATTTATTTTACATCAATTTCAACCCTAGCCCAACATTGGCCCAAGTTAGCCCAATTTGACCTACATTGGCCCATTTACCTAAGAGGCCCAAATCCAACCCAATTCAAACCCAAACCACTCCAAACTCATTTCAAATCACTCATGACATATCCCTAAACCAAACCCAACAATTATTTGGCCCAAACTTCTACAAAATTCCCATCCATGAATTCATTCTTAAACTTAAAAGCCCACTTACATGAAACATTCCTAAAGCCCATCTCCACCAAAATCCAAAGGGCCAAAATCAATCCAAAACCCATATGACAATTGCTCTACACCATATTTTCAATTAAATCAATCCCTAAGTTTCAAAACTCATCATGAAGCCATTCCAAATTATGCCCCATACAAATTCCCATTAAAATACCAAAATTTTCTTAAACTCTTTTTCATGAAATTGACTTAACTTTTCCCAAGCCAAAGATGAGCCATGAAGCCATGCATGAGCCACATGGAAGCCATGAGAGCCTCTTTACATGTCACCATGCCATTTTGGACAAAAGGAGTAGACTCTTTCCTTAATCTCCTAAAGTCATTAGCCTTAACCATGATTCCACTTAACCCAAATTTAATCCAAATATATTTGGATAAGGACTTCTCCATGTCAAACCAGCTGATTCCTTTGACTCCTCACAGCACCCAAAGCCACCTTGAAGGGTGAACCAAGCCCAAAGGGTGGACTTGACCAAATCAAGCCAAAATTGGCCTTCTCCCATTCCATTTTAAATCAAGCTTTCGACACATGGCATTTGCCAATTGCCTACACTAAACCCCAGCCCTGACCTCCCTGACCTTGAGGGTGACCCGACCCCGGCCGGCCACCCACCAAAGCCACCGGAAACCACTGAGCCGAGAGCTCACATGTGAGCCCAAACTTGGAATTCTCACCCGCCGAGCCGCCCCATCCCCAGTGGCCATTGCAGCTTGTTCTTCCCTCGACCTAAGCAAGCTGATCCCAACCCTCGTCATCCCCGTGAGGCTCTCCAGCCACCTCTATTTAAACCCGACCCCCTCACGGCCATGGAGGAGAGTTGCACAAACCTTGCCGAAACTCTGCCAAAATTTTTCCAAGCCCTATTCCATACTTAGAGCAGTTGATCCCCAGTGTCAATTTGCCCTAATCTTCACCAACAGAACCCAATTTCTCAACTGAAATTTCACCCAAAAAACCAGGACACTTTGCCACAGTGAGCCAATCTTCAAATTGGCTGGCCCTACACCTTCACTAGACCAAGAGGAGAAGTTTCCCACTGAAAGCCCCATCTCCAGGCCACCCAGTTGTTCCAGCCTCCAAGCTTTTAAAGATTTATTTCCCCTCTGCATTATTTTAATTCTCCATGCATATAGGAAATTCACCATGGCATGAGACCATAGGGCTTTTGAAGCCTCCGAATTTGGGAACATTCCTAGAATTTTCCAAAGTCGAGGCCATCCCTATGAGAAGTTATTGATTTTTCAAATTCATGTTACTGTTTTGAGTATTTTAAATCCAATAATTAGCATGTTGTGAAATAAATTCTAGGAAAATTTGTTGATGTCTCTTATGACCAGAGAACCTTAGGAAAAATTGGTTTTGAATTGATTCACCCAAAATAACCCTAATTGGCTTAAACACCCAAAATAGGTCCCTAATTAATTAGAGCTAATCATACATCAAATTGACTTGAAATAAATTTTCCACTGACCTTTAGGATCAAAGGAACCCACCATAAAAATTTGAAGTCAATCGGACTTGGTTAGCCCTATTAAATGGGTTGTTTAAGTCATTCAGTCAATTTGAACTTTAAAAATTCATAACTTTCAAAATGCTTTTCAAAAATTCAACAAATTAGTTTTGGAGCCTCTCTGATATCAGGGGAATTTAAGAAAATTAAAATTTCAATTTTCTAAAAATTTAATTTTTTGCATTATTTTAATATTTTAATAATTAAAAAATAATAAAAATCATAAAAATAATAAAATTCACCAAAATGTCACCTTTTGAATTTAATCACTTAGGAACAAACCCCATATTTTTCTTGGGTCTATTTGATGAGATATTAAATTTTAAAGCCCTAAGGTAATTTTAGAATTTAAAAAAATGTATTTTTTAGCATTTCAACTAAAATAATTCTAATAAATCAAAGAAAAATCAGAAAATTGTAAAAACTGATTCTCTGATTTCCTTGATATCAGAGAGATTTTTGAAAAATATAAAATTCATTTTTCAACTTTTATTTTATTTTTAAATTAATTAATACTCCAAAACTCAAAATAATTATAATAAAAAGAATATAATCCAAAAATTCACCAAAATTGGTCCAAGTGGTCCTCTGGTCATTAGGAATGTCCCATAATTTTCTTAAGGACAGAAACTTTTCCTTGATCATATTATTAAATTTTCCTTGGAAATCGCTATTTTCCACCAAAAATAATTACATAAATAAATTAAATATAGAAAAATCACATTTTCTCCTCTCATGTCTTTATTGGCATATGAGTAAAGTCACATAAAAATTTCATGTTCATTTAAGCTCAATTTAGTGAGTTATGAAATTATTAAGCTTAAAGGGCAAAATGGTAATTAAAATTTTAACCCTTAATTAAAACTTTAGGTTTAATAAAATTAAAAAGTAAAGTATTTGATCCTAATCTGATTTGGATGATTGAAATTTAAATAATTAAAGGGTAGAAACCTACTAAATAATTTTAAAATAATTAAAATGAACTTTAATTGAATAATTGATTAAATTTGAAAGAATAAAAAAATTGGAATTATTAAAATAGGGATATTATTAGGAAGAGATTTGTTCTTTAATCTAAGGATCCCTAAATTAATCATCTCAATAATATTTAATTCGCAATTAAAATGATAATTCAAATTTAAGATTTAAAATGTTAAAAGACTTAACCATTAAATTAAATTAAAGTTAAATTATTAAACTCTTTTAAATTTTCAATTAAGATTAAAAATAAAATTAAATTAAAATTTAAATTAAATTAAATTAAAACATATTAAATTAAATCAAATTAATTTAAATCAAATTAAATTAAAATTAAATTAAAATCAAATTAAATTAAAATCAAATTAAATTAAAATTAAAAATTAAATTAAATTAAAATTTAAATTAAATTAAATTAAAGGAAATTAAATCAAATTAAATTAAATTAAAGGAAATTAAATCAAATTAAATTAAATTAAAATTAAAATTAAACCAAATTAAATTAAATTAAATTAAAGTTAAATTAAATTAAAAATAACATCACCTAAGACATAAAGAAATTTAAAAATAAATATAAAGCAACTTGAACACTATTCCAAATTTAAACCCGTTAACTGAAATTAAATTAAATCACAAACCATTTGAACACCAATTTGCCCTCGAAAGCTTTGATTGTCATAACTCCTAAACAGAATGTTAAATGAAGTGTTACTTTACTTATAGGATATTCAAATGTCCTAGTTCACTGAGCAAGATAACAACAAAACTTGAATTCTCGGACAATTAATTCATTTGTATTATTAAATTCATTTGGACTTAAAACAATTCTAGCAATATTGAAAAGATGTTTAAGATTCTTCTTAAGCACTTCCTCAATACGATAGGATGTTTATAAGAACAACTAAACTTAATTGTTCTTTGACGAAGAAAATCGTCCTCAAACCAAAACACAAGAACCTAGACGTCATAGGAAATGACTAGCTATAGGATTAGGAATTTGGTAGAAAACCATAACCCTTCCCTTAGCTTTACCTAGGAACTTGCTTAAATATTCTAAATTGTGTTTAAGTGCAGCCTCGGATGACGGGAAGACCCTCTAGGTACGCTTTTTATTTTATTGCAATTTACTTTCTTGCAATTTACCTTATTGCAATTTATTTAATCGCATCGCATTTACTTTTCTTGCATGATAAATAACTGTTGCATGAAAACCCACACCTTTAGGAAAGTCCCTAAAATTGAAACCAGAACTAAATTAAAAGTCATTGCAAGATAAAACCCACCGCCACAACATTTCAAAATATAAAACAACTCAAAATTTAATTACAAACAGAACACAAAACTGCAATTACAACTAAATTAAAACGTCTTGTTGGATGATCGGGAATACCTCAGATGATGTAACCTACTTGTTGCTAACGGGATTTCTCACGGTCTAAATGAAAGTGTGGAACTCATTTAGTTGAGTTTAGCAAATTCATCTGGACTAAGTGAATCCGATAAAAATAACGATGCCGAAAGGATGGAACCGTGGGATCTTAACCGGTGTTGTTATAATCAACTTTAAGATTTGCTTTAAATAAAATATAAAAAACACTTGGAAATTAAGATTTTCTCTAAACAAAAACACTTTTCTCATCTCCTGATTTACGACTTCTATAACTAAACCTCTACAACAACAAGGAGCTCGGGGCATGGTGGGCAGCACGACCATCGTCATCAGCAAAACTTGAATCTACATCAGCAAAACCATTCTTAGAATTAAATAATCAAGCCATAGGATTTTGAGGTAGTTTGCCTAGTGCAACATAAATCCTCAACTCTTCGTTAGGCATTTGCTTGATCATGTCATGTAAATTAAGCCCTAACCGGTCTTAGTAATCCGAGGTAGTCGTTTGATACGACATAAACCCTCACATCTTCCAGGCTATTTGTATGATCATGTCAATACAAATATAAGTCCTAATTAATTAAAATTGGCAAAATCAAAACATCAAATAAACATTAGGACTTTCCTAAATTCAAGCCAAACAATAGGATAGTCGGGAAATTTCCGAAGTTCGCTTCGAATCTGTAATTTCTCCTACCTTTCTTCCTTTGAATTCCCAAAACAAAATGTTCCAAATTTGATCCATTCCCTATTGAAATTCCAAAATTCAATCCTTTGAAAAACTTAAACTTTGAAATTCTTGAGAGCAGAATTATCGATTATTATCGAGAGTTTTCTTAGGTGATTCTCGTCACTTAAGATGTAATTAACTATAGGGGCTTGCCCTTATAGAGAATTTTAAGAACCCAGGTAATATAAACCGTGTTTAATGCTTTCATATTAAGCAGAAGAATTTGTCGGCTTATAAAATTGGTTCGCAGACCAAACGGATGTCACAAATCTTCTAGTTTATTTAATCGAGCCCCATCACCAAACAGTGTGTCTATTCTTCGAGATAGATACACAGCTTGTGATGCGGTGCTCGTTTATATAAACTATTCGGGATGTGAGATCAGTTTGATTTCATATCTTAAAATTTTCAAATTTAAAATTATTTTCAAAATCAAATACTACTTTTCAAATTATTTATTTAAATTAAATTAAAAATTCGCCGACAATTTCTATTAGGCGACCCCCTTTTCAAAATAAAACACACAACCTAAAAATAATGCCGACAACTTCTGGCGACTCCGCTGGGGAAAATTCCTCTCTCCATTTTAATCAGATAATTCTGCTTTCAAAATCGGTAGTGTATCCATGTCCCTTGTGGATCAAACTACCCTTCTTTCCGTTGGAATACTATGTTCATTTCTACCTTGAACAAGTATAGCAAACATTCTCTCGCATTTAGGAGCCACCGTTTAGACACCCCTAAACGAGAGGTTCCGAAATCCTTTTACCTCATTTCGAGGTGGGGTGGACCCCCAATAGGTATTAGTTTAGGAGCGGTCTTGTGGGTCGTGAAGTTTCTACAAGACTTTCTCTTCCTTTTCCAGTTCCTAATCAATTCCTTTACTCTTCCTACAACTCTCCTTCTTTTAATAATTCTCCTTCCTAACGAACAAATCTTTTCGAAGAAACAATTTTCCTTTAATACCACAAATACACTAAGATAAACAGAAATGTGTTCGGACTCTTTCTTTTCGTCATAAGTTGTACGACAAGAAGAAGCACGATTCGGGGACTAACACTTGGAATCTGCCTTGCAGAAATGGAAGCCCCAAAACTAATCTTCTCATTCGTCAACGGACTCGACCTGGCAGTGTTCAAGGACGAACTGCCTGATAATGGAATCATTCGATTCGGACAAGGATTCGGGGACACCGACATCAAAATCCCCGACGTCACTCTCTTTTCACTCACAAGCAAAGTACCAGAAACTGAGAAGCCGTTGATTGAGTTCAACCTCAAGTCAACTCACGAATTCCCTCCTCTGCAAAGGATTCCAACTGAGAGGAGTACTGCTGTCCACAGAAGGACTGTTGTTGCTACCCCCACTGGTCTAGTTGTCTCTGCACCTACCCCGGCTTCTGCCAAATTAAAGGGGAAGGAAATCCAGAAATATGGTGAACCTGTTATCGTGGAAAGTACAGACCTTCCTGTGAGACCTTCTATTTTTGAAATCGGGTCCAGCTCGAGAATTCCATCACTGACACGGACTCAGAGAAGGAACAGAAGTAGAAGGATCGCTAGAGAAGCCAGAGCTGCTAAAGTTGCTTTGCTAGAGGAAATCCCAGAACTGCCTGAGTATACACCACTGCCTGAATACATACCACTTTTGGGAGGAAGTAGATTCCATCCCCTCTACGCCGCAGAGGATGAAGAAAATGTTCGCAAGATTGCTGCTGCATTGCCTCAGCCCGTATATTACAACGATAGCCGTAAGAAAAGGGCCAGAACTATGCCATTTGCTCGACTGCAAATTTTGATAGAGAAGTTAGCAAAGAAGGAAAGGTGCCCTGTATCAGAAATTTTAAGAAGGATAGCGCGGGTGCTAGTCAAATCCCGTCTTGGGCCACGAGTAGAACCTGCTATCGTTGCAGAAAAGCCAAATAAGAGGATGAAAGCTAGTCCGCCTGTCGTTGTTTCAGGACTACAGATTAGGGAGGATACCACCTTCCAGAGCATTTGGTCGACGGACCATCCGGTCCTAGACCTTCTGCCGCTAGAAGGATGGTATGACGTCTCACTTCTCTGGACAATTAAGATTGAAACAACGACTCGAGAAGGAAATTCTCATCAGGAGACTTGAATCCGAAGAAAGTGCTACTGCAGTAAAGGGGACTCATGAGAAGGAAACCCAACAGTTATCACATGACAACTGCAATGATGTACAGAAAAGACCACTAGAAGATGCTATGGAAAAGCTAAGAAACGATATTCAGCGATTAGCAAGGGAAAGAGAAGAGAAATTCGGAGATGAGATTGACTCGTCAGAGTTCATGGATGATGAATATGCAGAAATTAACATGGTTGAAACGCGAGCTTCGTCGGCTTCACAAGGTGCTCCTGCGTGCAGTAGAAGAGAGGAGCCGGAAGTAATGAGGAAGCGACTTCAAGAGAAAGATGATACGATCGCCCAAATGGCAAAAAGGATGGAAGAGATGGCCGTAGCCCTAGCCACTCTCCGCAGTCGGTGCAACCCCAACAAGAGACACCCCCGCGAGGTCATTCACATTGTAGACGGAGGAAAGGAGATTACGTCCGTCAACGGGGATGATCAATTAAAGAAGGATTCAACACAAAGCATGATTTCGGAAAAGGATATCAAGATCTTGGTGGAACAGCAGGTGCGAGAAGCCTTGGCACAATCAAAGAGCGGGACATCCATTAGGACAGGTAAACCTTACCCCGAAGAATTCGACGTTTTCCAATACCCGAAAGGCTTCGTACCACCTCTATTCAAGACCTTTGATGGAACTGGGAACCCCCAACAGCATGTTGCACATTTTCATGCCAGTTGTTGCAATGCCGGCGGAAGTGATGCTTTACTCTTCAGACAATTTGTCGACAGCTCGTCGTGGATCGCCTTTGATTGGTATGCGGAATTACCGAACGGTTCGGTGAAGACATTTTCGAACTAGAGAACCTCTTCATCAAGCGATTTGCCGGAGCTCAGCACCACATCACTATAGGTGATTTAGTGGTAGAGAAGCAGAAAGCCAACGAAACCTTGGTGGATTACATACTTCGATGGAGGAACCTAAGTATGAAGTGTGAGCCACAACTACAAGAACAGCATGCAGTCGGCATTTTACTTAAGAGCATTCAATGCCCGATAGCACTTCTCCTCAAGGGATTTACTATTAAGACTTTCGAGAAGTTGTTAAGCAAGGCCGGAAGCTTGCAAGAGGAGGCGAAGAAATTAAGTTTCACCGACAAAACAGACAAATAGAAGCCCGTGAAAACTTTTGAAAAGAAGTCCGGGATCGTTGCAGCAGTCGACAAAGGCAAGCAACCGATACAAATATCGTCAGAACGGCCGCAGCAACCTCAACAAAATTATCAACAACCCCGACCCAGCTATCAGTCATCCCAACAGTATGAACAACCGCCTCGTCCGCAACGTACGTTAAGAGAGCTTCTGAGCAGGGAGTACCCGTTCAAGAATGAGGCAGTGCCGAAAATGTTCCGCAGTTTGATAAAGACTCCAGATTTCCAACTGCCAGAACCTAAGAGACCAGAAGAAGTCGACAAGAAAGGTGATCCCAACTTTTGCCCTTACCACCGGATGCTTGGGCACAAGATAGAAGATTGCATTACCTTCAAAAGTTGGCTCAACGACAATCTTCGAAAGGGAATATAACGATCCCGAAGGAATACATGAAGGAACCCCGTAAAGGAGGTTCCGTCAATGTTGTCTCGACCGATCTCATTGTTCCGATAGATCCCTATGTGACCGATGATGGATGGGCTACCGCTCGGACAAGGTCTTCGAAAAGATTTTGGATCACATCCAAACCGCTTCGGTGCGAGCCTCAATTCGTAGTTTGAAACCCGTTAAGTCGACACTATCACTTGCGATAGAAGAACCACCTCAACAAGAGACAATTGAAGAGAAGAAGAAAATCGACGAAGAAGAGAAAACCGAGGCTCCTAAGGCTAGACTAGGGGCTGCTTATCCTAGGATAGTTGTTTCCGATTCGGGGGAGAAATCCCTCGAACCTCTGACTCTGTATGATTATCTGCTCACTCCGGTGGGATCTTATAATGATAAGGGTTATGGCGTTGGCTATGTTTTGACTGTTTTTAACGATTACATAACTAGCGACAAACAACCAAATTCGGACATCAATTTCGATACAAATGACAATTCTCAAATCATACACAATCTCGACGATCACAATGACAAAGAAGACATCCATCAAGGAGGCTACGAGAGTTCAACAAGCAACGAGTCTATTTGCGAGTTTCGAGGAGCTCCAGTCACAATAGAGTTAGAGCCTTCAGACTCTGAAGCTAATCCAGAATAACCTGTCATTCCGATTCAGGAGGAAACACCAGCAAACTCAATACTAGATTCAGAAGAAATTATAGAAGTTAACTGAAGAAGTGGAAGAGTTCTACCTCCGGGAATGGGTCCAAAGGACAAAAGAAAGCAGGTGGTTGTTCAGGAAGAACCAACCCCGACAGAAGAAATACCCATTCGGGAAGAAATCAAGACACATGGAAATAAAGTGGACTACAACGTGCTAGCCCATCTTAGGAAACTACCGGCCAAACTGAGCATCTACGACGCTCTCATCTTATCAAAGGAGATGAGAGAAGCTCTGATCAAGGCCTTACTTGATCCAGAAATTTGCTTAGCTCAAATGGCCAGAGAATCCTTAGATGAGGCTTGCTTGTTAAAAGAACAGTGAGGTGTTACCTTCACGGACAATGACCTACTACTTGGGACAGCAGATCACAACCGACCGTTATACATTTCAGTTACAATTGGAAAGTTTGCGCTCTCCAGAGTATTGGTGGATCTAGGAGCATCAATCAATATAATGAGTCTTCGAACACTAGCATATTTGGAAATTGATGCTCGCGAGCTCGAAGCAGACAAAATGTTATTAAGAGGATTCAACCAGAAAGGAGAAAGAGCCCTCGGATCAATAACGCTGCTAATGAAGTCCGATGACTTGGCAAAGACAACCGCAAAATTTCACATAATTGATTCAGAAACGTCGTTCAACGCTCTATTGGGCCAACCATGGATACATGACAACCGGATGGTACCGTCATCCCTACATCAGTGCATCAAATACTACGATGGAGGGGAACAATGCATCAAAGGTGACTTACAACCATTCTCTGTACATGAAATTGGAATTCATGAAGATGCAGCTTATTATGCACCTCGGAAGAAAACAATCTTCTCCAGAGATACCATAACAAATGAAGCAAAGGAAGTTCGGGACAACGAAGAACCTGAAGTTCTAGTCCAACAGTCACTCACCACTCCCTTACGGCGAGATGGTGAAGGTTTCTCCACAACTCGCATCCGAGGTCGAGGCCGGGGACGAGGTCGTGGCAGAGACGTTAGGACAGTTGGACAGAGGAAACCAGCCATCGATGTTGATTGGGAAGACGATTCTGAAGAAGAAAAAGAAATCAAGCAAGAAGCAACGACAATAAGTCGGAAGAAGCCGCAATTCAGGATCCCGCTCGAAGATGAAAAGAACGAAGAATACAAATCGATGTACGAGAAGATTAACCACTATGTACATACTATGACCCTGACCCCGATCCATTCTAATAAGATCGAGGGTATGGTGGTCAAAGAGGTACGTAGCGGCGGTGCAAAGCCAATCAAATTCTACCGTGGTGCTCCTTCCTCCAAAACTGAAAATAATGTACAATTTGAAGATGTCACTTCATCGGAATTAATGGAATTACCTTTTGAGTGGTAATCTCCCTGTGTTCAAAATTTAATTCAGCGTGGTTTCTTACCTCGACAATGGACAAAAGGCCAATCACAACATTTTGAAAAATTATGGAATAACTCCGGTCGTCCACCCAATTCAAAGCATGGTCTCGGATTCAGCACAGTAGGATCAGTTGACGATACTGAATTTTGCTTGGTTGTCACTTGCGAGTCCAATGAAAACTACATGGAAACTACAGAAGAACTCGAAGATTTACAAATTGGTGACGCTCCACCAGAGTTCGAAGAAGAGATCAAATCTACAATAAATGAGTTAACGGATGTTAACTTAGGTACTAGCGAAGAACCTAGACCTACCTTTGTTAGCTCCTTACTCAATAAAGAAGACTCCGAAGAAATAATCAAGTTATTAATGGAATTTAAAGATTGTTTTGCTTGGAACTATGATGAGATGCCAGGATTAGCTCCAGAGGTCGCAGTCCATAAGCTAGGAGTGGATCCTACTTCTGTCCCAACCGGACAAGGTCCCGAAGAATGCGTCTAGAAATCGAACAACAAGTCATAGCCGAAGTTAAAAAGCTAATAGACGCTAAATTTGTCCGTGAAGAACAATACCCGACTTGGTTAGCCAATGTGGTGCCAGTCGAAAGAAGAATGGTCGATCGGAATTTGTGTGGATTTCGGAGATTTAAACAAGGCATGTCCAAAGGATGAATTCCCTCTACCGATCCTGTAATTAATGATCGACATTGCTTCGACACATGAAATATTCTCATTCATGGATGGATCTTCGGGATATAACCGGATAAAAATGGCTCCGGAAGATGAAAAGCTTACAGCATTCGTAACGCCGATCGGAGTATATTGCTACACAGTGATGCCATTCGGACTGAAGAACGCAGGAGCAACCTACCAGAGAGCAATGACAAGAATTTTTGATGATCTCATCCACAATCAAGTTGAATGCTACGTGGATGATGTGGTCATCAAAAGCAAAGTAAAGGAAAACCACCAGTATGATTTGAGAATTGTTTTCGAACGATTAAGACAATTTAACCTTAAGATGAATCCCTTAAAATGCGCCTTCGGCATCACCTCCGGAAATTCTTAGGATTCGTTGTCCGACATCGTGGAATTGAAATCGACCCGGAAAAGATTAAAGCTATCTTAGAAATGTCGCCTCCCAAAACCTTAAAGCAACTACGATCTTTTCAAGGGAAGCTGGCATATCTTCGACGCTTTATCTCGAACTTATCAGGTAGGTGTCAACCTTTCTCGGCACTAGTTAAAAAGGACGCCAAATTTATTTGGGAAGAGAAATGTCAGAAGGCCTTCGAGGACATTAAGCAATATTTATTGACACCTCCTGTCTTAGCAGCCCTAGTCTTAGGTAGACCGCTGATACTTTATACCGTGGCTTTAGACGACTCTCTCGGAACCCTGTTAGCCCAGGTCAATGATGAGGGTAAAGAAAATGCTCTTTACTACCTAAGCCATCATTTACTTCCGACGGAAATAAGGTATCCTGCAATTGAAAAGCATTGTCTGGCCCTGATCTTTGCCGCTCAAAAGCTCAAGCACTACATGCTTTCTCATAAGGTCAACCTGATCTAGAAATTTAATCCATTGCAATACTTGATGACTCGTCCAATGCTTTCCGGCAGACTTGCCAGATGGTCAATGATATTATTGCAATTCGATATAACTTTCGTGCCTCTCCGTGCCATAAAGGGACAAGTCCTAGCAGACTTCCTCGCAGCACACCCTTTGCCGGCAGAATCTCCTCTTAATGACGATTTGCCAGATGAACAAATAATGAGCCTAGAAGACCCTGATGATCGACGTTGGGAATTATATTTCGACGGAGCATCTTCAGCACACAAAGATGAAGAATCGCAAGTGATAGTGCTCGGTAAGGCGGGAATCGGACTAATCTTTATAACACCGGAGCGGGGGATGTTAAGATACTCCTACCACTTAACGAGCCGTGTACAAACAACGAGCGTAATACGAAGCTCTCATAATAGGACTGGATTTAACTATTCAAATGGGGATAACAGACATCAACATCTACGGGGATTCGCAGTTAATCATTCAACAGATTGTCGGACAGTACAAAATTTTAAAGCAAAGACTCGAGCAATACTTCCAATATGCCATACAGTTGTTGGAACAGATTCTGAATGTGATGATCTACAAAATTCCCAAAAAAGAAAACGCTTTAGCAGATGCACTAGCCCGTCTCGCAAAAGAATTTGCATGCTTGCAAGATGAATCAGTGGAAGTGTCAGTTCACGGACGTCAAGTCCTATCACAGCTCGACATAGACACAATACACAAATCAGAAAAAGAAGAAGAATCCATTGCAACAGTGACAGAAAACACAGAAGATTGGCGACAGCCATTAATAGACTACCTGCAAACAGGAAAACTACCAGACGATAGGTCGCTAGCCCATCAGATCAAGAAAAGAACTCTGTCCTACTAAGCGGGTCCGAGGCCCGTGAAATTGTTAAAGAGGTGCATTCAGGACTCTGTAGCGCTCATCAGTCAGGTCTGAAGATGAAAATGAAAATTAAAAGACTAGGGTACTACTGGCCCTCGATGATGACCGACTGCATGAAAATCGCCAAGAGCTGTCACCAATGCCAAGTGCACTGAGTGGTTCTACACCAACCTCCAAATGTGTCACACCCGACAATTGTGTCGTGGCCATTTGAGTGTTGGGGCACGGATATAGTGGGTCCAATAGAACCACCATCTTTGAAAAGACATCGCTTTATTCTTGCGGCTACAGATTACTTTTCCAAGTGGGCAGAGGCAGTTCCACTCAAAGAAGTGAAGGCACACCACGTGCTACAGTTTTTCAAGAACCAAGTTGTCTACCATTTCGGAGTGCCGCGTAGGATCATCTCAGATAATGGGTAAGCATTCAGAAGCACACAGATCAACAATTTCGTTAGGAGGCATGGAATCGACTGGCGGTATTCAACAATTTACTACTCAAGAGCAAACGGCCTGGCTGAGACTTTTAATAAAACTCTCGTTCAAATCTTAAAGAAAACCTTGGACGATAATAAGAGAAATTGGCACGAGAAGTTATTAGAAGCCTTATGGGCCTACCGGACAACCTTCAGAACTCCTACTCAAGCTACACCTTACGCTCTGGTGTATGGGTCCGAGGCAGTGTTACCCTTAGAGGTTCAACTTCCTTCACTCAGAATTGCAATTGCAAACAAAATCACGACAGAAGAGAATGCCAAATTATGACTAGAAGAATTGGAAAGCTTGGAAGGGAAAAGACTTGCAGCGCAGCAAAATTTAGAACTATACCAAGCCAAGATGGTTCAAGCCCATGACAGACTGGTCCGCCCAAGAACCTTCAAAGTTGGTGACTTAGTTCTCGTTCTCAAGAGACCTATCCTTGCACACCGCAAGATAGGTGGAAAATTTGAACTCACTTGGGAAGGACCATTTGTGGTTGAAGCAGTATATCTGGAGGCTCCTACCAGCTAGTGAACTGCCAAGGAGAACGACATATGCTTCCGATCAACGGACGATACTTGAAGAAGTATTATGCTACCTGATGTTTCGAAGGAATGAATTCTTCATCCCTAGAAGCACGGGCGAAGTAGTTACTTATGACTGGGTCCGAACCCAAACAATAATAAAAATGTGCTAAAATAAATAAAATCATGATAATAAAGTTTTCCTTATTTTCTCTTCCATATCAAAATCTCTTTCCTGATCTTATCTCACTTCATTCCTGTTAAATTTAAAAATATAAGAAATAAAAAAAATTGTCTTTAATAAACATTTTCTTAATGTTCTTGTTCTTAGTACAGCCCCTGATCGTTTTCCTTGTCTTTTCGTAGGGAAATGTCGAACGGGCAGTTGGTCCTGAACTTTAGAAATGGTGTAAGCCTTGCACTCGACGAAAAGAGGGTGAAAGATGGAGCGATAATAGAGATTGACTCAGACTTCGCACCGGCGGGCCCGCAATACGAGGAAAGTGATCGGGTCCCGGCTGACCGAGAGGAACCGCCTAGTCGGACGATAATGAAAGTGGGTGGCCCAAGCCACCAATCCAACAGACAGAAAAAGGAAAACAAACACCGAAGAAGACAAGAGAATCAAGTCCGTAGTCGCATACGGCAGAGGGCGAGCTTGTCGGCGCCGCGCCCACAGAAATTCAGGAAGTAAGAAGAGCTACTCTCACAGCAACTCAATGAAGAAATAAAAATCGCCGTATCCGCAAGATGTTAACCAAACTAGCAGCGGACCAGCGCGACCAGGCAGTTGCTACTGCCAGTACGTATACTTCAAGGACGCCAGTTCACCAGGCACCTGAAGGAAGGAGGCCAGCTCCCTGGATGACAGAAGAAACCAGGGAAATCTCGAGTAGATTAGAAGAAGGAAGGCTACCACGCCCCCAGACAAAGCCACCAGTAATGCATAACCTTGTTGCAGAAGCAACCCCGGAGGATGTCCCGACGGACACCACCCCCGAGGAGCCGAGGTATGCAGGATAACGTGAAGGGATTGAGCCGTATATCCCACAATACGTCACCAGGCCTCTCCATTTGCAGATTATTCCAGAATACGAGCTAGAAAGAATGCAGAATGTCGAGAAGAAAACTTTTGAATACTTCGAGAGAATCGAGGCGGGGAGGATCGATATACTAGAAGGCCTCGAGCTACATACAAACGTGTTCTCAGAATACGAACAACAACAAATCGTGGACTGCATCCGAAATTTGAAAAGAATGGGCCGAGCGGGCCGCCTGAGAGAAAACACTTACTCAGAACCCCGGAGATGGATGCTAGGGAAAGGTAGAATTACAATACAATGTGGATGCTGCTACAACTTCGAGAAGACGAGGAAGGGAAACCCACCGGGAATACTCCGTCATGGCCGGGTGGATCCAATGCCATTAGTCATCAAAAGGATGGTAAAAAGGATGATAGCATGGAGAGTACTGGCTGGCGATTGCATACCCAACAGTTGCATCATTAACATTTACAAGAAGGGTGATTGCATTCCCCGCACATAGATCACCACGACTTTGTCGGACCTTCTGCACGGTTTCTTTTCCGAACGAATGTAATATCATGTTTGGATCCGACCTCCGGATAGCGGGCCCGAGTGAGTTCCGAGGGCCGATAAAGATACCATTACCGGTAGGTTCCGTCATGATGCCGAAGGGCAACGGAGCGGATGTCGCTAAACATTGCATACCGGAGTACCCATGGAGCGGATCTCGGTTACTTTCGGAAGGATGGACGACGAGAAGACACCTTACCACTTCCGGCCGGACCGGAGCTAGAGAGCCTCCGGCCTTACGAGCTGTGAGTTAATTGGAAAATATCACACCTCCAACGTACATCCATACGGCATCCTTGCCAAGGATGGCTTGGAAGGTGATGTTATTGACCATGTACCTCATTATTCAGACATGGATTTTTGACAGATACCTTTTTGGATGGATCGATAAAGATCATACATAGTCCGTTTTGAGTCTACAAGGATTGTATGAGATGAATTCAGATCGAGTTGTATGATGTATCTTCAGCATGATTGGAATGAAAGTGACCATGTCACATTTTGGCCTTCTCCTCTTGTGTGCAAGTTGACTGAGAAACGCCATTAAAAGTTAAATGAACTTCAAACAAAGAACAGAAAAGAAACAAAAAAAAAAGAATAAAAGAAAACTTTCCTTAAAAATCTAAAAAATCATGAACTCCAAATTCATGATAAAATAAAATTTTAATCGTTAAAGGACAAACAAAATGACCACAAATTTTAAATCAATTTCAAATTCGATCTTTCCAAATTTCAAATCAAATCTCAATCAAATTTCAAATTCAATCTTTCCAAATCTCAAATCAAATCTCAATCAAAATTCATATTCAATCTTTCCAAATTTCAAATCCAATCTCAGTCAGATTCAAACTCAACCTTCCAAATCTGAAATCCAATCCGTTCTACTCTTTCCCTTGTCTAGGATGGAAGCGGTTGATTCCATTGACACGGATCGAATCTGATGGCGAGGAATTGTATCCAACCCAAACCAGTGACTTTCGATCAATTCTTTTGAATGGGATATGTAGAATCTATGTATTCCCTCCTAATCTATTTCTTTCAACAAAAAAAAATCTTTCACAACTCTCATGAAATTCCTGAAACATCAAAATTCCACACTTTTCAAATCAACACTGCAAATCTTTGCAAAATCAAATACATCAAAATCAAACTTTTGGGGTTGAGGATTTTTACATCCGAGACTGCATTTCTTTAGGATTCTTTCCCTATCGCAATGAAATACATCAAAATTAAACTTTTGGGGTTGAGGATTTTACATCCGAGACTGCATTGCTTTAGGATCCTTTCCCTATCGCAATGAAATACATCAAAATTAAACTTTTGGGGTTGAGGATTTTACATCCGAGACTGCATTGCTTTAGGATCCTTTCCCTATCGCAATGAAATACATCAAAATTCAAATTCTGGGGTTGAGGATTTTACATCCGAGACTGCATTGCTTTAGGATTTTTTCCCTATCGCAATGAAATACATCAAATTAAACTTTTGGGGTTGAGGATTTTACATCCGAAAATTCATTGCTTTAGGATCCTTTCCCTATCGCAATGAAATACATCAAAATTCAAATTCTGGGGTTGAGGATTTTACATCCGACACTGCAATGCTTTAGGATTATTTCCCTATCGCAATGAAGTACATCAAAATCAAATTCTTGGGGTTGAGGAGTTTACATCCGAGACTGCATTGCTTTAGGATTCTTTCCCTATTGCAATGAAATATATCAAAATCAAATTCTTGGGGTTGAGGATTTTACTTCCGAGACTGCATTGCTTTAGGATTCTTTCCCTATTGCGATGAAATACATCAAAATCAAACTCTTGAGGTTAAGGATTTTACATCCAATACCGCATTGCTCTGAGATTTCTCCTCATTGTAATGGTCCAATCTAATCAATTCAATTTTCTTTTGAGGTCGAAGATGTTACATCTAAAACCACAAAATTCCAATTCGCATTTCAAATCAAATCCCTTCAAAATAATTTTGACAAAACTTCAATCTAAATTGAAACTCAAACTAAAATCTAAGCTCACACGTCAAAACTTAAACTGAAACAAAATAAAATCTAAATTGAAATTCCCCCAGGTCATGTGATTTGGGATTCACCTCTTTTTCCTTTCCCCAGTGAGAGTTCAGGAATCTCCAGTCTCAGAGATGTACTTGACACTCCCTAGCGGGAACTCTTCTACATTGTCCTAAGTTTGTTACTTGGACTTTTGTGTTGGTTTCGTTGATCACTTCGGTCAACACCAATACATGCGGTGTGCTCTGTCAGCTCACCACACCTATTGGGGGTCCATTTGTTGACCTCATTTTTGATGAGGTCTTCTCTTCTTCTTTTAGTACTTAGGATCTAGCCTTAGGCTTTTCCTTTGACTATCCTAGAGGATTAGAATTGGGACCCACCATTTAGAAATTCAAACCACTTCTTAACTCCCTGCAAACTCCACAAACTTGATTATAGACCCCTAATCACCTAGAGGGTTGAAATTAGATGTGGAAGTTTAAAGGATGAGTTCCTATAGAACTCTTTGGCCTTAGGACTGCCCTGGGTGGCCTGGTCTGGTGAAGAGCTGACTTACACACACACTACACCTATACACTACACTTTCACACACCTCCTAAAACCACACCCATACCCAACTTGACCTCTCCGACTCATGTAGGTGATTCACATGGATGGTCCTTAACCCCTAAGCCCTTGGCTAAGAGGGTTAGGAACAACATAGTGAATGCCTCAAATGAGTCCCTTCATGGCTCATGTGGGCATGATATGGCTTCATGGCTCAACCAAAATGATTTTATTCCACTTACATTTACCCAATCTTCAATTTTCCAAATTTTCAATTTCTGACCCCCGGGACCCTACACCCGCCTAACCTACCCAAAGCCCTTGAAATTACCCAAAATTTGCAAAATCACCTAAATTACCCAAAATTCCTCAAAACCAATCCCAAACATTCCCACATTACTCAAATTGATCATCCATACCCAAAAATGCCAAAAATTCCAAAAATACCTCCCAATACATTCCAAATACCCAAAATACCCCTCTTGACCCAAAAATCCAAAAATTCAGAAAATTCCTAGAAAATTCCAGAAAATCCAAAATATTCCCAATTTCATTTTGTTCAACTACACCATGGGCCAATTTTGTCAATTTACCCTACGTTTGTCAAAACCCCCAATTTGACCCATTTTAACCCTAAGTGAACCCAATGTCAAGCCAAACCTACCCAATTGACCCAAATTCTGGTCCAATTCAATTCTAAACTTCAATTCAACATTCCCAAAACCAATCTAGACCAAATCCAAGTCCAATTTGATTGACATTTGAATCCAATTTCACTTTTGGCATTAAAGCCCAATTTGGACCCATGACCCAAACCTAACCCAAACTTACCCAATTCAACTCCAATTAACCCCAAATCTTTTCTAAACCTTCCTTAACATCCCTACAAACAAAACATTAACATGATTTACCCAAAATTTAGACCCAAACCCCACTCAAATTCAACCCAAAGCCAAAAAGCCCAATTTTGACCTAAACCCAAACCTAACCCAAATAAACCCAAACCCCAAAATAAAAACCCAACCAATGCCAAAACCTCTTTGAAACACTCCCATAAACATTTCCCAACATTTATTTTACATCAATTTTAACCTTAGCCCAACATTGGCCCAAGTTAGCCCAATTTGAACTACATTGGCCCATTTACCAAAGAGGCCCAAATCCAACCCAATTCAAACCCAAACCACTCCAAACTCATTTCAAATCACTCATGACAAATCCCTAAACCAAACCCAACAATTATTTGGCCCAAACTTCTACAAAATTCCCATCCATGAATTCATTCTTAAACTTAAAAGCCCACTTACATGAAACCTTCCTAAAGCCCATCTCCACCAAAATCCAAAGGGCCAAAATCAATCCAAAACCCATATGACAATTGCTCTACACCATATTTTCAATTAAATCAATCCCTAAGTTTCAAAACTCATCATGAAGCCATTCCAAATTAAGCCCCATACAAATTCCCATCAAAATACCAAAATTTTCTTAAACCCTTTTTCATGAAATTGACTTAACTTTTCCCAAGCCAAAGATGAGCCATGAAGCCATGCATGAGCCACATGGAAGCCATGAGAGCCTCTTTACATGTTACCATGCCATTTTGGGCAAAAGGAGGAGACTTTTTCCTTAATCTCTTAAAGTCATTAGCCTTAACCATGATTCCCCTTAACCCAAATTTAATCCAAATATATTTCGATAAGGACTTTTCCATGTCAAACCAGCTGATTCCTTTGACTCCTCACAGCACCCAAAGCCACCTTGAAGGGTGAACCAAGCCCAAAGGGTGGACTTGACCAAATCAAGACAAAACTGGCCCTCTTCCATTCCATTTTAAATCAAGCTTTTGACACATGGCATTTGCCAATTGCCTACACTAAACCCCAGCCCTGACCTCCCCGACCTCGAGGGTGACCCGACCCCGGCCGGCCGACCACCACAGCCGCCGGAAACCACTGGGCCGAGAGCTCACATGCGAGCCCAAACATGGAATTCTCACCCGCCGAGCTGCCCCATCCCGAGTGGCCATTGCGTAATGTTCTTCCCTTGACCTAAGCAGCTGATCCCAACCCTTAGCCATCCCTGTGAGGCTCTCCAGCCACCTCTATTTAAACCCGACCCCCTCACGGCCATGGAGGAGAGTTGCACAAACCTTGCCGAAACTTTGCCAAAATTGTTCCAAGCCCTACTCCATACTTAGAGCAGTTGATCCCCAGTGTCAATTTGCCCTAATCCCCACCAACATAATCCGATTTCTCAACTGAAATTTCACCCAAAAACTAGGACACTTTGCCACAGTGAGCCAATCTTTAAATTGATTGGCCCTACACCTTCACTAGACCAAGAGGAGAGGTTTCCCACTGAAAGCCCCATCTCCAGGCCACCCAGTTGTTCCAGCCTCCAAGCTTTGTGATCGGCTGTGGTCACTTTCATAGCTAGGCAATTCACCAGACCGGGAGACTTCATCTGGAGCTTGCTGGGACGCAATCGAAGGTGTCACAACCCTCAGATTGAAGCCACACTTCTCTGAGCAAAGGTATGAGCTAATTATTTATACCGAGCTTCTGGAGATTCTCCATTTCAAATGCTTTAATTTCAATGCATGGTCGCCGTATAGATGTATTCGTCTCTTCAAGACGAATCCATAGAGCATAAGAACACGAAAATCCGTTGAGAAATGAGTGAGTTCTTAGGGTTTTAGTGTGGACGACTCTCGGGTGAGGACACTTGGGGACGATGAACGGATGTCGTTCATTTCATACACGCGCGGACGGACGGCTAGGATCGCGCCGGATGAGGAGACGGAACGATACAACGGGCCCCTGGAACGCTGAGTTGGATGGCGGCGTCGAATCAGAAAGCGCCACACGGCACTTCGGAGATGTTAAGGTTGATGTGGCGCCGACTCGGATAAATAGAAAAATAGGGATTTTCTGATTTATTTAATTCCCTAAACTTCAAAAATCCATAACTTTGTGTAGAAAAATCAGAAAAATAAAATAAAAATACCTTCTTGCTCAGTGAACAGAGGAGAATAATGTGGAAAAGAAATCATTTAATTTCATTAAGTATTTTATTTTTAATGATTTATTTCCCCTCTGCATTGTTTTAATTCTCCATGCATATAGAAAATTCACCATGGCATGAAACCATAGGGCTTTTGAAGCCTCTGAATTTGGGAGCATTCCTTGAATTTTCCAAAGTCAGAGGCCATCCCTATAAGAAGTTATTGATTTTTCAATTCATGTTACTGTTTTGAGTATTTTAAATCCAATAATTAGCATGTTGTGAAATAAATTCTAGAAAAATTTAGTGATGTATCTTATGACTAGAGAACCCTAGGAAAAATAGGTTTTGAATTGATTCACCCAAAATAACCCTAATTGGCTTAAACACCCAAAATAGGTCCCTAATTAATTAGAGCTAATCGTACATCAAATTGACTTGAAATTAATTTTCCACTGACCTTTAGGATCAGAGGAACCCACCATAAAAATTTGAAGTCAATTGGACTTGGTAAGCCCTATTAAATGGGTTAATTAAGCCATTTAGTCAATTTGAACTTTAAAAATTCATAACTTTCAAAATGCTTTTCAAAAATTCACCAAATTAGTTTTGGAGCCTCTCTGACACCAGGGGAATTTAAGAAAATTAAAATTTCAATTTTCTAAAAATTTAATTTTTTGCATTATTTTAATATTTTAATAATTAAAAAATAATAAAAATCATAAAAATAATAAAATTCACCAAAATGTCACATTTTGAATTTTAATCACTTAGGAACAAACCTCATATTTTTCTTGGGTCTATTTGATGAGATATTAAATTTTAAAGCCCTAAGGTAATTTTAAAATTAAAAAAATGTATTTTTTAACATTTCCACTAAAATAATTCTAATAAATCAAAGAAAAATCAGAAAATTATAAAAATTGATTCTCTGATTTCCTTGATATCAGAGAGATTTTTGAAAAATATAAATTGATTTTTTAACCTTCATTTTATTTTTAAATTAATTAATACTCCAAAACTCAAAATAATTATAATAAAAAGAATATAATTTAAAAAATCACCAAAATTAGTCTAAGTGGTCCTCTGGTCATTAGGAATGTCCCATAATTTTCTTAAGGACAGAAACTTCCCTTGGTCATATTATTAAATTTTCCTTGGAAATCCCTATTTTCCACCAAAAATAATTACATAAATAAATTAAATATAGAAAAATCACATTTTCTCCTCTCATGCCTTTATTGGCATATGAGTAAAGTCACATAAAAATTTCAAGTTCATTTAAGCTCAATTTAGTGAGTTATGAAATTATTAAGCTTGAAGGGCAAAATGGTAATTAAAATTTTAACCCTTAATTAAAACTTTAGGTTTAATAAAATTAAAAAGTAAAGTATTTGATCCTAATCTAATTTGGATGATTGAAATTTAAATAATTAAAGGGTAGAAACCTACTAAACAATTTTAAAATAATTAAAATGAACTTTAATTGAATAATTGATTAAATTTGTTCTTTAATCTAAGGATCCCTAAATTAATCATCTCAATAATATTTAATTCCCAATTAAAATGATAATTCAAATTTAAGATTTAAAATGTTAAAAGACTTAACCATTAAATTAAATTAAAGTTAAATTATTAAACTCTTTTAAATTTTCAATTAAGATTAAAAATAAAATTAAATTAAAATTTAAATTAAATTAAATTAAAACATATTAAATTAAATCAAATTAATTTAAATCAAATTAAATTAAAATTAAATTAAAATCAAATTAAATTAAATTAAATTAAAATTAAAAATTAAATTATATTAAAATTTAAATTAATTTAAATTAAATTAAAATTTAAATTAATTTAAATTAAATTAAATTAAATTAAATCAAATCAAATTAAATTAAATTAAAGGAAATTAAATCAAATTAAATTAAATTAAAATTAAAATTAAACCAAATTAAATTAAATTAAATTAAAGTTAAATTAAATTAAAAATAACATCACCTAAGACATAAAGAAATTCAAAAATAAATATAAAGCAACTTGAACATTATTCCAAATTTAAACCCGTTAACTGAAATTAAATTAAATCACAAACCATTTGAACACCAATTTGCCCTCGAAAGCTTTGATTGTCATAACTCCTAAACAGAATGTTACATGAAGTGTTACTTCACTTATAGGATATTCAAATGTCCTAGTTCACTGAGCAAGATAACAACAAAACTTGAATTCTCGGACAATTAATTCATTTGTATAATTAAATTCATTTGGACTTAAAACAATTCTAGCAATATTGAAAAGATGTTTAAGATTCTTCTTAAGCACTTCCTCAATACGATAGGATGTTTATAAGAACAACTGAACTTAATTGTTCTTTGATGAGGAAAATCGTCCTCAAACCAAAACACAAGAACATAGACGTCATAGGAAATGACTAGCTATAGGATTAGGAATTTGGTAGAAAACCATAACCCTTCCCTTAGCTTTACCTAGGAACTTGCTTAAATATTCTAAATTGTGTTTAAGTGCAGCCTGGAATGACAGGAAGACCCTCCAGGTACACTTTTTATTTTATTGCAATTTACTTTCTTGCAATTTACCTTATTGCAATTTATTTAATCGCATCGCACTTACTTTTCTTGCATGATAAACAACTGTTGCATGAAAACCAACACCTTTAGGATAGTCCCTAAAACTGAAACCAGAACTAAATTAAAAGTCATTGCAAGATAAAATCCACCGCCACAACATTTCAAAGTATAAAACAACTCAAAATTTAATCACAAACAGAACACAAAACTGCAATTACAACTAAATTAAAACGTCTTGTTGGATGATCGGGAATACCTCAGATGATGTAACATACGTGTTGCTAATGGGATTTCTCACGGTCTAAATGAAAGTGTGGAACTAATTTAGTTGAGTTTAGCAAATTCATCTGGACTAAGTGAATCCGATAAAAATAACGATGCCTGAAGGATGGAACCGTGGGATCTTAACCGGTGTTGTTATAATCAACTTTAAGATTTGTTTTAAATAAAATATAAAAAACACTTGGAAATTAAGATTTTCTCTAAACCAAAACACTTTTCTCATCTCCTGATTTATGACTTCTATAACTAAACCTCTGCAACAACAAGGAGCTCGGGGCATGGTGGGCAGCATGACCATTGTCATCAGCAAAACTTGAATCTACATCAGCAAAACCATTTTTAGAATTAAATAACCAAGCCATAGGATTTCGAGGTAGTTTGCCTAGTGCAACATAAATCCTCAACTCTTCGTTAGGCATTTACATGATCATGTCATGTAAATTAAGCCCTAACCGGTCTTAGGACTCCGAGGTAGTTGTTTGATACGACATAAACCCTCACATCTTCCAGGCTATTTGTATGATCATGTCAATACAAATATAAGTTCTAATTAATTAAAATTGGCAAAATCAAAACATCAAATAAACATTAGGACTTTCCTAAATTCAAGCCAAACAATAGGATAGTCGGGAAGTTACCGAAGTTCGCTTCGAATTTGTAATTTCTCCTACCTTTCTTCCTTTGAATTCCCAAAACAAAATGTTCCAAATTTGATCCATTCCCTATTGAAATTCCAAAATTCAATCCTTTGAAAAACTTAAACTTTGAAATTCTTGAGAGCAGAATTACTGATTATTATCGAGAGTTTTCTTAGGTGATTCCCGTCACTTAAGATGTAATTAACTATAGGGGCTTGCCCTTATAGGGAATTTTAAGAACCCAGGTAATATAAACCTTGTTTAATGCTTTCATATTAGCTGGGGAATTTGTCGGCTTATAAAATTGGTTTGCGGACCAAAAGGATGTCACAAATCTTCTAGTTTATTTAATCGAGCCCCATCACCAAACGAGTGTGTCTATTCTTCGAGATAGATACACAGCTTGTGATGCGGTGCTCGTTTATATAAACTATTCGAGATGTGAGATCAGCTTGATTTCATATCTTAAAATTTTCAAATTTAAAATTATTTTCAAAATCAAATACTACTTTTCAAATTATTTATTTAAATTAAATTAAAAATTTGCCGACAATTTCTGTTAGGCGACCCCCTTTTCAAAATAAAACACACAACCTAAAAATAATGCCGACAGGTACCAGCCTTGGAGTAAGAATCAGAATTTAAGTATCAATTGAAAAGGATGGTAATCAGAATTTAGTTAATGATCTCAAAATAAGATCTTGAATTTGGTACCAGTCTTGGAAGGAGAGAGTTGAAATTTGGTATCAATCTCGGGAAGAGAATCAGAATTTAGTACCGACCTCAAAAGGAGAGAACTGGAATTTGGTATCATTCTCAAAGGTTTAAAGAGTTGAAATTTGGTATCAACCCCGAAAGAGAGTCGGAATTTGGTACCGACCTCGAAAGGAGAGAACTGGGATTTAGTATCAGTCTCGAAGGTTTGAAGAGAACTGGAATCTGGTTCTAGTCTCGAAGGTTTAAAGAGAACTAGAATCTGGTTCCAGTCTCGATGGTTTAAAGAGAACTGGAATCTGGTTCCAGTCTCAAAGGTTTAAAGGGTTGAAATATGCTGTGGAGATTTGAGTTTAGCAGAAGATTTGGAATGAGACGTGAAAGTGTTTCATGTCCAATGAGGATCGATCAAAGTTTGATTACTTGGAGAATATATGAATCCATGCCATCAGAACAAAATCAAAAGTTTTCGTGGTTCTGTGTCAGTAGATTCAGTCGACCTTCTCAAAAGAGGGAAGGAAATATGGAGAGTCAAAAAGAGATTTGAGAATAGCCGAAGGCTGGGGATTTCAGATTCAGGAATTTGTCTTAGTCGCTTATCGTGATTTGATTTTAGCTTGTTTTCAATTTAGGGTTCACATTTATTTGGGGTTCGTTTTGACATTTAGATTTTTAAAAGAGTTCTCATTTATTTTTATTTTCCCTTTGTTCTTTGTTCGAAGTTCATTTAACATAATGGCGTTTCCCAGTAAATTTGCACAAAAAGAGGTGAAAGTAAAACTTGACATGATCGTTTTTATTCCAATCTCGTCGAAAATACATCATACATCTTGCTCCAAAACATGATGATATTTTCTTTAAGAATTCAATATCTCATACAATCCATATAAATCCAACACAGATTGCGTAAAATTCTTCAAGTTTCTTTTAAAAGCAGCTGTCAAAATCCATGTCTGAATAGTGAGATACATGGACAATAACATCACCTTCCATGTCATCATTGGCAGGAATGTCGTATGGATGTGCATTGGAGGTGTGATATTTCCCATGTAAATCACAGCTCGTAGGGCCGGAGACTCTCTAACTCTGGATCTAGCTGAAAGCAGAAAGGCATTTTCTATCATCCATTCTCCTGAAAGTGACGGAGATTCGTTCCACATGCATTCCTGGAATGCAATGTTTTGCGATGTCTGCTCCGTTTCCTTTCAACACCAGGACGGAACCTACGGGTTGTGGTATCTCCACCGGCCCTCGGAACTCACCGAGGCCTGCAATCCGGAGGTAAGATCCGAACATGATGTTACATTGGTTGACAAAGGACACTGTGCAAAAAGGTTTGGCGAAGTCATGATGGTCTATGTGTGGAGGTATGCAGTCACCCTCCTTGTACATGTTAATGATGCAGCTGTTGGGTATGCAATCTGTAAGCAATACCCTCCATGTTATCATCCTTTTTACCATTCTCTTGATAATTCTTGGCATCGGATCCACCTCACTACGACGGAGTATTCCTGGTGGATTCCCTTTTCTGTCTGCCGTGAAGTTGTAGCAACATCCACATTGGATTATAATTCTTCCTTTTCCTGGCATCCATCATCGGGGTTCTGAATAGGTCTTTTCCCTTAGGCGACTAGCTTGGCCCATTTTCTGAAGCTCAAGTATGCAGTCTATAATTTGCTATTGTTTGTAGTCCGAAAACACATCTGCATGCTGCTCAAGGCCTTCCAAGATGTTGACCCTCTTGCCTCAAATTCTTTCGAAGTATTCAAAAGTTTTCTTTTCAACTTGCTGTAATTTTTCAAGCTCGTATTCTGGGATTATCTGCAATTGGCAAGGTCTAGTAACGTACTGGGGAATTTATGGTTCAACCTCAACACGCTCTCCTGCATGTCTTGGCTCCTCAGGGATAGTCTCTGTCAGGACATCCTCAAGGATTGCTTTCGCAACAAGACTCTTCAGAACTGGTGCATCTACTTGGCGTCAAGGCACTAATTCTATTTCTGCTCTTCTTGGAATTTCCTTTATCTATTCTGCTTTCCTTGCAGTTGATCTCCTCCTTTCTGGTTCCCGACGAACCAATTTTTTCGGAGTATTTGTATTGACGGTAGCAACTGTCTCTTCATGTTGATCTGCTGCTAACTTGGTTAACATCTTGCGAATGCGGCGATTCTTGTTCCTCCGCTAGTTGACAGTGAGAGTAGCTCTCCTTAACCCTTGGACGTCTACGAGCATGGCGCTGACAAGCTTGCCCTCTGCTGTAACAACAACAGACTTAACTTTCTTATCTTCTCCTGTTGCATGAGCGGTGTTTGCTTCTCTCTTCTTGCTGGTGGACTGCTGACTTGGGCCACCCAATTTCATCATTGTCTGACTGTGGAACTCTTCCCGATCAATCGAGGTCCAATCATTTTCTTCATATTATAGCCTGGCTGGTGTGAAATCAGAGTCAATTTCAATCACGGCTTCATCCTTCACCCTCTTTTTGTCAAGTGCTAGACTCACGCCATTTTTAAAGTGCAGAACCAACCGCCTGTTCGACATTTCCCTGCGAAAAACAATGAAAGGATCAGGGGCTGTACTAAGAACAATAACAATAAAAAAACATTTATTAATGAAAAATTCTTATTTATCTCTTTTAATTTTTAAAGAAAGTAGGAAGATGAGGGAAAGATCAGAAATCAATTGATTTAAAAGGAAAGATTGACATTTTATTATTAGAATTTCACACATTTTTTTCTTTTTAACACATTTTTTGTTAATGATTTTCTTTTTTATCATCCTTTTTTATGTTTTGGGTTCAGACCCAGTCACAAATGATTACTCTACCCGTGCTTCTAGGAATGAGACCTCATTTTTAAAGTCCATCCTTTGAAACATCAAGTTGCGTAATACTTCTTCAAATATCGTCCATTGATTGGAAGCATAGGTCGTTCTCCACAAAAATTCACCAGTTGGTAGGAACCTCCTGAGTAGACTGTCTCGACCACGAATGGCCATTCCCATGTAGGTTCAAATTTACCTCCTATCTTGTGGTGTGTAAGAATAGGTCTTCTGAGAACTAGAACCAAGTCACTGACTTTAAATGTCCTTGGACGGACTAGTTTATCGTGGGCCTGGATCATTTTGGCTTGATACAGTTCCAAATTCTACTGTGCTGAAAGTCTTTTACTTCGAAGCTTTCCAATTCTTCCAATCGTAACTTGACAGTTTCTTCTGTGGTGATCTTTTCTACAACTGCAATTCTGAGTGAGGGAAGCTGTACCTCTAAGGGTAAGACGGCCTCGGACCCGTACACTAAAGCGTAAGGCGTAGACTGAGTAGGAGTTCTGAAAGTCCTCATGTAGGCCTATAAGGCTTCTAACAACTTCTTGTGCCAATTTCTTTTGTTGTCGTCTAAGGTTTTCTTTAGGATTTGGACGAGAGTTTTATTAAAAGCCTCGGCTAAGTCGTTCACTCTTGGGTAATAGATTATTGAAAAGCTCCAATCAATCCCGTGTCTTTTGACAACATTGATGAACTTCGTACTCTTGAATGCGGACCCATTATCTGAAATGATTCTGCGTGGTACTCCGAAACGGTAGACAGCTTTACTCTTGAAGAACTGCAACACATGATGTGCATTTACTTCTCTGAGCGGTACTGCTTCTGCCCACTTGGAAAAGTAATTTGTAGCTGCAGGAATGAAGCGATTTCCTCTTGAAGAAGGCGGATCTATCGGACCCACGATATTTGTGCCCCAACACTCAAATGGCCACGATGCGATTGTCGGATGTAGCACATTTTGAGGTTGATGTAGAACCACTCCATGCACTTGGCATTGGTGACAACTTTTGGCAACCTTCATGTAGTCGGTTATCATCAAGGGCCAGTAATACCCAAGTCTTTTAATCTTTGTTTTCATCTTCAGATCCGATTGATGAGCGCCACAAAATCCTGAGTGTACTTCTTTGACAATTTCAAGAGCCTCGGACCCGCTCAGGCATCTTAGCCACATCTAATCAAAAGACCTTCTGTATAACGTGTTGTTTATTAATGCATAAGACATAGTTCTTTTCTTGATTTGATGGGCTATCGACTTATCGTCCGGTAGGTTTCTTGTTTGCAAGTAGTCTATTAGTGGCTGCCGCCAATCTTCTGTATTTTCTGTCACTGCTACAATTTTTTCTTCTGCTTTTTCTGATTTGTGTATTATATCCATGTCGAGCTGTGAGAGAACCTGCCGTCCCTGAACTGACATTTCAACTGACTCATCCTGTAAGCAGCAAAAATTCTTTTGTAATGCAGGCTAACACATCTGCAAGAGTATTTTCTCTGCTGGGATTCTTGTAGATCGTTACATTTGGAATTTGCTCTAAAAGTTTCATGGCATACTGAAAGTACTGCTCGAGTCTTGGCTTCAGAATTCTGTACTGTCCCGCAACTTGCTGAATGATCAACTATGAATCTCCGTAGATATTGATATCTGTTATTCCCATCTGAATGGTTAATTCCAATACTGTTATGAGGGCTTCGTATTCTGCCTCATTATTCGTACACGATTCTGTTAAGTGATAGGAATACCTTAACATCCCCTGCTCCGGTGTTATAAAGATTAGTCTAATTCCTGCCTTGCCGGGCACTATCGTTTGTGATTCTTTATCTTTCTGTATTGAAGATGCTCCATCGAAGTACAGTTCCCAAAGCTGATCATCGGGGTCTTCTAGGCTCATTATCTGCTCGTCTGGCAAGTCATCGTTGAGAGATGATTCTGCCGGTAAAGGGTGCGCTGCAAGGAAGTATGCCAGGACTTGTCCCTTTACGGTACGAAGAGCAACGAAAGTTATATCGAATTACAATAGTATCATTGACCACCTATCAAATCTGCCAGAAAGTGTTAGTTGGGTCATCAAATATTGCAACGGATTAAACTTCGAAATAAGGTTGACCTTATGAGAAAGCATGTAGTGCCTGAGCTTCTCTGCAGCGAAGATCAGGGCCAAACAATACTTCTCAATAGAAGGATACTTTACTTCCGTCAGTATTAGATGATGGCTTAGGTAATAGAGCGCATTTTCTTTCCCTCATCATTGACCTGGGCTAACAGGACTCCGAGAGAGTTGTCTAAAGCCGCGGTATAAAGTATCAACGGTCATCTCGAGACTGGGGCTGCTAAGACAAAAGGTGTCATTAGGTACTGTTTGATGTCATCGAAGGCGTGTTGACATTTGGAGTCCCAAGTAAACTTGGCATCCTTATTAACTAAAGCAGAAAATGGCTGACACCTTCTTGACAAATTCGAGATAAAGCGTCGAAGATATGCCAATTTCCCTTGAAAGGACCGTAGTTGTTTCAAGGTTTTAGGAGGTGGCATTTCTAAGATAGCTTTAATCTTCTCCAGCTCGATTTCAATTCCACGATGTCGGATGACAAATCCTAAGAATTTCCCAGAGGTGACGCTGAAGGCGCATTTTAGGGGATTTATCTTAAGGTTAAATTGTCTTAATCACTCGAAAACAATTCTCAAATCATACATGTGATCCTACTTTAATTTTCTCTTGATGACCACATCATCCACGTAACACTCAACTTGGTTGTGAATGAGATCATCAAAAATCCTCGACATTGCTCTTTGGTAGGTTGCTCTTGCGTTCATCAATCCAAATGGCATCACTGTGTAGAAGTACACTCCAATTGGCGTTCTGAAGGCTGTGAGCTTTTCGTCTTCCGGTACCATCTTTATCTGGTTGTATCCCAAAGATCCATCCATGAAAGAAAATATTTCAAGTGTTGAAGTGATGTCGATCATCAATTCTGGAATTGGTAACGGGAATTCATCCTTTGGACATGCTTTATTTAAATCTCTGAAATCCACGCAGATTTTGATCTGACCATTCTTCTTTCTAACTGGTACCACATTGGCTAACCAAGTCGGGTATTGCTCTTCTCGGACAAATTTAGCGTCTATTAGCTTCTTAACTTCAACTATTACTTATTGTTCAATTTCTAGACGCATTCTTCTCGGAGCTTGTCTGACTGGAACAGCAGTGTGATCGACTCCTAGCCTGTGAACTGCAACCTCTGGAGCTAATCCTGGCATTTCGTCGTAACTCTAAGTAAAATAGTCTTTGAACTCCATCAGTAGTTTGATCATTTTTTCGGAGTCTTCTTTATTGAGTAAGGAGCTAACAAAGGTCGGCTTAGGCTCTTCGCTAGTACCTAAGTTAATTTCCATTAACTCGTCGATTGTAGATTTAATTTCTTCTTGGAATTCTGGCGGAGCATCTCCAATTAGTAGATATTCGAGATCTTTTGAAGCTTCCAAGCAGTCTTCATCAGGCTCGCAAGTGACAACAAACAAAATCCCGTATCGTCAATTAATCCTACTGTGCCAAATCCGAGACCATATTTTGAATTGGGAGGCCAGCTGGCATTATTCCATAATTTTTCAAAATGTTGTGATTGACCTTTTGTCTATCGTTGAGGTAAGACACCACTTAAATTAAATTTTGAACACAGGGAGAGTACCACTCAAAAGGCAGTTCCATTAGTTCAGATGAAGCAACATGTTCAAATTGTACATCATTTTCAGTTTTGGAAGAAGAAGCACCACGGTAAAACTTGATTGGTTTAGTACCACCACCATGCACTTCCTTGACCATCATACCCTTGACCTTATTAGGGTGGATCAGTGTTAGGGTCATAGTATGTACATGGTGGTTAATCTTCTCGTACATTGATTTATATTCTTCATTCTTTTCATCTTCGAGAGAGATCTTGAACTGGGGTTTCTTCTGACTTATCATTGCTGCTTCTTTCTTGATTTCTTCTTCCTCAGAACTCTTCTCCCAATCAACGTCGATGACTGGTTTTTTCTGTCCAACTATTCCAACGTCTCTTCCACGACCTCGTCCCCCGCCTCGACCTCGGGTGCGAGTTCTGGAGAAACCGTCACCATCTCGTCGTAAGGGAGTGGTGAGTAACTGTTGGACTAGAATTTCAGGCTCTTCATCATCTTGCACTTCTTTTGCTTCATTTGGTGTGACATTTTAGGAGAAGACTGTTTTCTTCGGAGGCACGTAATAGGCTACATCTTCATGAATTCCAATCCCGTGTACAGAGAATGGTTTCAAGTCACCTTTAATACATTGTTCTCCTCCTTCATAATACTTTATGTACTTGTGTAAAGACGACGGTAACATTCGATTTTCATGGATCCATGGCTGACCCAGTAGAGCATTAAACAATGTCTCAGAATCAATTATATGGAATTTTGCGGTTGTCTTTGCTATGTTACTGGTTTTCATTAACAGTGTAATCGATCTGAGAGCTCTCTCTCCTTTCTGATTGAAGCCTCTCAATAACATCTTGTCTGCTTCAAGCTCACGAGCATCAATTTTCAAATATGCTAGCGTCCAAAGATTCATTATGTTGATTTATGCTCCTGGATTAACCAACACCCTGGAGAGCGTAAACTTTCCAATAGTGACCGATATGTACAGCGGTCGGTTATGATCAGTTGTTCCCAGTAATAAATCATTGTCCGTAAAGGTAACACCTCATTGTTCTTTTAACGAGCAAACCTCATCGAAGGAACTACCGGCTATTTGAGCTAAACAAATCTCTGGATCAAGTAGATCCTTGATCAGAGCTTCCCTCATCTCCTTTGACAGGATCGAGAGTCGTATATGCTCGCTTCGGTCGGTAGCTTCTTAAGATGGGCTAGCACATTATAGTCCACTTTATTACCATGTTCCTCGATTTCTTCCCGAATGGGCAATTCCTCTACTGGGGTTGGCTCCTCCTGAGCAACCATTTGCTTTCCTTTATCCTTTGGACCCATTCTCAGAGGTAGAACTTTTCTACTTCTTAGGTTGACTTCAGTTACTTGTTCTGAGTCTGGTGTTGGATATGCCGATGTTTCCCCTTAAATTAGAATGACTGGCTTTTCTGGAGTTGCTTCAGAATCCGATAACTCTAATTCTATTGCAATTGGAGCTCCTCGAAATTCAAAAATGGACTCGTTGCTTGTTGAGCTTTCGTAGCCTCCTTTGTGAACATCTTCTTCATCGTGGTCATCGAGGTTGTGTATGATTTGAGAATCGTTATTTGTATTGGAATCAAGATCCGAATTAAGTCGGTTGTTGCTAGTTACGTGATCTTTAGAAACAGTCAAAACATAGCCAACGCCATAACTCTTATCATTATAAGATCCCGCCGGGGCGAGCAAATAATCATATAGAGTCAGAAGTTCGAGGGATTTCTCCCCTGAATCGGAAACAACCATTCTAGGATAAGCAGCCCCTAGTCTACCCTTTAGAGCCTCGATCTTCTTCTTTTCTACTATCTTCTCCTCCTTCTGAGGCGGTTCTTCAATCACAAGTGGTAGTGCCGGCTCGGTAGGTTTCAAACTCTGAGTTGAATCGTGTACCGGAGCAGCTTGGATGTGATCCAAAATTTTCTTTGAAGACTTTGTCCAGACGGTACTCCATCCATCATCAGTCGTTTACGGGTTTATCGGAACAGTAGGATCCTTCGAGATAACATTGACGGAACCTCCTTTTGGGGGTTCCTTCATGTATTCCTTCAGGATTGTTATGTTCCCTTTCCGGAGATTCTCGTCAAGCTAACTCTTGAAAGTGATGCAATCCTCTATCTTGTCCCCGAGCATCCGGTGATAAGGGCAATAGTTTGGATGATCTTTCTTGTTGACGTCTTCTGGACTCTTGGGCTCTGGTAGCTGAAAATCAGGTGTTTACACTAAACTGCGGAAAATCTTTGCTACTGCTTCAGTTTTGAATGGATATTCCTTATTCAGAAAATCTTTCAGGGTATGCTGTGGACGAGGTGGTTGTTCATAATGCTAAGGCGATTGATAGCTCGGTCAAGGCTATTGATAACCCTGCTGAGGTTGCTGATAGTTCTGTTGCGGTTGTTGGTATGTCCGTTGCGGTGGTTGATAACTAGGCTGTGGCCGCTCTGGCTGTATCTGAACCGGCTGCTTGCCCTTATCTACTACAGAGAAGATTCCAGATTTCTTTTCAAATGCTTTTACAGGCTTCTGCTTATCGTTCTTGTTCACGAAACTTAACTGCCTTGCCTCTTCTTGCAAGCTCCCAGCCTTGCTAAGCAACTTCTCGAAAGTCTTGATTGTAAATCCTTTAAGGAGAAGTGCTATCAGCCATTGATACTCTTAAGCAAGATGTTGACCGCATTCTATTCTTGAAGCTGTGGTTCACACTTCATGCTTAAGTTCCTCCATAGAAGTATGTAATCCACTAAAGTCTTGTTCAGTTTCTGGAGATCCGCCACTAGATCACCGATGGTGATGTGGTATCGAGCCCCGACAAACTGCTTAACGAAGAGGTTTTTCAATTCTGCAAATGTCTTAACTGAACCATTTGGCAATTCTGCGTACCAGTCGAAGGCGATCCCTGACAAACTACTGACGAACTGACGGAAGAGTAAAGTGTCACTCCCACTGACATTGCAGCAACTAGCACGAAAATGTGTGACATGCTGTCTGGGGTTTCCCGTTCCATCAAAAGTCTTAAATCGCGAGGTGGTACGAAGCCTTTCGGTATTGGATCGCATCGAACTCTTCGGAGTAAGGTTTACCGTATGAATAGATGCTCCGCTTTTAGATTGTGCTAAGGCTTCTCGCACCTGCTATTCTACCATATTTTTAATGTCTTTTTTGGGAATCATATTCTGTATACGATCCTTCTTTGGTGGCTCATCTCCGTTGACGGATGTGATCTATTTTCCTCCATCTGCAATATGGATGATCTCTGGGTGTGTTTCTTTCTGAGGTTGTACCTGACTCTGGAGAGTGACTAAAGCAGCAGCCATCTCTTCCATCCTCTTTGCCATTTGGGAAATTGTGTCATCTCTTTCCCGAAGCTGTGCTCTCATCACTTCCGGTTCATCTCTTTCTGCAGCTGTCGGAGCAACTTGCGAAGCTCATGATTCTCGTGTCTTAACCATATTGATCTCGACATACTCCTCATCCATGAATTCTGATGAGTCCACATCATTGCCCAACTTTTCTCCTCTTTCTCTGGCTAACCGTCGGATATCCATCCTTAGCTTTCCTATAGCATCCTCAAGGGGTCTCTTCTAGACGGTCTCGCGGTTTTCGTGTGATGGCTGTTGAACTACTTTTTCGGGAGTTTCTTCTATTGCAGTAGCATTTTCTTCTGATTCAGGCTCTTTGACGAGGTTTTTCTTCTCAGGACGTTCTGTTGGTCTCGGCTCGGTAATAATAGGTCGGCACACCATCCTTCTTGCAGCAGAAGGCCTAGGACCAGACTGTTTGTCGGCTATATGCTGGTAGGTGGTGTCCTCCCTAATATGATGGTCCGATACAACAAAAAGTGAACTAGCTCTCATTTTCTTCATTGGTTTCTCTATGGCAGTGACAGGCTCTACTCGTGGTCCGAGGCGGGATATAGCTGGCACTCGTCCCATTCTTCTTAGGATTTCTGACACAGGGCATCTTTCTCTCTTTGCCAATTTTTCTATCACAGCTTGTAGCCGAGCAAATGGCGTAGTCTTAACCCTTTTTCTTTTGTAGTTACTATAGTATGCAGGTCGGGGTAATGTATTGGCAATCCTCAGACGTCTTCTTCATCCGATGCAGCAGAGAAGGGGTGAAACTTTTTTCCTTCCAACAGAAGTGTATACTCAGGCAGTTCAGGGATCTCTTCCAGGAAAGCAACTTCAGCGGCCTTGGCTTTCTCAATCTTGGCTATCTTTCTGCTTCTATTTCTCCTTTGAGTCTGAGTTAGGGGTGCAACTCTTGAACTGGACCCAATCTCGAAAACATATGGTATTGTAGCAAAATCCGTACCCTCCACGGTGACAGGCTCATCACATACTTGGATTTTCTTCCCCTTCAATTTGGCAGAAGCCGGGGTAGGTGTAGAGATGACTAGACCGGTCGGGGTAGAGACAACAGTCCTCCTACGAATAGCAGTACTTCTTTCAGCTGGAACTCTTTGCAAGGGAGGGAATTCTTTAGTCTACTTCAGGTTAAACTCAATTACGGGCTCCTCAGTTTCTGGCACTTTGTCCATTAGTGTGAAGAGGGTGACGTCAACGAACTTAATATCTGTATTATCAAATCCTTGTCCAAAACGGATGATTCCATTGTCGGGCAGTTCATCCTTATAGACGGCGAAGTCCATTCTATTGGTGAAGAAGAAAATTAACTTTTGTGCAGTCATTTTCTGCAGTGTAAATTCTGAATGTCAGTCCTGAATTATGCTTCCTTTCATCACAAAACTTAGAACGAAAAAGAAAGTGTCCGAACACATTCTCGTTTATCTTAATGTATTTGTGATTTTTAAGAGAATTAGTTTATTAGAAGGTTTTTTATTAAAGGATTTGTTTGTTAGGAACAAAATGATTAAAGGTATAGAAAAGGTAAAAGACTCGATTTAGAATTGGAAAGGAAGAGAAAGTCTCGTAAGACTTCTCAACCCGAAGAACTGCTCCTAAGCTAACACTTATTGGGGGTCCACCCCACCTCAGAAAAGAGGTAAAAGGATTTCAAAAACTCTCTGTTTAGGGGTGTCTAAACAGTGGCTCCTAAATCTGAGAGAAGTTGGCTATACCCGTTCAAGATAGAAATGAACGTGGTATGCCAACAGAAAGAATGGTAGTTTGCTCCACTAGGCACATGTATACACTACTGATTTATGAAAGTAAAACCATCTGATCAAAATGGAGAGAGGAACCAGTCCCCAGCGGAGTCGCCAGAAATTGTACGGCTTATATTTAGCTTGTGTGTGTTGTATTTTGAAAAGGGGTCGCCTACGGAAATTATTGGTGAATTTTTAGATTTTAAATTTAATTTAAATATATATATAATTTAGAAAGTAGCATTTAATTTTGAAAATAACTTTAAATTTGAAATTTTTAAGATATGAAATCAAACTGATCTCACATCCCAAATAGTTTATATAAACGAGCATCACATCACAAACCGTATATCTATCCTGAGAAATGTATTACACCGCTTCGATGATGGGACTCGATTAAATAAACTAGAAGATTTGTGACATTCGTTTGGTTTACGAACCAATTTTATAAGCTAACAAGTTGCCCTGCTTAATATAAAGAAATTCAGCAGGGTTTATTTTACCTGGGTTCTTAAAGTTCCCTATAAGGGCAAGCCTCTATAGTTAATTACATCCTAAGTGACGGGAATCACTTAAGAAAACTCTCGATAATGATCAGTAGTTTTGCTCTCAATAATTTCAAAGTTTAAGGTTTCAAAGGAATGAGTTTTAGAAGTTTCAATAGGGAATGACTCAAATTCGGAACAGTTTGTATTAAGAGTCCAAAGGAAGAGAAGTAGAGGATGTCACGAACCCGAAGTGAACTTCAGTGACTTCCCAACTATCATATGGTTTGGCTTCAATTTGAGAAGATGTTATTTAATGTTTCATCCTGCCAATTTTAATTAATTAGGACTTATATTTGTACGACATGATCATACAAATAGCCTCGAAGATGTGAGGGTTTATGTCGTACCAAATGACTACCTCGGAATCCTAAAACTGGTTATGGCTTAATTTACATAACATGATTATGCAAATGCCTAACAAAGAGTTGAGGATTTATGTTGCACTAGGCAAACTGCTTCGAAGTCCTATGGTTTGGTTGTTTAATTCTAAGAATGGTTTTGCTAATGTCGATCCAAGTTTTGCTGACGATGATGGCAGTGCTGCCCACTGTGCTCCAAGTTCCTTGTTATTACCGAGGTTTAGTTTTAGAAGGTGAAAATTAGGGGATGAGAAAAGTGTCTTGGTTTAGATAGATCTTAAAGTCTAAATGTCTTTAGTGTTTTAATTAAAACAAATCTTAAAGTTGATTAAACAGGACCGATTAAGATGCCACAGTTCCTTCATCCCGGCACCGTCATTTTCATCGAATTCACTTCGTCCGGATGAATTTGCTAAACTCAATTGAATGAGTTCCACACTTTCATTTAGACCATGGGAAATCCCGTTAGCAACATGTGGGTTACATCATCCGAGGTATTCCCGATCATTCAACTAGACATTTTAATTTAGTTAAAGTTGTGATTTTGTTGTTCTTTTTGTGATTAAAATTTGAGTTGTTTTATATTTTAGATGTTATGGTGGTGAATTTTATCTTGTGTGACTTTTTAATTTCGTTTTGGTTTCAGTTTTGTGGCTATCCTAAAGGTTTCAGTTTTCATGCAACAATCCTGTTTATCATGCAAGAAAAGTAAAGCACAGTGTAGGTAAATAAGTTGCAATAAAGTAAATTGTAATAAAGTAAAAGAGTACCTGGAGGGTCTTCTCGTCATTCCAAGCTGCACTTAAAACACGTGTTAGAACATTTAAATATTTGCAATAAGTACCTAAGTAAAGCTAAGGGAAAGGTTTTGTTTGTCTACCAAGATCCTAATCCTACTGCTAGTCAGTTCCTATGACGTCTAGGTTCTTTATATTTTTTAGAAGATTTTCTTCACCAAAGAACAATTAAGTTCAATTATTCTTCTTAAAACACCTCATTGTATTGAGGAAGTGCTTAGAACGGGTTCTAAACATCTTTTCAATACTTCTGAGATTATTTCGAGTCTAAATGAATTTTTATTTTAGAGATGAATCGGTCATCTAGAAATTTTTAGTTAAGTTTTAACTCTTGCTCAGTGAACTTAGAACATTTGATTATCCCATGAATGAAGTGACATCTCACCTGATGCTCTATTTAAGAGTTATAATGATAAAAGTCTTTAGGGGCAAATCAATTTATTAAGAATTTCAACGATTTAAAATTAGAATTAATGTTTTAAGGTGATTTAATTTAGTTATAAAATTTTAATAAATTTAAGTTTGGGATAGTGTTCAAGTTACTTTATTCTTAAGTGTTTTAAACTATTTGAATTCAAAGAGGAGTTTAAATTATTTAATTTAGACTTTAATAATTTAATTTTAATTTAATTGCAATATTCTATATTAACTTTTAATTTTTTTTATTTTTTAATTAAGAATTAATTTTGAAATTGATTTTAATGTTTCGAGTTTGTTTTAAATTTGCTTTCAAGTGATTTTGAAATTAATTTTTTTTAATGTTTTAAATTTATTTCAAATTAATTATCAAGTTATTTAATGTTTTAAGTTTTAATTTAATTAAGGGTTACCTTTTCTTTATTATTAATTTATTAATTTCAATTATCATCTTAAGTTTAATTAAGAGTTAAATATAATTAAAGTGATTCATTTGGGGATTTTAGTTTAAGTGATTATAGTCTCTCTAAATTATATCCCCATTTTAATAATCCAAAATTTTGAATTATTCTTCCAAAATTCAAATTATTTAATTAATTAATGTTTCATTTTTTTGGTTTATTAAAAGTGATTAATGAGTTCCTACCCTTTTATTTTCTAAAGTTTCAATCATCTAAGAAAGAATTAATATCAAATATTTTACCCCCCATTTTGATTAAACCTAAAGTTTTAATTAGGGGTTAAAATTCTTAATTATTATTATGCCCTGTTAAGCTTAATTATTTCATAACTTACCAAATTGAGCTTAAATCAGCTTGAAATTTTTTATGTCACTTCACTCACATGTTAATTAAGACATTAGAGGAGAAAATGTTATTTTTCTGTTTTTAATTTAATTTATATATTTATTTTAATAGAAAATAGGGATTTTCGATGGAAATTCAACAACATGACCAAGGAAAATTTTCTGCCCTTAAGAAAATTATGGGATGTTCCTAATGACCAGACGACCACTTGGACCAATTTTGGTGATTTTTTGAATTATATTTTATTTATTATAATTATTTTGAGTTTTGAAGTATTAATCAATTATAAAATAAAATTAAAGTTGAAAAATGGATTTTATATTTTTCTTAAATCTCTCTGACCTCAAGGAGTCTAGAGAAACAAATTTTATAATTTTCAGATTTTTTTTTATTTATTAGAATTAATTTAGTAAAAAGGTTGGAAAATTCATTTTTTAATTCAAAAATTGTTTTAGGGCTTTTAAAATACAATATCTTATCCTAGGGACTTGGGAAAAATATTTAGTTTGTTTCTAAGTGATTAGGAGTTAAAATGTGACATTCTTATGATTTTTAATATTTTTGTGATTTTTATTTTTTTTAATTATTAAAATAGTAAAATAAGGTGAAAAATGAAGATTTTTAGAAAATTCCAATTTTAATTTTCTTAGACTCCTCTGTTACCAGAGAAGTCCCAAAATTTTAAAATGTATTTTTGGAGTTATGAATTTTTAAAGTTTAATTTTACTCTTTTGACCAAATTAATCCACTTAGTGGGGTTAAATATTTCCAATTGATTTCAAATTTTTATGTGAGCCCTCTGATCCTATAGATCAGTGGAGAGTTGTTTTCAAGTTCTTTTGATGTGTGGTTAACCCTAATTAATGAAAGTTCATTTTTGAGTAATTAGGCCAATTAGGGTTATTCTTAATGAATTTACTCAAAACATAATTATTCTAGGGTCCTCTGGTCCTAAGAAACTTCCCCAAATTTTTCTAGAATTTTCTAAGAAATATGCTAATTAATGGAATTAAAATACCAAAAACAGTGACATAAACTTGAAAAATACATAATTTGCCATAGAGATAACCTCTGACCTTGAAAAATTCAGGGAATGTTCCCAAGATCAGAGGCTTCAAAAGCCCTATGGTCTCATGCCATGGTGAATTGTCTATGCAAATGGAGAATTAAAATACTGAAATGAGTAAATAATTAATTAAAAATAAAATACTCATCAAATTAACTCAATTCTTTTTCCACATTATTCTCCTCTATTCACTAAGCAAGGGGTATTTTTATTTTATTTTTGTGATTTTTGTACACAAAGATATGGATTTTCTAAGTTTGAGGCATTTAATTAAATCATAAATTCCATATTTTCCTACTTATCCGACTTAGCGCCACGGCAACCTTAGCGTCTCCAAAGCTCCACACGGTGAGCTCCCATTCACCGCCGCCATCTGACACAGTGCCACGCAGCCCGCGGTTCACGTATTGTTCCCTAGTCCGACGTAATCTGAGCTGTCCATTCGATACATGCTCGATCCAACGGCGGCTGGTCGTCGTCTTCGACTAGTGTGTACCCGTGACCGTCCACACTCAAACCCAAATATCTCCCTCGTTTCTCAATGGTTTTTCATGTTCTTATACTCTATGGATTCGTCTTGAAGAGACGAACACATCCATATGGTTTACATGAAATCAAAATTAACTCAAACGAAATGGAGAATCGCTGGAAGCTCGGGTTAAAGAGAAGTCTCCATACCATGGTTCAGGAGGTGAGACCTCAACTGAAGGTGCTCGGCACGTTCGTTGGAGCTGGAAGAGCTTAGGGATGAAGCCTATGGCCCTAGTGAAAGATTTAAGTATGAAAGTGACCAGGCCCGATTTCAGACTTTGGAGGCAAGAGCAATTGGTTGGCCTGGAGAAGGGGCTTTCAATGGGGAACTCCTTCTCTTGGTCCTGTGCAGGTGTGGTTGAGTTTAATTTGATTTTGGTGGGGGTTTGAGAGATGTCCTATTCTGGCCTGAGAATTGAGCTCCAAAATTGAGCTCAATAAATGGGATTTAGGGCAGGAGAACAGTGGGGATGGATTGCTCTTGGCTAGGGGAGGCTCTGCGAGGAGTTTGGACGGATTCTATGAAGGTTGATTTCAGCCAACCTTTTGGCCGAGAGGGGGCGGCCGGTTTAAATAGCCTCGGCTAGGCTTCGCTGTGGGCACCGATGGCCGGGATCACTACCTAGGGGAGGAGATGAAAAGCTGTGGTGGCCAATTGGAGTGGGACAGCTCAGCAGGTGAGAATTTAAAATTTAGCTCATTCCAAGCTCCTCGGCCATGGCGTTTTCCAACAGCCTGGTGGCTGGCCGGCCAGAGTCAGGTCACTATCTGACTCAGGGGAGTCAGGGCTGGGGTTTGGTGCAGTCAATTGTCTTTAGACATGTGTAAAGGATTGGATTTAAGTGGCATGGGGAGAGGGCTGATTTTGGGGCCATATGAGTCAACCTTTGGATTTGGGTTAGGTTCACCCCCCATAACCAGATTTGGGCTGAAGGGGATCAGTTGGGTCAGCCTCACATGTGTGGTGAAGTCCCCATCAAGGATTATTTGGATTAAATTTAGGTTAAGGGGAATCATGTAATGGGTTAATGACTTTTAGTGAGTGCTTAAAGGATCTCCTCCTTTTACCATTTAGGGAGTGATGACAAGTCTATGGCTCATCATGGCTTACATATGGCTCGGGCATGGCTCCATAGCTTGGCTCATTTACATGAAAGTGGGTTAGTTGGAATTTTGAAAACTTTGGATTCTTTTGATGGGATTTGTCATGATGCTACAAATGGGTTGATTTCATGATGATTTAAGACTTTGATCAAATAGTATTATCAAAGGAATGATGAAGAAAAGGTTTCATGTGGGCTTGTGAATGGATTTTTGGGGCTTTTGGATTTGGTGAAAATGGGCTTTTAGAATGGTTTAAGAATGTGGGCCTTTAGATTTGAAAACAAATTGGTGGATGAAACTTTTGTGAAGTATTGGTCCAAACAAATGTTGAGTTTAGTTTAGGGATGTGTCATGAGTGATTTGAAACAAATTTGAGGTGATTTGGAGTTGAATTGGGCTCGATTTGGGACTTTTCTGGCAAAGGGGCCAAAGTGGGTCAAATTGGGCTAACTTGGGCTAAGGTTGGGATAATGTTAGATTTGATGTAAAATTAATGTTGATAAATTTTTATGGGAGTGTTACAAAGAGTTTTCAACTTTGGTTGGGCTTTGATTTTGGGATTTGGGCCCATTTGGGTTCATGGAGGGTTTAGGCCAAAATTGGGGATTTTTGGTTTGGGTTAGGTTTGGGTAGAGTTTAGGTTCAAATTTGGGGCAAATCAAGTTAGTGTTTTGTTTTTGGGGATGTTAGGGAAGGTTTAGCAAAAGATTTGGGGCTAATTGGAGTCGAATCGGGTTGGTTCGGGCTAAGTTTAAGTTATGGGCCAAAATCGGGCCTTAGGCTTCAAATTGAAACTCGGATCCAAATTTTCATCAAATTGGACTTGGATTTGGTCTAAATTTATATTAGGGATATGAAATTGAGGTTTATAATTGAATTGGATCAACATTGAGGTTAATTGGAGTGGTTTGGTTTGACATTGGGTTCACTTGGGTTAAAAATGGATCAAATTGGGAGTTTTGATAAAAGTGGCCTAAATTGACAAAATTGGCTTATGATGTAGTAGAACAAAATTAAATTAGGAATATTTGAGATTTTCTAGAATTTTTTGGGTATTTTTTGTATTTTTGGATTTTCTTGGTTAAAAAGGGTATTTTGGGTATTTGGAGGGTATTGGGGGGTGTTTTTGAAATTTTGGTTTATTTGGCTAAGGATGATCAATTTGAATGGTGGGAAATGTTTAGGATTGGTTTTGAGGAATTTTGGGTAATTTAAGTGATTTTGCAAATTTTAGGTAGTTTCAAGGGCATTTGGTAGGTTTAGCGGGTGTAGGGCTCCCGAGATCAAAAATTGAAATTTTGAAAAAATGAAGATTGATCAAATTTAAGTGAAATGGGATCATTTTGGTTGAGCCATGAAGCCATATTAAGCTCACAGGAGCCATGAGAGGACTTATTTTAGGCACTCAATATATTGTTCCTAACCGTCTTAGCCAGGGGCTTAGGGGATGAGGACCATCTATATGGATTACCTACATGAGTCAAGAAGTCAAGCTAGGTGTAGGTGTAGTTTTATGACTTGGAATGTATGTGAAAGTGTCATGTGTGCAGGTCAACCCTCACCAGACTAGGCCACCCAGGGTAGTCTTAAAGCCAAAGAGACCTATAAGGAGCTCATCCTTTAAACCTCCACATTTGATCTTAACCCTCCAAGTGGCTTACGGGTTTACAATCAGGCATGTGGGGTTTAAAGGGAGTTAAGAGGTGTTTAAATTTTTAAATGGTGGGTGACATCTCTAATCCTCTATGATAGTCAAAGGAAAACCTAAGGCTAGATCCTAAGTACTAAGGAGAGAGAAGAGAGAAGACCTCATCAAAAATGAGGTCAACAAGAACAACTTATAAGACACCTATCAGAATGTCACCTTATCGGTTAATTTATGGTAAACAATTTCACTTACCTGTTGAACTTGAGCATAAAGCTTATTGGGCGATAAAAGAGTTAAATTATAAATTGAATACTGCAGGAGAAAAATGATTATTGCAATTGAATGAAATGGAAGAGATAAGAAATGAGTCTTATGAAAATGCAAGAATTTATAAGGAAATAATGAAGAAATTACATGACAAAATGATTTCAAGGAAAATATTCGAGCCTGCACAGGAAGTATTATTATTTAATGCTCGTTTAAAACTTTTCCCTAGATAATTAAAATCTAAATGGATGGGAGCATTTATAATTAAGAAAGTATACCCTTATGGAGCTGTGGATATTAAAGATCCCAAAACTGGAAATGTATTTAAAGTTAATGGATTAAGACTAAAGCCTTATGTGGGAGAAATGAAATTAAATTATAAAGAGGCTTATGAGCTGTGTCTACCCGATTAAATCAATTAATTAGGTCAGGCTGACAACGTTAAACCAAGCGTTTTGTGGGAGGCAACCCATATTTATTAGTTTGAGTTTAATTATTACTATAAGGTTATGCCTTGGTCTTGACTAAATTTATATATAACTCTAGAAATAGAAGGCTAACGAGTCTGTATTGGATTAAGCAAAACCTTTTCTTGAAGTTTATAGAAATTGGACTTGGACCACTCCATGTCAAGTGTGAGTAAAAAGGAGATCAAGTTAACCTTCGTTTGTGATTATTTGTGATTTAATTTTTTTGTAATTGTGTTTGTGTCTTGATCATACTCGTTTATTAGACCTATTTTTACAACCGAAACTTTATAAATTTGACGATAGGTGAATCAGAGTCTATCGAGGTTCCGACGCCTAAGCACCAAAAGTTGGCGCCTAAGCGCCAAAGTGGCCTGCGTATTGATGATCCGTCGCCTAGGCGCCAGATTTCGGCGCCTAAGCGCCACAGTTACAGATTGTGGAAAAACTGAAATTCTTCAGTTTTTCACACAAAATCTCTTTATATATAACCTATTTTTCATCCCCAATCCCATAGAAACACTAATTTCAACCAGAGCAATCCATTTTGGAAGAGTTAGAAAGGATTTGGAGGCAATGGATAGAGGAAATCAAGGAAATGAGGTAAGGAACAAATCTCTTAAAGATCCTCAACCTTATTTTAATGCTTTTATTGTTGTTAGTTTGGAGAAACAGTTTAGTCGATTGGATAAGATTGAAGTGGAACTTCAAAGTATTGATATTTGTCTCCATGAGATGTACCACCAATACAAACACTTGGAATGGCAAACCAAACTTCAATCTGATCATATGGCTGCTTATCATGACGCTCAAGTAGAAATGTACGCGAAGAACAAGTGGATCGATGAAAAGATGGCTCTGGAATTTCCAAGGGCATTGGTTTTCTATCCTTTCAGTCCAAGCGAACTTCATTACGAAAAAGATGGTAATTGAAGATCGGTGTTAAATAGATCCTATGTGTGTTTTAGTTGTGATCGAGTCGTGTGTTAGTATGTTGAATATCAAATTTGTGTGTTTGCTTAATTGTTCATTGTTTGTTGTTGGATTTGAATGTTTCCTTTGAATATGTTGTTGTTTATATTATTTATAAAACGATGAACTATGATAGAGTCTTGTACTGAAAGTTATTGAATATGGAATGGATGTTAGCATTTGGAATTGAAGAATTTGGATACATTTTTTATGGATCTATACTATCATTTTAATTTGATTGTGAAAATATTTGGAGGATATAAAATGGATTAATACTCTCATAAGAGTAATTAGAAGTTAAATTTGATAAGATTTGGTGGAAAATATTTAATTTAAATCAAATTTTTGGAAAGGCTAGTCTGGCGCCTAGGCGCCAGAATTCGGCGCCTAGTCGCCGGTTCGACCTGAACCAGAAAACTCATCTTCTTAAACCCCCCCCCCAATGACATTTTTCACGCCTAAGCTTCTTTCTCCACTATTTTTCATGAAAATACCACTTAGAGATCCCATTTAAAGCCGGATTTTCAAGTTTTTGAGCTTGAAATCACCCGATTTCTTCATCTCGAGGTCAGATCAACATTCTAAACTCATTTTTTTTTATTTTCACCATGGATTTTGCTCTCACTATGAAAAACCGAAATTTTGAAAAAATATTTGATTTTTTATGGTTAAATCCATGAATTTTTAAGCTTTTTCAAGTTTAAAAATCTTAAATTAGTTTATTTCCCTAGATCCGTTGAATTTATTTTGCGTTTTTATTTTTATATTTAGATGGCACTTAAATCTAAGCTAGGAAAGGAACAAGAAAATTTTGATCGTATCAAGTTCGTCACTGCAGCTGCATACTTCCGATACAATGATTTTGCTATGACTCGAAAATTTTCTCGGAGTGAAGTTTTTATAATCCTGGAGGAAGAATAGAGGAGACAATCGTTGCGGTCAACTGGCAAGGATTCTACTATTTCACTGCTGTTGTCGTTATCGTGGTTGTTAGAGAGTTTTATGCTAATTTCGTGAATGCGGAAGAATACGAGATTTTTGTTCGAGGAGTTAGAGTAGGATTCACTCCTGAACGAATCAATATTTTCTATGGCCTGCCGCCAAACATAGATTGTTATTACTCAGGATTATCTCCATCTGAGGGAGATTTAGATATGATCATTGCCTACCTGACTGATAGTATTGGAGCTTGGAAGATTCGGAACGGAAAAATGGTAAATTTTTCATCTTCTAAGCTTAATGGTGTTTTAAAGGCATGGCACTAATTTTTTTCAACTCGTCTCCTTCTATCCAATCATCTGAGTGAAGTTACCAAAGATAGAACTATTCTCAACTACTGCATTCAAGAGAGGAAGCCTATTGATGTAGGGAGCATTAATTATTATTCTATAGAGGCTACTGCTCATTCTAACACTTCTATTAGACTCGGTTTTCCATCTCTAATCTATTCTCTATGTCAAAGTGCTGCAGTGGTTGCTGAGCTTTCTAAGGAAAAGCTCAAGTAGACAAAGCCTATAGGAAGAGAAAGCATCAGCATTTATGATCGACTGCGAGGTAAGAGTTCTACTGCACCTTCTGGTTCATTACCTACTTCATGTAGAGCTTCTACTTATAGACCATCTACTTTTATTGAGCCATCGTCTACTTTTTGGGAAACCATGCATGATCAGTTTATAGAGCAGCAGCATGAGTTATTCTTAACTCACTGTAGAGTAGATACGATAGATAAGAAGATTAATCATCCTTCTAAGAATACAAAAATAATGAGTGATTATGATGCTGAGTATTCAATGTCTTTAGTGAGATTTCTGAAGGGTTTGTACGATGTTCAGTTCCCTACTTGTCCCAGATTTTCACCATATGTTGATCCAAAGGATATGGAGTTTTCTTTTGGTGATGACGATGATGAAGCTACAGACAGTGATTAGTAGCTTGAATTGTCTCCAGAGATTGTTGATTCTGTTTTTAGTGTGTTTTCTTGTTTATTATGCTATTTATTGTGATGTTATTTGTTAGTGTTTATGTGAACTTTTTATATTAAAACTATTTTTAGATTATTTGACGTGTGTTTAAGACTGAAATGTGAATAAATTTCTATAAAAGTTTATTTTTGTTTCAGCCTACTGATTTGTGTTCATGAATAGTTAGTAAATTTGCATGTTCAAAAAAAATTAGATTATTTTTTAGAAATTAACTCTCGCTCTGCAAAACTTTTCTATATATGCTTAATCATTTATGTTATATTCATAGTGAAGCATGTGTAGAAGTAGAATTTAGTTTTTCCTTACTACATCATTATTGTACTTAAATTAATTCTTGTTTATTTCTTTCTCTCATGCTTTAGAAAATTTCATGATTCATATTTATACTAAAGCTGAAGTTTGGGGGAAGGGAAAATATGTATCAAATTTAAATATTACTTGTCCTTAAAGAACTTTTTTTTTAAAATATATTAACATAACATAAGGAATGAAAAATCTGTTTAAGATTACCTAAATTTTTGAATTTATAAATAATTTAGTAAAATTAACGAAAACTTCAAAAATTTTGGTTGATTTTAAGAATAGAATTATTTAGCTTAAAGAATAATAAGATCAAAATTTTTCTATTTATAGTAACGAGAATTGTATTTTTGAAATACGAAGGAATCAAGATTATTTCTTTAAAAAGAAAAGTTCGAAATAAGTTTTAAAAAATAATAAATTAGTAATGTCATATTCATTAAGTAAGATTGTATAAGTTTTTGAAAATAAGTTAAGGTTAGTGATGTTCAAAATCATTAACAGGCTATCCAAAAATAGTAATCCTCACTTAAAAAAAAATTTAAAAAAAGAGAAAAATAGAAAAGAAAGTGAGGAGAAGCTTAAGGAAATGCCTAATCAAAAATTGGCTTCACTTGATATATCTTATAAGAAGAAAACCGATTACATTTTTAACTTAATTTCTATGTACATATATTTTTACTAGAAAAATTTTTCATGAAAATCTTTTTCTTGTAAATATTCTTTGAGACATTGATATGATAAACTACAATTATTCTTGAAATAAATGAAAATTGGAAGTCTTATGATTTGGTAGTAAAATATTCTTAAATTCTTGAAATTAAACTTAATTAGTGAAATTTGGTTAATGATTTGCTAAAGCATTTATAAAACCAAAAATTACAATGAATCTTAAATATTTTTACTTCATTCTAAATGTTATTTATTTTATGTAATTAAAAATGTTACTTGAGGACTAGTACCATTTCAGTTTGGGGGAATTTGATCTACCTAAAAAATACTCATTTTTATGCCTTATTTATGATTCAATTCTTAAAGATATTATGCTTTAATGAATGGTATTTTTATGTTTTTGGATGTAGATGATTTAAAACCAGTCCAAGAAAGAAAAATAAGGAAAAAAGAGCAAAAAAGAGCAAAAATGGAGCTTATGGAGCAAAATTGTGGAATTATTGGCCTGGCGCCTAGGCTCCAGAATTCGGCGCCTAAGCGCCAATTCTATACAGATGCTGTCATGTTTTTTTTATGACTTTGGGCAGTTATTTTGCGAGTGTTAAGCGGTTATTGGAGCTTCTAGAAGACTGTAAGTTACTCCTAATATATAGGACATGTGATACAATGTATTTGGACATAAGGAAACGGTCTGGATCGCGAAGAGGTACGACCCAAAGTGAAGAGGTGTGAAAGATAATTACTCTAATTCTTGGATTAGTTGAAAAAGGAGAAAGTCGTTTTTATACTTGCATTAAATTTTAATTACTACTTACTTTACTTTACTACTTACTGCTTACTTATTTTTAGTAAAAATTGTTAGCAAATTAAATTTGAATATATATATATATATATATATATATATATATATATATACATACATATACATATACATATATAAGTATATATAACTTGCTTTTGAAAATTCCAAAATATTACTTATATTTCTTACTTTTTATAAATTCACTATCCCCGTGAGATCGATAACCAGGACTCCACTAGAGCCCTATATTACTTGATTGATACGTATACTTGAGTTTAAAATTGTGACTTTTATAACAATAAAATCTAAATATAAAATTATAAAAGTAAATCTCGCAGATCAATTTTTTGAAGCCATTTACTAAGAATTAAATATTCTAAAAAGTAGTATTAAATTCTTATATTTTAAAGCATATATAAAGTTGCATCGCATCAGGGAACTTTTGGAAAAGTCGGTTCTACCCAAATTTAAACGAATTTGGAACAAAAAATAGGGAGTCTCTTCAGTGTTTCTTAGAGTCTTTTCATTATTCTTAAGTGGAGAGTCCATTAGAGAGAGTTTAGGGATTAGTGTTTAGTGTGTTTTCTCTACTAAAGAGTGTAGGAGGAGAGGAAAAGTGAGAGATTTCTTCTTCTTTACTTATCTTAAGAGAGAATTGTGTGTTGTTGTGGAGAAAGAAGAGGAGTCAAAGGAATTTCAAGAGATTCTCTTGGGGAAGAAATTGAGATAAGTTGTATTTACTTTTCTTTTTTTGTATGACGTTGCTTTTATATATAAAATCTATCTTTTGTCGTATTTTTCTCATGATCCTTGAGTAGATTTCTTTATTTTCCTTCTTTTCATGTGATGTGTTGATGTCGTGATATGAAAATGATGTGCCAATTTAATATGAAAAATTTGTGATAACCTTTTCACCTCAAACTTCATTTACTCTATGATTTCTACAACAAAAATGAAGGTCACATTCAATGTCTATGAATGAGCAACGTAGTTCATGCAGGTTAGGTGCAAATAAATAAGGAAATATGTTTTGATGGGTGTAGAATTGGAGATTTTAGAGTGAAAGATCGAAATCCCCAATTTAGTCCTATGGCTTGGAAACTAAAGTGAGAGTTAGCCTTTAGGCGAAGGGAAGTTGGAGCTCCGAAGTGACAGTCAGTATCCTTCCAGCCTAACAACTCATTTAGGGACTAAACCTAGGGTTAGCCAATGTTCTTAATATTGCTCGAAGAGAGTAAAGAATAGCAAAGCTCCTATTTGACACAATACAGTTGTATCACTAATCTATGTCATTAAATCATCAAATTATCATTGGAAGTGAGGAGGATTCTTTCTTGCAATTTGACCTTTTGTTATAAAGTTTAGTCTTGTGGTTGTTAATTGTGTTACAAGAGTAGAACATACTTTGGTAGAATTAGTAACTGCTACTGTCTGAAAATCTTTAAATTATTAGTATTTGCTGCCATTGTGTTGTGATTCGAGTAGTGATTTCTATGCTCCATTATAGAGTTTGCAAACCTCCTCGTGGGATAGATAACCAGGACTCCACTAGAGCCCTGTATTACTTGAGCGATACATACAAATGTGTTTTGAATGTGTGACTCATTAGAATTCTAAATCAATATATTAATCATGTTTGAGGAAAACGTCGGTACAGTTAGTAGATGATGTAGCTAGTAGGTAACGCAGTCAGTGTCCCAGTCTCCATGTGGGAGAATTCTTGAGTAATGTGGAGACCCGGTCCACATTAATTTAATTAGATTCATAATTAAGAATCTCACATACCGCCCACCTATCTTCCCACCTACCGCTCACCTACCACATCCCACCTACCGCTCACATACTTACCACCTACCGCTCTCCTGGTTTCTATAAATAGCCTATTTTCGGCTTAAAGATGAAGCCAAGCAAAGCAAGTGCCAAGCTAAGTCCTCTAAGAGAAAAAGAGAGGAAGAGAGAAAGAGTGAAAGGGAGAGAAGAAAATAGAGAATTTTTTGTAAATGTCGAGGCGCTCGACGGTGTAATTCCTCGAAGAAATAAAATCCTCTGCAGCTCCGTGGATGTAGTCAAATTTGCTGAACTACGTAAATCTGTATGTCGCTCTGGTGTTTGTTTTTTCTGCGTGTAATTTTTTTTCTCGTTCCATTGTTCACATTATTGTCGCCGTTTTTCACAACAAATGTATAATCGAATATTGTCTAATCAAATTCTGAGTCAAAGGTCGACTAACGCACAAAAGTTGCCGACTAAATTCCTAAGCCTAGCAGTTCTAAAGAGCTTTCAACTTGATAAGAGCCGTGTATGAGCTGTCAAGTGTGAGTAACTGAGTATCGGTTGACAAGTATGGCCACTGGCCCAACTATTGCAAGCAACAAATGTATTGTCCAATGAGGACTAGATTTGTTTTAATTAAGGAGGGCAACGCTTAATGCGAGTTTGCTTAGTAGAAAATTATCTTGAAAGTTGGTTAAACTAAAAAAGTATGACCAAGCAGGTCCATAGCAAATATATGCCATAATACAATGCTACGAGTGATAATATTAAATATGATGTGAAAGCTAAAAGGAGATGTGAAAAGATTACTTAGAGATTCTTTGAGATCAATGACAATGAGTACTTTTTTTCTATTATATGTAATTAGCCTATATAAATAGACAAAAATTCATGTAATAAGGGATCAATCTAAAGTTAAGGCAGTCGATAATCTTCCACTCTCAAAAGAGTCTTCGACTTCTCCCCTTTTTATCTCTCTCACCTCTCTTGCTAACTCTTCCCTTGAGGTATAAGTTCAGGGCAAATAGGATCTAACTAGAGCATTCTTATGTTCGTACTCGCAACCAAGCAAATATGGACTAGGATGAAATCAATTTTTAATCCCCATCTTTTATTATAAAAGTAAATAGTTCAAGGATTATATTATAGACTTTTAATTGGATGTAAATTTTATTTTAAACGAAAAGCATTGTAATATTCCGATAAATAAGAAAAACAAGATTTGACGAATGGAACTAAACAATCATAATCCTGAGTGAAAGTCTGGATACTTTTGGGGTAAGCGCATAAGTTTAGTTGCCTAATGATTTTAGCAGGAACACAAACAATAAAGCCATACACGAAGGTATTCCTTCCCAATGGGTATTTGCGTAGTGATCCGTATGGTCTTACTTTAATTTATCTTACCGGACTAAATATCCATTAAGCAAAACCTCTCTCTCCCACCTACTCCCCAACTTTTAAATACAATAAAGCATAGTTCAATAAAATAATAAAAAAAGAAGCTCATAATGAAAATCAATTTGGGAAATTTGCAGTCTACGGGAGGCTTTGGGACCAAATAAATTCACCAATTTGGAAAATAAAAAATGGGGAGTCACACATACACTCCGGCTACCTTGCAAGCGTGCACTCCACTTATAAAACCCCTAATAACCATTCTTAAATTTTCCATGGCTGTGTTTGTTAAGCGGCATCCAAATTGTGCCGAACGTGATAACCCCAGCCTTCCATTATTTTTAATCGTAACACTCCAGAAGTGATCAAGAAGCAGCAAGAGGGAAGAAGAAGATGGTAAGAAAGTGCTCTCATTGTGGGAACAATGGGCACAATTCAAGGACTTGCAGTAGCTCAAACAGTAAGTCTGGTGCAGGGCTGAGATTATTCGGAGTTCAGCTTCAAATAGCTTCTTCTTCTTCACCTGTGAAGAAGAGCTCTAGCCAGGATTGCTTGTCTGCCTCTTGCTACTCGGCTTCCAATTCTCCTTCTTCCTCATCATCCTCGGCTTCTCTGGTTTGCATCGATGAAGCAGCTCAAATGATGTCAAATGGATATCTCTCTGCTTGTCTCAGAACGCAAGAAAGGAAGAAAGGTAAGTTCTTGTTAATAATTTCGGAGTCGGAGCCTCATTGTTTAGAACAAATTGATTAGCTTGTTAGCTCCAGTTTGTTGAATAAGGTTGTCTCTTCTAATTATGATTTTCATTCTCGATACGTGCCTACGTTGTTCTCTGTAGTGATTTCAGATCATCTGTTAAACATTTGGATAAATTCTTCTTGTTCCCGTTTATTCGTTGAATGTATCCTTGCCTATTGAATTCCATATATTTTTTTCCGTTTCAGTTAAAATTTTCTAATGAGATGAAATTTTGAGTCTTATACAAAATGAGAATGAGAGTCGAACCATACTGCATCAAGTGTCCTCATCACTCAATAATTCCCTTGAGCTTTTACCACAAGATAGGAAAACCTTCATGGCTTTCACATTTCACCTTGTCTATCTTTAACCCAATCAACTAATCACCTTCTATGGTATTTAGGAGTCCCATGGACTGAGGAAGAACACAGAGCATTTCTTGCTGGGCTGCACAAGCTTGGAAAAGGCGATTGGCGAGGTATATCGCGCAACTTTGTCCCTACAAGAACGCCAACACAAGTGGCTAGCCATGCCCAAAAGTATTTTCTAAGGAAGAACAATGTCAACAAGAAGAATCGTCGTTCCAGCCTCTTCGATGTGGTAACTACCCACCCCTCCTAATCCATTTCACCACCTTATTTCTTCAATTAATACTACAATATGATTTACTTCTAAATTTAATTTCAGGTTGGAAGCTGTGAAAGGAAAGCTCATGCCAGTGAATTTCTGAAGAGTAATAACTATTTTTAAAAAAATGTCGAGCATGAAAGTAGTTTGAACAACAATAATGCAACCTGCGTCTATCGCAATTCTCCAGGATCAGAGGACAGGTTTGAACTACTACAATGTTCACATCTTGTTCCTGAAAATGTTGTCAAACCATCCTCCAGTTCTTACGTAATGGGAACTTAACATTTAACAGTTTAGCATAGCCTTTCTCTGAATGACTTCACAGAGAAGAGAGTTCGGTGAAGAAGCTGCTTGCTAGGAGGTTTGTGACTCTTTGTTTTGTAGATTTGTAAGTCAAAGTAGTGCAACATGTTTGATTTTGTAAAAGTTAATGTTTAAAGCAAGAACTTCAAGTAAGTTGAAATAATTTGGGAAGCATATTTGTAAATAAAACATAGTTTGTGATACATAAAATTATATATATATGATAAGGAAGCCACTGTTTTCATTGTTAGGGTTGTAGGCGCAATGGATTCAGCTTCTTTGATCATGAAGATTTGGCTATATTTTCTCTATATTTGTGTATGAATAGATCCTTTGTTGATATTGTGGCTACCGAAACCCCTGTCTGGTGGTGGATTCCAAAAGCTGTCTTTCCACATTCCTATCATGATACCTTGGATGGCACAGGTGAGCGAAGTTTTGTTAGGAAGTCGGGTAAGAAGAATGGCAGACCAACTATTTTTCTCTCTGAATCAAACATCTAAGCTTTGGCTATCCCGTGTAAGTTCTCTATGATGCGTAAATTATTGTATGGTCACATCAAAATAGAAGTGATTTGGAATCCTTTGAGAGCTTGAAACTACTTAGTCACCCGGTCGCAATTACGCAAATAATTAAACTCAGAAAGATAGGTAAACTTGATTATAAAATAAGCGCCTATTGTACAAAATTTAAATAATTTATAGATAATGGTAATAAACACACTAGGGGTACTACACAAATATACGTATCGTTTCAAGTAATATATGATTTTCTTTTTAAAAATATCGATCCCACAAAGAAATTTGTGAAAATTAAAAGAAAACTAAATAAAATAAAGTGCTAATTTTTAAATCACTAAACAAAAGTAAAATTAAACTTACTAAAATCTCACAATTATGCAAGTAAATGTCTATGTCCAAGCACACGAATAAAATACTTAATTTTAAATACTTTCTCCCTACAAATATTTATGTAATAAGTAGAGAAATTCAAACTGTTTAGAACTTAATAATGTTGTATTGTGACAAAAAGGAACATAAATAATCTTTACCCTTTGGTCCAGGCATAAAGAACATTGACTAGTCTCAAGGTTGGTGCAGAATTATTTGTAGTGCAGAGTAGATTCTAAGATCTCACTTCTAGATTACTCTCTGTGCCCTCTCTATAGGTCCTACCAATGACCCGTTTTCCTCACTTTCAACCAAATTTATAGAATTTAGCCTGTCACTCTAAAAAAATTTAGTTCTACACCCTTCAAATCTTATCTCCCTATCTATTTGCACACATCTTCAGTTGATAACTTGTGTTCTTCTAAAGTAAAAGGTGATACATACAAGTTAAAAATCATAGCTCACAATCAGGTCTATAAGATTTCTCTACAAGTTTTAACAATGCAATTGGCCAAATTTTAAAGTCAAAGAATTTTAGGTAAAATATCATCACAATTGTTGGTAAAAAAAAGTTCTTAAACAAAAATTCAAACCTCTTGACTTAATTACATTATATTTGTAAGGAGAAAGAAAAAGAAAATTACTAAGAAAGTATTGGTTTAACACAACAAATCATATTCATAATCAATAAATTAAAAGCACACAACTTAAGAGTTAATTTACAAATAGTCATATGGAATGTCACCCAAAAAAATCCTTTGAAGTTCTCTGACTTCTTTAACTCTTTACAGAACTTTAAACTTCAGGAAATCACAAACGCTCACGAAACTCATAAAAACATGACTTTAAAGTGAAAGAAACTAAGTGTTAAGTAGGAATGACTTTAAAACGACTCTCCTTTGCAGTTAAAATAATCTATATTTATAGAACTTCGAAAATGACCAAAGGTTGCTTAAGGCACCTCTTCAAAATTCGGCCACATTCAACGAATCTTCTAGAAAATAACTGGGTGCCTAGGCGCCAGTTCTGGTGCCTAGGCGCCAGTTCTGGTGCCTAGGTGCCTGATCAAATGTTCAATTACCTACCTTTTTGCTCTAAGGGACACACCTCTTCATCAAAATATGTCTAGATTCATTGTATTCTTATTTAATACATACTCTATCATTTGGGTTCATCTAGAATACTTTCGACCCTCTAAAATTAAAATTTTAACCACTATAACCATCTGATTTTCTTCATTTTCTTCATAAATCCCCAATTTTGCTCCATTTTGCTTCTTTTTCTACCTAAACTCATCTTCTTATACTTGCAACCAAAAATATAAAAATACCTTTTATTAAAACATAATATCCTTAAAAATACAAGAAAAAATTATCCTTAAAAATAGTAAATTTTAAGGTAGATCAATTCCCCAAAACTTAAACGTTACTTGTCCTCAAGTGACACTAAAAATTAAAATAATTTATGTAAATTAGACTTAATGGGTCATCCTTTAGAATTGCTAAAATTTTGTTCTAAAATTGTGATAGTTTAACCTAGAAGAACTTTTAATGAGTCAGACTAGCCCAGAGTCTCAAATTATTATCGTCAAACTGAGAAATTTGTTTTCTTATCTAATTCAAAAATATATGCAAAATTTTCAAACTTTGGACTCTATAAACTTTATTTTCTAGACTTAAGAACTCATTTAAAATTAAAAATTCTCAAGTGAAACCAATATTTGATTAAGACTTCTCCTCAAGCTTCTCGTCATCTTTTTTTTCTTTTCATTTTTACTTTTTATTTTTTTTCTATTTCACGATCTTTTTTGTCCATTTTTTTATATGTGAGGATTACTATATCTGGAGAAGTCCTTAAATGATTTTTAATTCCACTATCATCTTCTGATGTTAAAACTTATTATTTTCCTTCACTTAAAAATATATATATATATATATATATATATATATATATATATATATATATATATATATATATATATATAAATATATCTTCCATGCTCCTGTGGCAAGCCACTAATTCTATGGAAGCTGAGCTTATTGCCATTTACTGGGCTCTGAACATTGCAAGGAATTTTAATTGGCATCATATTGAGGTTGAAAGTGATTCTGAACTAGCCATCACGAGAAGAAAGGAAACTGAGCTCCCTGCGCCTCTTCCCTGGCATCATCTCTACTGGGTAAAAAGAATTCATGCAATTCGATCTCTGATCCAACCTCAGTTCTCCTTCATCTACAAGAGAGGGTAACCGGCCAGGCTCGATCGGTTAGCCAAATTGGGAGCTAATTCGGTGAGGTGGTCCTATCTCATGCCCCCCCACCCCAGCTATCCTTGCTCATTGGCAGTGACATCCTTAAGGTCCCTCATATAAGAATTCTTCACTAACTGGGGTCTGGTGGATCATCTCTCTTCTCCACACCTCACCCTCATCTTTTCAGCATTTAAACTATTGTTTTGTGTCTGATTGCAGGCTACTTTGTTTTTGATTTTTCATAGACATTCTGTTAGTCATCTAGTTAGTCAGTTTTTCTTTTGTTTTGGGATTGTGAGGGATGGAGCTCCCCTTACCCATTTTCGTACCCCAATTTCCGATAGTAACAACGTTTCAAGTTTTAAATATATATATATATATATATATATATATATATATATATATATATATTCTAAAAGAGCCTTAAATGTTTGAAAATAAAAATTCTATGAATCCTTCGTTTTTCAAAAATACAATATTTCCTACTAAAGATAATTATTCATTTTCCCAAGTTTTCTACTAAATATCCTAAACTCTAGGTTCTCCCTTTTCATTAAAAATTTCAACAAAGTTACCTTACTCAATTTTTATACTTAAAATTATAACATTCTTAAGATGACTCCACATAAAATAATCATTAGAAATAAAGTACAAAACTATTTGTAACACTTTTGAAAACAAGTAAGGTTTAAATTTGAAACATTTTTCTTACCCCCCCCCCCAAAACTTAAGTTTTAAATCATTTTGTAATCTATATTTTATAATAAGCATAAAGAAGCAAAAATATTAAAGTGTATTTTTAAGTAGGAGAATAATCGCAATTGTAAAAACTAAAACATAAAAGTAACGTTATGAATAGCATTTAAAAACTAACACATTTTTCTAGCACTGGTTCAATACTAAAAAAACACAAAAACAAACAGTCACAGTGATAAATAACATAAGGCTTCAAACATTCCTACACAATCATTAGAGTCTAAACATAGAAAATAAATGATACAGGAAATAAAAACAACAACAGAAAGGATAAGTACAACATCATAGTACAAAGTCTAGTCATCAGCCTAAATCTCATCATCAAATTGGATATCAGTATGCCTGAATAAGGTGAAAATCTAGGGCATGTGGGGAAATTCACAATCCGATCTTTCTTAAGAAACTTTACCAAAGCTTCATCATAATCAAAATCATGATCACTTTCCTCTAAACAAAGTTTGCCATATGATCGAATTTTTTATTCATATACTTCATACGACACTGCATCAAAATCTCGTCACTTTGATGCTCCAGATATCTCTCACTCAAAACATCCCAGAATCCAGGTGGAGGCTCAGTAGCAGTGGATGTAGATGACACTGAATTAGAAGGCATTGAAGTAGAAGGCATTGAAGTAGAAGGTGCACTAGGTATTCTACCTGTAGTTCATCCATAAACATGAACATTAGCCTTCCCAATAAGTTTTAAAGGCTTCAACTGTTCTTCAGAGTGATCATATTTCAAACCAGATTGCTTGCATAAGAAGAAAATAAGAGAGGGAAAGCCTAGCTCAGAAATACTACTACCTCTTGCCAAAGAACTAGTATCATCACAAATAATTGACCCAACATCAATTGGCTTCATCTCTTGAATAAAATAGTTCAGAACAGTTCATTCTTTTGTAACTTCACTTAAAAGATTAGAGGGAAGGAGACGAGCATAAATGAAAAATGCCAAGCTTTGGAAGTAGCATTGAGTAAGGCTGATTAAAAATTTACCTTCTTAGCATTTATGACCTTCCACGCTCAAGGTCCATAAGTCAAATAATGGATAATACTATCAAGCTCAACCTCAGATGGAGTATATTCTGAATAGAAACAGTCAGTAACAAGAGGCAGACCGAACAACATGTTAATTCTCTCTAGAGTGAATTGAACTTCCCTAGCTAGAACAAATACTTTATTATCAACTACTGCAATAACATTCGCATAGAATTCACAAACAACATAAATAATAATGACAACAGTAAAATAATATAACTTCTCCCAATTGCGCGCTATGATAACATTCTCTATTGCTCCACCAGGGTGATACAAACTTCTCTCTGCAATAAACTTTCTGGTGGTGGAAAACTCATTATAACGCATATGTGCATTAATATTAATGAATTTAGATCAATCAAAATCTTCTCCCTCCTTTCCTCTCTTAGATTTAGGGGCCATCCTAAAAATTAAGAGAAATTCTAATTAAATTCTATAATTGAGATAATAGATCTCTTCCAAAAAGTTTCAAGCTCAATGGATCTTAAATCCATGGATTTCTCACTAAGAAATAAAAAAAAATATGAAAATTTTTGTTCTCTTCTAAACTTTGTGAAATCCATGGAAGATTCGCAAAATAACAAAGCTAAAGTAAAGATCTAACATCAAGATGGTGAGATCCGGTGTTTTCAAGCCTTGAAACTTTACAAATCGAGCTCTAAAAAAAACCTCAAGACTGCTTTTGACGAAATAGAGGAGGGAGAAGGAGCTTATACGTTAAAAATGGCATGGGCTAGGTTAAATGGAGAATTTGGCTTGTTCAGGTGAACCGACGCCTAGCCAGACATGCAAAATTTTTTGTTCTTCCAAAATTTCATTTTTTAAAATATCCTAAGCAAATCTAACACTTGTAAGCCCAATATTTATTAAAAAACTCAATCAATTCATCTAATTCTATCAACGAAAAAGAAGTCCTATACTATGTCAAATTTTAATATTCTAACACAAAATTTACACAAGTCACTTCAATTTCATTCCAGATATTCAATATTGAGTTTAATAAACCAAGAAAATACAAACACACACTCTAACATAAGATTTAACTTACAAACAAGATTTACAAGTACACAATCATCATAATGATCAAATTTCAAATAAACAACACAAAAATTATCACAATTACATAACACCCTTCATATTTTTAAGACTTCACTCAATGTGGTCAGACCCTTCATTTCCCCATCTCATGGTAGATTGTTACAAACAAAAGAGTGAAAAAAGGGGCATGAGGAAATTCCAGGGCGGTTTTCTTATCAATCCAATTGTTCTTGGCATACATAGTTACTTGATAATCTTCAAAAGCAGCCATATGATCAAATTGACACTTCATTTGCCATTCCATATGCTCATATTGATGGAACATCTCATGCATTTTATTGCTTAGAAGTAGCAACCCCTCTTCAATCTTCTCAAGATGGTTGATCATCCTCTCTAAACTCATTGCTAAATATCCATTTAAATAAGTTTGTGAATTCTTGTGCACAAACTTATCATTTCTCTCCAAACTCATATTTATATTCTCCATGGAATCTAACAAATCCTTATCTCTCTAAATTTCAGCTTTACTGGTTAATTAATGGAGGGGATACTTATTGGGGACGAAGATAGGATGTTTTATGGAAAAAGAATTGGTCAAAACTGCAATTTGGTGGTTTTTACCACGTCTAGTAACTGTGGCGCTTAGGCACCAATTCTGGCGCCTAGGCGCCAGTATAGCAGGTGTCTGGCACTTAGGCACCAATTCTGGCACTTATGCGCCAGTATCCAAAAATTATTGTTTCTCCTTACGTCAAATTTTTAAAGGTTCTAGGCATATTTAAATCATCATAAGGTGTTAAATAATTGGTATAAATCAAAAGGATTATCACATCCTAAAACAATCAACATAAATCAAAATAAATCAAGAGAAATATGGGTTGCCTCCCATAAAGAGCTTAGTTTAAAGTAGTCAGCCCGACTTATTCATACATTTACTTAGACTGACTTAGTTTTATTGATTCTTTATAATACAACATGTTTCCCCAATATAATGTTTCAATCTTTGCCCATTTACTTTAAATGAATAATCAGTCTTTGGATCTCTTATATCCACCGCTCCATAAGGATAAACTTTTTCCACAATATAAAGTCCCGTCCATTTGGACTTTAATTTTCCAGGAAATAACTTCAATCGGGTATTTTTATCATGTAAATTATTCATTTTCTCTTTATAAATTCTAGCATTCTTATAAGACTCATTTCTAATTTCATCAAGCTCATTTAATTGTAACAATCTCTTTTCTCCAGCATCCTTTAGATTATAATTAACTTCTTTTATCACCCAATAAGCTTTATGTTCTAATTCAACAGGTAAATGACAGGGTTTTCCATATATGATCCTATATGGTGACATACCTATATGAGTTTTATAAGCAGTTCTATAAGTCTATAATGCAGAATCAAGTTTGTCAACCCAATCAGTTCTTTTAGGATTTATAGTTTTCTCCAAAATTCTTTTGATTTCTCATTTTGAGACTTCTGTCATTCCACTAGTATTAAGTTGATAAGCAGTAGTAATTCTATGCTTAATTCTATATTTGCTAAGTGATTTTTAAATTTTAAAATTCTTAAAGTGACTTCCTCAATTAGTAATAATAATTCTTGGTATTCCATATCTAGTAAAAATCTTTTTAATTAAAAATTTTGAAACACCTTTAGCATCATAATGAGGTAAAGCAATAGCTTTAATCCATTCAGAAATGTAATCAACATCTAATAATATATAAATTTTTCCATAAGATGATAGAAATAGTCCCATAAAATCTAAACCACATACATAAAAAATTTCAACCTCTATGGTGAAATTAGGAGGCATTTCATCTCATCTAGAAATATTTCCTATTCTTTGACATCGATCACAAGCTTTTACAAATTTATTAACATCCTTAAATAATGTAGTTCAATACAATTCAGATTGTAAAATTTTAAATGCAATTTTATAAATACCAAAATGTCCTCCAAATTCTGAGTTATGACGTTTGTGAATAATTTTATTAGTTTCATTATTAGGTACACATCTTCGAATAAAAAAAACTTTACATTGTTTAAATAAATAGGGATCATCCAAAAAAAAAAATTGAATCATGTACGAATTTCTTTTTCTGATGGCTAGTTAATCCATATTGTAAAATATTATTAGCTAAGTAATTAACCATATCAGCATAACCTGGAACTTGCCACCCATAAATCGCATAAAGTTGTTCGTCAGGAAAATAATCATTAATGTCTTCTTCAAAATTCTTATCATTTTTAATTCAAGACAAATGGTCAGAAATTTGGTTATCAATACCTTTTATATCCAATATTTGAAAATCAAATTGTTGTAAGCAAAGAACCTATCTAATAAACCGTGGTTTAGCATCCTTTTTTTCTTTAAATAGATAACAAACAGAATGATCTATATGGACTATACATTTCGCTCGAAGTAAATACAGTCTAAATTTATCAAAAGCATATACTATTGTCAATAGCTCTTTTTCAGTAGTAGAATAATTAATTTGAGCTTCATTAAGGATTTTACTAGCATAGTATATAACTAAAAAAGTTTTATCATATTTTTGACCTAAAACAGCTCAAATAGCATTGCCACTAACGTCACACATTAATTCAAATAGTTTTTTCCAAATAGGTGAAATAATAACAGGTATTGCAATTAATTTTTCTTCTAATGAATAAAAATCTTTTAAGCAATTTTCATTAAAATCAAATTTAGTGTCTTTTCCAAAAGATGGCATAGTGTTTTAGCAATTTTTAAAAAATACTTAATATATCTCCTATAAAATCCAGCATGTCCGAGAAAACTTCTTATAAATGCAACTGAAATATGAGGTTGTAATCTAGCAATAATTTGAATTTTTGCTTGGTCTACTTCCGTACCATTTTTGGAAATTTTATGTCCCAAAACAATTCCTTCTGTAACCATAAATTGACATTTTTCCCAGTTCAGAACCAAATTTGTTTCTTCACATCATTTTAATACTTTAGTTAAATGATCCAAAAAAGAATCAAAAGAGGTTCCAAACACAGGGAAATCATCCATAAAAATTTTGATTTGTTTCTTAATTAAATCATAGAAAATAGACATCATACATCTTTGGAAAATTGCAGGTGCACTACATAACCCAAAAGACATTCTTCTAAAAGCAAAAGTTCCATAAGAACTAGTAAATATGGTCTTTTCTTGATCTTCAAGAGTTATCAGAATTTGATGGTAACCAGAATATCCATCCAAAGTGTAAAAATAGGAGTGTCCAACTAATCTATCTAACATTTGATCCAAGAAAGGTAAAGGAAAATGATCCTTCCTAGTAGCAGCATTTAATTTTCTATAATCAATAAAAGTCCGCCATCGAGTGACTTGTCTTGTTTGAATTAATTCATTATTTTCATTTATAGAACCAGTCACTCCCTCTTTCTTCGGAACACAGTGAATTGGACTAACCCAAGAACTATCAGATATATGATAAATAATTCTAGCATATAACCATTTTAAAATTTCTTTCTTAACTACCTCTTTCATTATTGGATTTAATCTTCTTTGAGGTTCAACACTTTGTTTATAATCTTCTTCCAATAGAATTAGATGCATATAGATAGAAGGGTGTATTCCTTTTATATCTGTTATTGTCCAACCAAAAGCTTTTCTATAATTTTTTAATTTTCTAATAATTTATTTTTCTGATCTTTAGTTAATTCAGAAGATATTATTACAGGTAAGGTTGATGAATTTCCTAAGTAAGCACACTTTAAGTGAGTAGGTACTACTTTTAATTCAAGTTTATGAGCCTTTCAATAGAGGGTATTATAGATTCACCATTTTCAGTAGTAATTAAAACTTCCAAATTTTTATAAATATAATTATGATTTTTAGAATCACTTTTATTTTTATGTTGTATTTCTTAATGATCATTAAACTCTTTCAACTTTTTTCTCAGAAATAACTTCAAAATTTTCTTGATAATGCTTAGCTATTATGTAATAAAAAATATCCATCTTATAACACTTTTCATTAACAGGGTACCTCATGGATTTAAGAACATTAAATGTTACTTCTCGATCATTAACTCTCATGGTTAACTCCTCTTTTTGCACATTAATCATATCTCGACCAGTAGCAAGAAAAGGTCTTCCTAAAATAATAGGAATCTTTTTATCTTCTTCCATATCAAGTCAATAAAGTCTACAGAGAAAATAAATTTATTCACTTTAACTAGTACATCTTCTATAACTCCTTTAGGATAAGTAATATATCGATCAGCCAATTGCAGGGTTACAGTAGTAGGAGAAATCTCTCCTAAAATTAACCTTCGAAAGATGGTTAAAGGCATGAAATTAATCCTAGCTCCTAAATCACATAAGACCTTACCATAAATGTTTTCTCCAATAGCACATTGTAGTGTGAAACTTTGAGGATCTTTAAACTTCTGAGGAAGCTTCTTCTGAATTACTACACTGCATTCTTCACTCAATGCAAGAGTCTCATAAGCTTCAAATTTCCTTTTTTATTTAATATATCTTTCATAAATTTAACATAACTAGGCACTTGTTCCAATGCTTCAACAAATGGGAAATTGATTGTAAGCTTTTTGAATATTTCAAACAATTTTGAAAATTGTTTATCAAGCTTCTATTGTCTAAGTCTTTGAGGAAAAGGAGGTGATATTCTTTCTACATCATTTCTTTTAGGAGAAACAAATTTCTCTTCTTTTTCATAATCAATTTCTTTAGGTTTCTCAATTTCTTCGAACTCTTTCTCATTTTCAACTTCATTTCAATTTCTTTCCTTTAATTCCTTTTCACTTCTCAGTTGAACATTTTAATTTGTTCCTGCACATTATCTTTAGAATTTATTCCACATTACTAGGGAGTGTTCCTTGAGGTCTATTACTAATTTCATTAGCAATGTCTCATTTAATTCTCAATATATCTTATTGCCACGTTTTGACTTTGTAACTGATTACCCATTTGTAAAATTAATTTTTCTATAGACAATTTCTTTTCCATAAATTGCTGATTGAAACTAGGAGGATAAGGAGTTGATAGTTTGAATTTCCTTAATTATTCTAATTTTCAGTTGGGTTTATCTGATTACATCCCCATTGAAGATTTCCATTATTCCAGTAAAAATTTTGGTGATTCTTCCAACCTGCATTATAGTAATAAGAATATGGGTCATTAATTTTGCTAGTTATGACTTGTAATGTTTCTAAATATGGAGAATAATTCATATTTCCTAAATTCTCATTATTCACTGAAGGTATTTGGGATAGATTCATAGCATAGTTATCCAATTTCTTAGATATTACTGTTAATTGAGAAGTTAAAATAGAAAAGGCATCATTATCATGATTATTAGCAACTTTTTTAGGTTTTAATATTTGAAAAGTCCATTAAAAATTATTAGTTGTCATTTCTTCAATTAAAGCATAAGCTTTATCAAATGATTTTGCCATTAAAGAACCTCCAACAGTAGCATCAATTATAGATCTAAGGGAACCTATTAAGCCATTATAAAAAGTTTGAATAATTAGTCAATCTGGTAACGCATGGTGAGGACACTTCCTAAGGATTTCATTAAATTATTCCCAAGCTTCATAAATTGTTTCTCCTTCATATTGAGTAAATGAAGTTATATCATTTCTAGGTTTAGCAGGTTTAGAATGAGGAAAATATTTAGCTAGAAATTATTGTCATTTCTCCCAAAGTTTTAATAGATCACGTAAATAATAAATTTAACCACATCTTAGCTTTATTCTTTAAAGAAGATGGAAAAAGTCTAAGTCTTATAACATCATCCGATACACCATCATATTTGAAAGTAGCATAGAGTTCTAAAAAACTTGCAAGATATAAATTTGGATCATCATTTGGTGATCCCCCAAATTGATTATTTGTACAATTTGTATAATACTAGGTTTAAGTTCAAATGAGTTTGCAGCTACAACAGGGATTTATATATTTAAATGAATTTCATCTGCTGTAGGGTTAGCATAATCCCATAAAGGTTTTTCTAAATTTTAATGCTCATTATCTTCAATTGTAATTTTAGGATTATTTCGAGGTATATTCACCATTTCTTGAATATTTTGAAGTTGTTTCCCTTTTCTTATTTTTCTTATAGTTTGTTCTAATTCAGAATCATAAGGTACTATACCTTCAGATCCCAAATTACGCATACAAAAATAAAAGATTTTCTGAAAATAAAGTAGCATACAAAAACTAAAAAAAGAAGTATTATGTATTTATATTTCCTTATATATTTTATTTTTTTAATTTTTTTTATAATTTTCTTTTAATTTAAAATTATTCTCCTCAGCAACGGTACTAAAAACTTGACCCGACCACAATTACGCAGATAATTAAACTTACAAGATAAGTAAACTTGACCCTAAAATAAGTGGCTAGTGTGCAAGATTTATATATTTTATAGATAATGACAAGAAACACACTAAGGGTACTACACAAGTATAAATATCGTTTCAAGCAATAGAGGATTTTCTTTTTAAAAATCTCAGGTATCGATCCCAAAAAAAAATTTGTGAAAATTAAAAGAAAACTAAATAAAATAAAGTGTTAATTTTTAAATCACTAAACAAAAGTAAATTAAACTTACTAAACCTTCACAATTATGTAAGTAAATGCCTATGTCTAAGCACACGAATAAAATACTTAATTTAAAATACTTTATCGTTACAAATATTTATGTAATAAGTTGAGGAATTCAAATTGTTTAGAACTTAATAATGTTGTATTGTGACAAATAGGAGCATAAATATTCTTTACCACTTGATCCAGGCATAAAGAACATTGGCCAGTCTAAAAGTTAGTGCAGGATGAGTTATAGTAGTGCTGAGTAGATTCTAGGCTCTCACTTCTAGATTACCCACTGTGCCCTCTCTATAAGGCCTACTAGTGACCTGTTTGCTCACTTTAAACCAAATTAATAGAATTTAGCCTGTCACTCTAAAAACATTCAATTCTACGCCCTTCAAATCTTATCTCCTTATCTATTTGCACTCCTCTTTAGTTGATAACTTCTGATCTTCTAAAGTGAAATGTGATACTTACAATTTAAGAAATCTTAGCCAACAGTTAAGTCTATTAGATTTCTCCACAAGTTTTAATAATACAATTGTCCAAGTTGTAAAGTAAAAGAAGTTTAGGTAAAATATCATCACAATTTTTAGTAAGAAAAAGAAAAAGTTCCTAAACAAAAATTCAAACCTCTTGACTTAATTACATTATATTTGTAAGGAGAAAGAGAAGAGAACTACTCAGAAATCATTCGATTAACACAACAAATCGTATTCATTATCATTAAATCAAAAGCACACAACTTAAGAGTTAAGTTACAAATACTTATCTAGAATGTCACCCAAAGCAATCCTTTGAAGTTCTCTGACTTATCTGACTCTTTACAGAACTTTAAACTTCAGGGAATCACAATAACTCACTAAACTCTTAAAAACTTGACTTTAAATTGAAAGAAATTAAGTTTTAAGTAGGAATGAATTTAAAACGACTCTACCTGACAGCCAAAATAATCTATCTTTATCGAGTTTCGAAAATAACCAGGGTTGCTTAAGGTGCCTCTTCAAAATTATGCCACATTCAAAGAATTTTCTAGAAAATAACTGTAGCACCTAGGCATCAGGTCAAATGTTCAATTACCAAAGTTTTTTGCTCAAGGGACACACCTCTTCATCGAAATGTGTCTAGATTCATTGTATTATTCATTTAAAACGTGCTCTATCATCTGTGGTCTTCTAGAATACTTTGGACCTATCAAAATTCAAAATTTAACCACGCTAACCGTCTCTAGAGCTTAGGCGCAAGATTGATTTTCATCATTTTTCTTCATAAAGCCCCAATTCTGCTCCATTTTGCTTTTTTTGTATTTAAACTCATCTTCTTATACCAACAACCAAAAACATAAAAATACATTTCATTAAAGCATAATATTCTTAAAAATATAAGAATAATTTATCCATAAAATTATTAAATTTTAAGGTAGATCACTTAGTGATTGTGGTTGGCTTTTTAGATGTGTGACAGGTCCTTATCAATTAAGTAGGTAGGAGGATTATGCTTGGATATTTTCCAAAAAATACCTTTAAACTGAAAAGAAGAATATGAAACTACTCGAGTGGTCTGTTTTTTTCATCCTTAAACATAACCTCCCATTGTTCCAATCTGGTTTCGGTTTCTAGAACTGAAATTACGTCTTTTTAATCATGGTATTCTCTTCTCCTTAGGTGTCATCTTTGGTAGACCTATGATAATGGATATTCTTACTTACAACCTTACAAGACCCTGGTGACCAGCGTTCTTTTGGAACATGATTCCACTCAACATATAGCAGAAGAAGTCTTGCTTGGCTCATCTCATACCAGATATTAATAAAAAGTTATTATTGAACAATATCCTGAATACTATAGTAATTGCAAAATTTTTGGTCATTTGTTGGAGTAAATTATATATTCTACATCCCAAATTCAAGAAACCTCCTCCTAATATGTATGAAGAAGATGAAGTTAACCTTCATGCTTGAGCTAATATTCCTCAAAGCATTAACTGACAAAAAGAATATGGGTCTAGAAAAGTTTAAGATGTTGAAAATGACAGTTCATTATAAAAAAAAATGAAATTAGAAGGGCTACTAATCAAGATGGGGAGATTATTATTATACCACATATTATAGGAGGGGAAGATAATAATAATTAATAGTTTGGAGAGGATATTAATGTTGACATCTACTCATCATGCTTGCAAAATTTAAGAACCTACAAGGATCCTACCAGCTGAAACATTTTATCCTCATGTGGAGACAATGAAGGATGATCAAGATTCTAATCTAGTGGAGGAGGCTTTGGTTTCTATTAGAAAGGACATAGAGGGGAAATGGAGTGTGCAAAAATTTAGGAGGAAAAAGTGAGTTAATCAAGATTTGAGGAATCTGGTATCTAGTAATATCATCAATTATGAGGAGGATGCTGATTTTGACTTATATATAGTTGGTGCTCCTCCTAGGAATACTAAGTCTAACAAATCACCTTAGTATGATTAATTTCCTAATCTGGAATATCAGTGGAATTATTGATCCTTCTTTCCTTGATAGACCCAAAGGCTTGATTAGGATCCATAAACTTAGTTGTTTCGTAATTTGGAACCTTTAGTCACTAATAACAAAAGACTAATTTTGAAGAGATTGGGGAAGTTTAAATTTACTGCTTATGTTAGCAATAAAATTTGGCTATTTTTGAGGAAGGAAATCTATATTTAGGTTTTCCCTGAAAATCCACAAATTATGCATGTGAAAAATTTGTCTATGCAGGTTATAGCTAAAATGCTAGGGAAAGGCTGTGGAAGCAAATGATACAAATTAGCAATTCTTGAATGGTAAATGGTTTTGTGGTGGATATTTTAAAATGATTACTTGTAGTTCTAGGAAATAAAGGGATAGAGAGATTGACCATAAACTCTTGTCGATTCAATTTAAGAGGCTAATTTATTTGACCTTGAGTTTATTGATCATGTTTTCACTTGGTGAAGGGGTTAAGTATTTGAAAAGTGAGAAAGAGTTCTTGCTAACCAAGAATGGATGTCCAACTTTCATTGTTTATTGTCTGACATCATTCTAGGGCTCGCTCTGATCATACACCTCTTATTTTTAATATCTCTTTTATTGATAAGTTGGCTGTCTCCCCTTTTAGATATTTTAATGCTTGATCCAACTGTCTTGATTTCTTGAATTGTGTCCATAATTGGTGTAAATCCACTGATGTTGGTAACGTTTAGTTTAAACCATGGAAGCTACATATAAAACACTACTAGAGCCCTTAAAAAGTGGAATTGGGACATTGTTTAGAATCGACATGTTAGAGGGAGAGATGTTGAAGTTGCAGTTTCTAGGCTAGAGAACTTGGAGGCTATGGATGGATAGGTTAATGCTGAACTGATCTATGCCCAACAAAAGCTCTTGTAAGCCATTAAGTGGGAGGATGATTTCCCTAAACAAAAAGCTAGTGGTGTTCATTTTATTGACAATGATAGGAATTCACATTATTTACTTGCTTGTATCGATAATAAACAAAGAAGTAATGTAATTGTGGGAATAAAGGATGAACATGGAAACTCACTAATTATGCAAGAGGATATTATTAAAAGTGGATAGCTATTATAAAATACTTTCAAGATAAATTTAAATTAGCTATATCCCATTAAACATGAACTATTTGAGGAACAAAGGAATTAAACTAAAACCTTTCATTTTGCTAGGACCTTTAGTGAAGAGGAAATTTGGAATCCATTAGAGTCCATTAACAACAACAAAACAGTAGGCTCTAACAGATTTTCTTCTAATTTTTATTAAAAGTGGTGGGAAATTATGATAAATAAAATTACCGCTATTATTCAAAGCTTCTTTATGAGGGAAGACCCTGATAACTACTTCACTACAGCCCTATTTAGGGCATCTTAAAAGTGTGGCGGAGTTTTTGAAAAAACTGCCTACATGTTTGGATTGTACGTTCAGAGTACCACCTGCCAAACTTTTTTTTTTCAATAAAACCTAATCGCAGGGATAATCCCACAAACCAGAGCATTCGACTGAACATTTATGGAGCTTCCCTCGATACCTAGTGCAACCTCATCTTTGTCAAATGTCGCCCGATGCCCTAGCGCACTGTCAAAGGAAGCCGAAGGACCCTGCTAGCTCATCTCTGCTGAAGGAAGTTGATCTACCTGATTCTATTCCTCTCTATCGAAGGATGCCGTGCCTACCTCCGCACTCCCCCATTCTGCTGAGAATATTTAAAAATGAGGAAGACAGTGACGGAGGGAAATGGAGTTAGTTAGGTTGCCTGAGAGAAAGAGGAAGGTCAAGGTTCTGGATGATGAGGAGAAGGTCAGCACCGACCGTGAGTTGGAGAGGAAGGACCCAAGAGTTTTCAAATTCAGCATAATAACTTCTGTAATGATGTTCCAGAATGATCAACGTTTCCATTTCCATCTAGGGAGCAAGAGAAGGGAGCCGGATCATTTACGTCGACGAAGATGAAGGTACTGCCATATCTTTCCCTTCCCTTATACTTTGTTGTTGTTATTTATTTTTAGATGTGTTCAGCGATAATGCAAATATTATCAAAATCTTTAACAAATCCTTCCATTGTTCGCATTTCTTGCTCCATTGCTAAAAGAGGGGATGTTTTGACTGTAAGATTGAAAGGGAAGATTTGAGCTTTCTATTTTACTCAGAAATTCACAAGATGTACCAGTGGTGCTCCCTGCTTCCTTGGATCCCCCTTCAATTGAGCTGTGAAAGAGCTAATGGGATTGACATTGCTGCTCGTGAGGTTGAGTTTGTAGTGTTGGTATTGCACACAAATTTTGCACACACATTTGAGCAGACTACAATGGACAAGTCGCGCTAGGGTTTCAAGAACTAAACATTTCATTCATTTCGACCAAAACGTGTTTGTAGATAGGAGCGAGATGCAAGCTAAAATGATTTTGAGTTCTGTTTGTGTATGAAAGCTAAAATGATCTGACACAAAAATGTTGAGTATAAGATGTAGAGATATGACATTGATTTTGTGTTTTATATTTTGTTTAATTGATTTTAATCAAGAGGTTTGGTGTGAGGTCGGGTAGGTCAGATTTGTCTTGATTTGCTATAGATTATTTTGAAAATGGTGATTTTAATGTTATGTTGCATCTCCAAGAATAGTAATGAATATCTCAAATTTTACTTATACGATTTCCACGAATCCTTCCCTCCCTCACTGTGTGTGTGTGTGTGTCAAGCTCCCCTCTCTGTGATTGGAGAATGAGTGAATTTTACTTCTATGAGTTCATGATTGTTTAGTTTTATCTCCCCTGTATGATTAAATTAAGAATATTGGTAAAATGGTAAATAGCAATTTCTGGGTGGTTTGTATGTGACAAATGTGTTCAAAAGAGTTTAATTGGTTCTAAAATATCTAAGGGGTACACATTATAGTTTTGTTGAAAACATTACAACTTCTGCATGCCAGATTGTTCAATTACGTAAAAAAATTGCAAATCAGTTGTTTTCATAATGCACAAACCAAACAGCTAAAAAGTTATCCAAAACAGGAGTAGAATGGTCATTTATCCATAATCAACTGTTATTCAAAAGCATATACCAAAACAGCCAGACAACATATCCGAATCAGCTGCTTATCAACAACTTATCAGGATAAGCAGCTTATCTGGATAAGCTGGATAAGCTGCACCTGCCCCAAGCATACCGTACATCTACCATCATTCTTGTTTTTAAAATCCAAAAGAAAATTAAGTGGGAGTACTTTAGACCTATCTGTCTCACTTATCTAAAATTAAAAGCTAGATTGTGGTGACTAGATTACAACCTCATCATCCTTCTCTCATCACATCCAATTAGGCGACTTTGGTTCAAAGTTGAAGCATGATTGATAATATTTTGCTAGCTCCAGAATTAATTAATATTGACGAAAAAATATAGAGGTGGAAATCTAATTATGAAATTATACTTGAATAATATTAGAATACTTTAAGCTAGAATTTCATTATTGAGGTGCTCCAAGAAAGGACTTTAGAATTTAATTTTTGCAATATCATGGTAGAAGCCTGAAAGTAATTTCTATAATTTCCTCATTAGAGGGAAATCTCATGCGTATTTCAAATCCTGTCGTGGTATTAAAAAAGGTGATCCAATTTAACCCACTATATTCATCCTAGCTTCTGAGTAGTTTTTAAGGTTGTTTGAGAAAATGCATTATAGTGCTGTTGACCTCATTTTTTATGAGTTCTTCTCTTCCTTCTTTAGTGCTTAGGGTCTAGCCTTAGGCTTTTCCTTTGACCATCTTAGAGGACTAGAAGTGGAACCCACCCTTTGGAAGTCCAAACACCTCTTGACTCCCTGCAAACCCCACAAGCTCGATTGTAGACCCCTAATCACCTAGAGGGTTGAAATTAAATGTGAAGGTTTAAAGGATGAGTTCCCTATAGGACTCTCTGGCCTTAGGACCACCCTGGGTGGCTTGGTCCAGTGAGGGTCGACTTACACACTCACTACACTCACACTCTACACTCTCACACACACAATCCAAATCCTAAAACCACACCCATACCCAACTTGACTCCTTGACTCATGTAGGTAATTCATATGGATGGACCTTAACCCCTAAGCCCCTAGCTAAGAGGGTTAGGAACAACATAGTGAATGCCTCAAATGAGTCCTCTCATGGCTCATATAGGCTTAACATGGCTTCATGGCTTCATGGCTCAACCAAAGTGCTTCCATTTCACTCATATTTGATCAATCTTCTTTTTTTCAAAATTTCAATTTTTGACCCCGGGACCCCGGCCCCACCAAGCCTACCAAATGCCCTTGAAACTACCCAAAATTTGCAAAATCACCTAAATTACCCAAAATTCCCTAAAACCATTCCTAAACATTTCTCTCCATTCAAATTGATCATCCATAGCCAAACATACCAAAAATTCCAAAAATACCCCCCAATACCCTCCAAATACCCAGAATGCCTCTCTTAGCCAAAAAATCCAAAAATTCCAAAAATTCCTAGAAAATTCCAGAAAATCCCAAATATTAACAATTTCATTTTGTCCAACTATAACCATGGCTAATTTTGTCAATTTACCCTACTTTTACCAAAACCCCCAATTTAGCCCATTCTTAACCCAAGTGAACCCAATGTCAAACCAAATCTACCCAATTGACCCCAATTTTGGTCCAATTCAATTCTAAACTTCAATTTAACATCCACAATATCAATCTAAACCAAATCCAAGTCCAATTTGATTAACATTTGAATCCAATCTTACTTTTGACCTTAAGGCCCAATTTGGACCCAGGACCCAAACTTAGCCCAAACTAAACCAATTCAACTCCAATTGACCCCAAACCTTTTCTAAAACTTCCCTAACATCCCCGCAAATAAAACACTAATATAATTTTCCCAAAATTTGGACCCAAACACCACTCAAATTTAACCCAAAACCAAAAAGCCCAATTTTGACCTAAACCCAAACCTAACCCAAATAAGCCCAAGTCCCAAAACCAAAACCCAACCAAAGTTGAAACCTCTTTGAAACACTCCCATAAACATTTCCCAACATTAATTTTACATCAATTTCAACCTTAGCCCAACATTGGCCCAAATTAGCCCAATTTGACCTACATTGGCCCATTTACCAAATCAACCCAAATTCAACCCAATTCAAACCCAAACCACCTCAAATTTATTTCAAATCACTCATGACACATCCTTAAACTAAACCCAACATTTATTTGGCATGGCCCTTTACAAAATTTTTTTATCTAAAGCCCATTGCTAAACATAAAGGCCCACTCCCTTAAAACTTCCTAAAAGCCCATTTCCATCAAATTCAAAAGCCCAAATTAATCTAAAGCCCACATGACACTTTTCCTCATCACACATTCAATTTAAAATCATTCCTAAAGTCCTAATTTGTCAATTGAACAATTCCAAATCAAGCCTCATAACAATTTCCATCAAAATGCCAAAATTCACAAAATCCTTTTTTATGAAATTGACTAAGCTCTTGCCAAGCCATAGGTGAGCCAAAGACAAGTCATGTACAAGCCATACGAAGCCATGGGATGTTTGACATGTGACCATGCCCAAAGTAGCAAGAGGAGGGCCCCCTTTCTTAAACCTTCATTAAGCTTTTTAACCCCTTCCATGTTACACACTAAACCATAATTAGCCACATCACTTTAGATGGGGACTTCACCACCCCTTTCTAGGCGATGCGAAATGATCCTCTCTCAGCCCAAATCAGCCATGGGGAGGTGAACCTAACCCAAAATCATGGCTTGGACCAAATCAAGCCAAAATGGCCTCTCCCCCATGCCATTTTATTTCAAGCCCTTTACGCATGGCAAAGCTCGATTGCTCGCGCAAACCTCCAGCCTCGACCCACTGAACTTGAGGGTGACCCATGCCTGCCGGCCGGCCGCCTAGATCACCGGAAAACACCATGGTCGAAACCTTGGGGGGAGCCAAAGTTTGAAATTCCCACCTGCTGAGTTGTACCATGCCTAATGGCCACCATGGTTGTTCTTCTCTTGCATAGAGCAGTTGATCCCAAGCCTTAAACCCCCCTGGGAGGCCCTCCACCCTCTCTTATTTAAACACCACCTCCTCTCAGCCATGGGAAGTTCTGAACCAAACCTTACTGAAACCCTGCCAAAATCATCTCAGAGTACTCTCTACACATAGAAAACTTGATCCCCGGTGAAATCCCCCGCCATTCCCTCTCGCGAGCTCGATTTCGGAGTTGAAATTCAAGCCCGAAACCGGGACACTTCACCACGACGAGCCAATCTCCAAATTGATTGGTCCTACACCTTCACTAGACCAAGAGGAGAAGTTTCCCAGCAAAAGCCCCCTCACCAGGCCAGCCATTGCTTCCAGCCTCCAAGCTTTGTAATTGGGCTTGGTCGAAATCATACCTAGACAATTCACCAGACCAAGGGACTTCATGTGGAGCTTGCTTGGACCCAATCGAACGTGACACAACTCTCAGATCGAAGCTTCACTTCTCTGAGCAAAGGTATGGACTCACTCTTCCTCCCGAGCTTCCATAGATTCTCAATTTAGTTTGGGTTAATTTCAATACATGTTTACCGTATGGATGTGTTCGTCTCTTCAAGTCGAATCCATAGAGCATAAGAACTCGAAAATCTGTTGAGAATCGAGTGAGAAATTAGGGTTAGAAGGTTGACGGTCACGGGTTCACACCAGTCGTAGACGATGACTGGGAACCGTTGGATCGCGCGTGTATTGAGCGGACGCCAGGATCGCGCCGGATAGAGTAATGGGACATGAACCGCAGGCCCCTGGAGCGTTGAGTCAGATTGCAGCGCCGAATCAGGAGACGACGCGTGGAGCTTCGAAGCTGCCGAGGTTGAAGCGGCACCACGTGGATAAGTAGGAAAATAGGGATTTTTCTTATTTATTAAATACCCACAACTTCAAAAATTCATAACTTTGTATAGAAAAATGCTAAAAATAAAATAAAAATACCCACTTGCTCAGTGAATAGAGGAGAATAATGTGGAAAAGAAATCAAGTAATTTCATTAAGTATTTTATTTTTAATGATTTATTTACTCTTTGCACTATTTCAATTCTCCATGCATATAGGAAATTTACCATGGCATGAGACCATAAGTATTTTGAAGCCTCTGAACTTGGGAACATTCTCTGAATTTTCCAAGGTCAGAGGCCATCCCTATGAGAAGTTATTGATTTTTCAAGTGCATGTTACTGTTTTGAGTGTTTTAATTCCAATAATTAGCATGTTGAGAAATAAATTCTAGGAAAATTTGGTGATGTTTCTTATGACCCGAGGGACCTAGGAAAAATAATTTTTGAGCTAATTCACTTCGAACAACCCTAATTAGCCTAAACACCCAAAATTGATCTTTAATTAATTAGGGTTAACCATTCATCAAATTAACTTAAAAACAATTCTCCACTGCCCTCTAGGGATAGGAGAACACCACTTAAAAATTTGAGATCAATTAGACTTGGTTAGCCCCACCAAACGAGTTAATTAAGCCCCATGAATTAAATCAAACTTTAAAAATTCATAACTCACAAAATACTTTTCAAAAATTCACAAAAATGGTTTTGGAGCTTCTCTGATATCAGAGGAACTTAGGAAAATTAAAATTATAATTTTCTAAAAAAATTGATTTTTATTATTATTTTAATATTTTTATTAATTAAAAAAGAATAAAAATCACAAAAATATTAAAAATCACTAAAATGTCACATTTTGAATTCTAAACACTTAGGAACAAACCAAATATTTTTCTTAAGTCCCTAGGATAAGATATTGAATTTTAAAGGTTTAATGTATTTTTTTAATATTAAAAATGTATTTTTCAACCTTTTCACTAAAATAATTCTAATAAATCAAAGAAAAATCTGAAAATTATAAAAATTGGTTTCTGGTTCCTCTGATATCAGAAAGATTTTTGAAAAATATAAAATTCATTTTTCAACCTTTATTTTATTTTTAAATTAATTAATGCTCCAAAACTCAAAATAATTATAATAAATAAAATAAAATTAAAAAAATCACCAGAATTAGTTCAAATAGTCCTCTGGTCATTAGGAGTACCTCATAATTTTCTTAAGGATAGAAAATTTTCCTTGGTCATCTTATTGAATTTTCCTTTAAAATCCCTATTTTCCACAAAAAATAATTATATAAATAATTTAAAAACAGAAAAAACACATTTTCTCCTCTAGAGTCTTAATTGACATGTGAGTGAAGTCACATAAAAATTTCAAATTCATTTAAGCTCAATTTAGTGAGTTATGGAATTATTAAGCTTGAAGGGCAAAATTGTAATTAAAATTTTCAACCTTTAATTAAAATTTTAGGCTTAATAAAATAAAAGAGTAAAATATTTGATCCTAATCTGATTTGGATGATTGAAATTTAAATAATTAAAGGGTAGAAACCCATCAATCATTTTTAAGAATAAACCTTAATAAATAAATTAATTAAATTTGGAAGATTAGTAAAAATTGAAATTATTAAAATAGGGATATTATTTAGAAGACATTTGTTCTTTAATTTAAAAATCCCTAAATTAATCACCTCAATAATATTTAATTCCCAATTAAAATGATACTCCAAACTCAAGATTTAAAATACTAAAAGACTTAATCATTAAATTAAATTAAAATTAAAATATTCAAACTAAATTAAATCAAAATTTCAATTAAATTAATACTTTAATAATTAAATTAAATCATCTTAAAACATAAAAATAAATTTAAATTAAAATTTAAATTAAATTAAAATTAAAATGAAATTAAAATTAAAATTAAATTGAATTAAATTGAATTAAATTAAAACATATTAAATTAAATAAAAAACAAAATCAAATTTAAATTAAATTAAAATTAAATTAAAAATTAAAAATAAAATTAAAATTAAAACTAAACCAAATTAAATTAAATTAATTTAAATTGAATTAAATATAACATCACTTAAGACATAAAGAATTCAAAATAGATCTAAAATAACTTGAACACTATTCCAAACTTAAATCCATTAATCGAAAATTAAATTAAATCACAAATCACTAAAACATCAATTTGCCCTTAAAAGCTCTTGTTATCATAACTCCTAGATGGAGCATTAGGTGAAGTGTCACTTCATTCATAGGATATTCAAACATCCTAGTTCACTGGGTAAAAGAACAAAACTTAATTAAACCTCGGATGATTACTTCACCTGATTAATTAAATCCATTTGGACTTAGAACAATTCTAGCAATATTGAAAAGATGTTTAAGACTCGTCTTAAGCATTTCCTCAATATGATAGGATGTTTATAAGAACAATTGAACTTAGTTGTTCTTTGATGAAGAAAATCGTCCTTAAACCAAAATACAAGAACCTAGACGTTATAGGAGATGACTAGCTATAGGATTAGGACTTTGATAGACAACCAAAACCTTTCTCTTAGCTTTACCTAGGTACTTGTTGAAGTATTTAAATGCCTTAACAGGTGTTTTAAGTGCAGCTTTGGATGATGGGAAGACCCTCCAGGTACGCTTTTATTTTATTGCAATTTACCTTCCCGCAATTTAATTAATTGCAATGCACTTTACTTTTCTTGCATGATAAACAACTGTTGCATGAAAACCAAAACCTTTAGGGTAGTCCCTAAAACTGGAACCAAAACTAAATTAAAAATCACTGCAAGATAAAATTCACCGCCACTACATTTCAAAATATAAAACAACTCAAAATTTAATCACAAACAGAGCAACAAAACTACAATTGCAACTAAATTAAAACGTCTCATTAAATGATCGGGAATACCTTGGATGATGTAACCCACGTGTTGCTAACGGGATTTCCTACGGTCTAAATGAAAGTGTGGAACTCAGTTAGTTGAGTTTAACAAATTCATCTGGACTAAGTGAATTCAATGAAAATAACTGTGCCGGGATGACGGAACCGTGGGATCTTAATCGGTTCTGTTATAATCAACTTTAAGATTTGTTTTACTTAAAATATTAAAAACACTTGGATTTTAAGATTTCTAAACCAAAACACATCTCTCATCTCCTGATTTATGGCTTCTAAAACTAAACCTCCGCAACAACAAGGAGCTCGGAGCATGGTGGGCAGCACGACCATCGTCATCAACAAAACTCGGGTCTACATCAGCTAATATTCCTAGAATTAAATAACAAAGCCATAGGATATCGAGGTAGTTTGCCTAGTGCAACATAAATCCTCAAGTCTTTGTTAGGCACTTGCATGATCATGTCATGTAAATTAAGCCCTAACTGGTCTTAGGACTCCGAGGTAGTCGTTCAGTACGACATAAACCCTCATATCTTCGAGGCTATTTGTATGATTTCATCATACAAATTTAAGTCCAAATTAATTAAAATTGGCAAGATTGAAATATCAAATAATATTAGGATTTTCTTAAATCCGAGCCAAACAATAGGATAGTTTGGGAAGTCGCCAAGATTCTTCTTGGATCCTCAGCTTCTCCTATTTCTCTTCCTTTCGGACTCCTGAAAATAAATGTTCTAAATTTGAGCTAATCCCTTTTGAAGTTTCAAAAATCTAATCATTTGAAAACCTTAAACTTTGAAATTCTTGAGAGCAAAACCACTGATCATTATCGAGAGTTTTCTTAGGTGATTCCCGTCATTTAAGATGTAATTAACTATAGGGGCTTGCCCTTATAGGAACTTTAAGAACCCGAGTAATATAAACCCCGCTTAATTCATTTATATTAAGCGGGGGAACTTGTCAGCTTATAAAATTGGTTCGCGGATCAAACGGATGTCACAAATCTTCTAGTTTATTTAATCGAGCCCCATCGTCAAGCAGTGTGTTTATCCTTCGAGACAGATACAAGGTTTGTGATGTGGTGCTCGTTTATATAAACTATTTAGGATGTGAGATCGGTTTGATTTCATATCTTAAAATTTTTAAATTTAAAAAAATTATTTTTAAAATCAAATACTACTTTTCAAATTATTTATTTAAATTAAATTAAAAATTCGCCGACAATTTCTGTAGGCGACCTCTTTTCAAAAATACAACACTCAACCTAAAAATATGCCGACAAGTGCCACAAAGCTAATATCCATGAGGGTCATCCAGCTTATGCTGATGATATGAAAATTTTTATTGTTCTTGTAAGAATACAGTGAAAAGAACTTAGAAGAGGTTGAAAGAATTTCATGATACTTCGGGTGTGATGTTCAGCAAGGAAAAGGGTCAATTATTTTTTGGAAAATAGGTCAATAACTCTGTGAAAAATTAGACTTAAGAGTTTACTGGCTTTAGCTTGGCTGCTTCACGTCTCAAATATCTCAGGGACAATATACTTGAAGTGAGAAAGAATGACAACTTGTTTGATGATGTGGTTTCTAAAGTCAAAAGGAAGATTGATGACCTGATTAACACTATTTTATCCTTTGGTGTCCGTATTAGTTTACTGAAAAAGTATCATTAACTATATTTTTTTAAATGCAATGCATGTTTTTAAAATGAATGCTAGCACCCAAATGCTACTTAAAAGATGCTTTAATAAATTTTGTTGGTCTCGAGACAGGAAAATCTTTCATTTGGTCAGTTGGAAGAAATTATGTAAACCTATCTATGTCGGTAAATTAGGTTTTAAAAAACTTCTGAGATCAAGTGGATGAAACTTTGGATCAAATTCTAGGTTAGAGCTTTACTTTGGGCCATTTTTATGCATAATAAGCATTGTATACAAGTTCATCTTACTCTCATTACTAAAAAAGCTGGGGATTAAAATGTGTGGAGAACGTTTCTGAAAGTTAAATACAAAGTTGTGTTTTTTATTTGTTGGAACCTTAGAGAAGGGAATTTATCCGTTTAGAGGAATGATTAGTTGATAGAGGAGCTTTACTCTATGGATGAGGGCTTAATAAGTGAAATTAGAGTTTCTAATTGCTAGCTGGGTAACTGTTGGAACATGAATGTGTTAAATAATTTGGTTCATAGTGCTACTACTAACACCGTCTCCAGATTCCATCTGATAGAACATATAATGATCTTCTATTAGTAAGTGTCACTCATCTTACTCTATTCCTAAGACTATATATGATGGCTATTTGCTAATTACCCTTAGCTTTGTGTTCAAAAAGGGTTGGTCATTTTTGCATACCCTTTTAATTGTTAATATACATCATACAAAAAAAGAAATTCATAGATGAAGATAGTCACAATTAGTATATGTGATGGTGTACAATAGTTTTAGTCCTTGTTTCTTTATATTTAAGGTATAAATGATACAAAATAATGCATAATGAAATACAAAATCATAGGATCAAAGATATGTTCACAAAGCTCACTTATACAATACATAAGCAAATTTTTATGTACAATATAAATAAGTTTGCTTCTCAAGATCCTTAGAAGTTTTAAGAGTAACACTGAATCAATGACAATTAGCTAGCTAAAACTAGATAATCATATACATAATTGATTAAAATAATACAAATCATTGTTAAAATGACATGGCTAATGTTAATCTTTTTAAAAAAGTAATATCATAGAAGGCAACATGATGTTAATTTAGAATGCGTAAAGTAAATAAAGGAGTGTAAAGAAAGAAGATCAAAGTTTCAAATAATACATCAATGATCAAACTATTCTCTATTTATAATATTTGTTTTCTGAGAGTCAATCATTTGGTATTGTAAGGTTATGAGGAACATTTGCAACTATAATGTGTGAACCTAAATTTTAACATCTTACTATCCCTAAGTATATCCTTTTTAGATGAAAGTTATTCACATTAGCAATCATTCTCTCTATCTCTCTCTCTCTCTCTCAAATGATGAGATTTTTAACATGATTATATATCATTTAATTTAGAGTCCACTCAACCATTTTAAACAGCTGTAGGTGTTATCCATATTTGATCACATTTATATACTGTAGTTGTAGCCAAGTCTGTAGGAGAGATAAACTACTTGAGTTACTCAAACCTTAAAAAATCATTGGATCAGAAAAATTTTATAACATTTGATTGAAAATAGAATTAACAAAAGTTGTAATACTAAAAAAATTATTACATTATTAAACCCTAAGCTTAAACCATTAGGAAATGACCAATACCATGACATGTTTATAGACATATCTTTTTACATCTTTTCAAATGCATATCTTACATTCAGGAATCTCATTCACATCTTTTTTTTATTCTCCTTAGAATCAATGAAATATTTCTTCTCATGTTGTTTCTTTCTTTTTATGGGTTGCTCCTCTTTTTCATGCCTTATCTCACTATGATAGTATTGTTTACTATACTACTAGAAATATTTTTCTCTAGGAAACATTTATTTTAATTATACTTGGCTAGAATACAATAAAACAACTTTTTTGTGAAAGGGGATTCTCTATCAATAATTTGAACGAAAAAATTATTTTGGTACATTGCAAAAAACAAAAAAACATGAAAATTCAATAAGTTGCAAGATCTCGGCTAGTAGTCGACTTTTCTTCTCTAGCATTGAGAATTTTGTTAAATAGGGAATTAAAATCATTGCTATTTTAAATGTCTTGAGGCAAACATGGGTATTCTTTTGTGCTTCCTTTGTTATTTCAACTTTGGTTAAGCAGATGTCAAACTTTTCATCTCCACTATTTCAAAAATGACCAGTGAAAATCCTAGCCTTTTTTTCACCAACTTGAATAAGGTCAGACATACATTAGCTTTCCTTTTCCTTGATTGCCTTATAGTACCCAATTGATAGTGCTTGTATTTTAATGAGATTACCTAGATCAGCTAAGCTTATACTTGGTTAAAGAGAGTACCATATTGGGCCTGTCCACCTCAACTAACTAACCAGTTAACCTTGTATCAATTAGAATTCATCTACCTCTAACAAGTGCATTATGCCCTAAAGACACAACACACATGTTGGTGGTCATTTGCTGGCATCATATTTTGATGTCAAAAGTGTAGGATATTTTCTTGAATTCTATGGGGCCATATTATGCTCATACGAAGGTCACCATGACTTACGATACCCATTCGACACATTGACCCAAGGAAAAAATTTTAAGATTTTCTTGCTTAATTTATATTGGTTTTGATGATATTGCACTATAAAGAAGGGTATTTTTGGTGTTTTTCTGCAGGTATGAAGATTTAAGGATAATGTAGCGAAAATATGAAAAAAAGAGCGTCATTAGAGCAAAAAGAGTTAAATTATGAAAAATTGACATAGGGCGCCGACGACGTGATTTTCCCAAGAGTTCAGAATATATTACAAGGGAGGTCGCCGACGATGGAGGTCGAGGCCGCCAACAGTGGGGTCAGTTCAAAGTTAAGTTTATAGAAGGCCACCCACGGTGGAGCTCGAGGCCGTCGACGGTTGGATCGACGGTTCTTTCACAAAATACATTGAATGTGGACGACTTTTGAAGGGATGCCTGGAAAACCCTTGGAGACTCTTCAACAACTTAAAAAAGAACCATTTTAGGCCAAAATATTGTCCTTTTGGAGTCCTCTAAAAGTCACTAAGAGTTTGTAAAAAGTTTTGTTAGATTCTTCTAATAGTTACTTAGTGTCCGATAGAGAGTCCACTAGTGTCCATTTTTATTAGTGAGCATTAAATAGTGAGCTCAATGGAGACATTGTGAGGAATTCTTCAAAGGATTGTAAGAGTGGAAGGAAAGTGAGAGATCTCTTCTGCATTGCCATTTCGAAAGAGAATTCTGCATACTGTAAAGAAATGAAGAGATTCAGACAAACTTTAAGGAGTTTGCTTGGAGAGGAATTTAAGTTAAGTTGTGTTTATTTACTTTAGTTTGTAGAACTTTACTTTTATATATGAAATCCAAGTTTTATTCCATCCTCTCCATGAATTCTGAGTAGTTGTTCTTTCTTTCTCCTTGTTTTGATATTTTTATGGAATGATACATAGAATTAGTGTGCAATTAAAGTTTAAAAAAATTGTTATAATCTTTTACTTAGATCTTAATTTACATTCAATCTGGCCAATTGAATAGTTAAAATCTGTTGAGTTTAACAAATATAGTAAATTTTACATCCGAGATTCAGGGAAGTCAAAGTCCTTGGAAGGAGGGTGTAAATAAATAGAGAAATAATATTTATCGGGCGTAGAATTGAAGATTTTAGAGTGACTGGCTAAAATTCTCAATTCGGTCTTATCGTTTGGGTGTTGAAGTGTAGATGTTAGCCCTCAGGCGAGGGGAACGTGGGAGCTCTGAAGTGAGAGCCAATATCCTCCCAGCCTAGCCACAGATTCAGTAACCAAGCATAGGATTAGTCAATGTTCTTTATGCCTGGACCATAGGGTAAAGAATAGGTATGCTCCTATTTGGCACAACACCTTTTTTAAACTAATTCTAATTATTTATTCACTTAAATATCTTAACAAAGGAGAAAGATTCTTGCTTATATATTTGAACTTCACTTTAGTAAACTTAGTTAATTGTTATTAGAACTAGTTTAATTTAAATTTCATATTATTGTCGATTGCATATTAGTGATAGATAGACAATTTTGATCTAGTTGTGATTCTGATTTGATTTCTATAATTCTAGTCTAGAGCCTCTAAAATATTCCCTGTGGGATCGATATCTAGGACTCCACTATAGTCTTGTATTACTTGAATGATACATATACTTGCATTTAAAGGTAACTCTGCGATTAAAGATTATAATATATAACTGTTACAAGAATTAAAATTAAGCTCCAAGTCAATTTGGTGCTATTGCTGAGGATTTAGATCTTCTAATAGTGGTGTAAAATTCTCATAATTTTAAGTATATTAAAAATAGTGGTTCAAGACATTGGCGCCATTGCCGAGGAATATAAAATAATTACAGTAACAGACAATTTAGGACTGATTGGAAAACTTTTTAATAGAATTGCAACTTATTTAGTTAACTGTTTTTGCTCTGTACTGATTTCGATTGTATGCACAAATTTGGTTTTGAAAATCTTATACCCTACGACTTGGAATTAGAATACACTGTTAGGAGAATTAGAAAACTAAGAAAACAACCTATAAATTCTGAAACAATGGAAAACAACGTAAATAACCAAAGAATAGAAAATGAACATCAATCTAGACCCCTAAGAGATTACGCTAACCCTACATTAGATGAAATTCACTTAATTATCCAAAATCCTGATGTAGTTGCTAATTCATTTGAGCTTAAACCTAGAATTATCCAAATGGTACAAAATAATCAATTTGGTGGAACTCCAAATGAAGATCCTAATTTACATATAGCAAGTTTCTTAGAACTTTGTGCTACTTTTATGTACGACAGAGTGTCTGATGATGCTGTCAGACTTAGACTCTTTTTTCACTAAGGGATAAGGCTAAGGCTTGGTTAAATTCATTAGCACCTGGATCTATTAGAACATGGAGAGAACTTTCAGAAAAATTCTTATCGAAATAATTTCCACCATCTAAGACTGCTAAGCTTAGAAATGATATCACATCTTTTAGTCAGTATGAGGGAGAATCAATATATGAATCTTGAGAAATATTTAAAGAACTTCTTCGGAAATGTCCACATCATGCTTTACCAAATTGGTTAATTATTCAAACATTTTATAATGGATTAGTAGGATCTCTTAGATCTATTATTGATGCTGCTGGTGGTGGATCACTAATGTCAAAACCTTTTGAAGAAGCCTATGCATTAATAGAAGAAATGACTACAAATAATTTTCAATAGCCTGCTGAAAGGATAAATCCTAAGAGAGTATACAGTATTAATGATTATTATACTTTAACTATTATAGTTTCTCAAATTGCTGCTCTTTTAAAGAAAATAGATCAATACAGAATGAATCGTTCGCAAACACCTCAAGTGTTAGAAGAAAATTCATTAGGAGAAATTGTAGATGTTCAATGTTCATATGAAACTATAATTTTAATAAATGATAGACAAAATAACCCTTATTCAAACAATTATAATCTATGTTGGAAAAATCATCCAAACTTTAATTGGAGTAACCAAGGTAATGCAAATCTTGTTAATCCTCAGTGGGGGAACAATCCTTTAAATCCATTAGGAAATATAAACAACCAGGGTAATTCTAACTATAGACCTTCTAATCTACCTGGTTTTTATAATAATTCACAATTTAAGGAGAAGAAGTTGTCTATGGAAGAATTAGTTTTGAATGTGGGTAATCAATTACAAAATCAAGGAGCTGCTATTAAAAACATCGAAAACCAATTGGGGCAAATTGCTATTGCACTAAGCAATAGACCTATTGGAACTTTATCTAGCAATGTTGAAGTAAATCCTAAAGATTAAGGGAAAAAACAAATTAAGGCTATTCAATTGAGAAGTGGAAAGAGTTGGAAACAAGGGTTCAAAAAGAAATTGTAGTTGAAAAGGAAAAAGAAGAAACTGAAGGAGAAAATGAAAGTTTATATCTTGATTTTCCTCTGAAACCTATGAAAATTACTGTTGAAAAACCTCCACCACCATTTCTTCAAAGACTAAAGCAACAAGATAAAGGAAAAAAGATTGCTAAATTCTTAGACATTTTGAAAAAACTATCAATAAATATTCCTTTTCCTAAAGCTTTGGAACAAGTGCCTTGTTGACCTCACTTTTGGTTGAGGTCTAGTCTCTCTTTAGAGTAGCCTAGGGTCTAGCCATAGGACTCTCTTGGTGACTTTCTTAGAGTACTAGTCATGGAACCCTCCCCATATAAATTCAAAACTCTTTTTGCTTCACTAGGGGGTTTTCATATGCTTAAGGCCTAACCTCCAGCTTTTGGTAGGAAAAAGGCAAGCATAAGGAATCCTAGGGGAAGTCTCCTATAGGTGATCAGATCTTAGGATTTGCCCTGAGGGAGGTCTGGAGATCACCACTCATACACTTCACATTCACAACATATACTGCACATCCTAATTTCAACACTGAACTCTTTGGAAACTCATGTGGATAGCCCAGCCCTCAGTCTATGACTAAGTGGTAGGGACCAACATAGAGGACCAAATGTAAGTGACCCTTGGTCATTACATTCTGCTCACCATGAATCCACCTTCAAATTTCCAAAATTTCAATTTTTGGCCCCTTTACCCCCTAAATAACCCTGAACTACCCAAAATACCCAAAATTTCCAAAATTACCCAAATTCATCAAAATTCCCCAAAAATCATTCCAAGATATTCCTTACACACTCTTAAACACTCCCTTACACACACACCTTTACACTTAGCCATTCCACCCCCCAAAAATCCTCTCCTAGCCATGAGCCTCTCCTCCTCCTGCTCTCCTTCTTCCAAGCAAAGCCACACCCACCCAAATCCCCTTCTAGCCGTGAGCTTCCAGAAGGATTCTTCAAGGGTTCTTCCATCAACTCCTCCAAAGCAAGGTAAGCTTCTTCCCCCTCTCTTTTATCTTATGAACATTTAAGCTTCAAAGAAATGTTTCACCCCTCTCATGGTTAGCCTAAGACCCCACATATACATGTATTTTCTCTAAAGCTCCTCTTCCTCTACATAGGTTTACAAAGAATTATGTGTTAAACTCTTCCATGCTTAGCCTTAGGGATTTTCTTTTCATGCAAGCTATTTAAAATAATAATAAAAAAAAATCATGTGTAGATTATTTCTTTTACAAATCTTTTTTTATTCATGCATAGCCTTAAGATTTCTCTCATGCAAGCTATTCCATGCTTAGCCTTAGGATTTCTATTCTTTTTATGCAAATTATTAGCTAATTAAGTTAACTAGTTTGATATTTACAAATATACCACCTAACTTTATTACATTGAAAAGAATAAATTTTAAAATTTAAAAGAAATAAACATAACATAAAGGGAATGGAAATAAAAAAAAAGAAATAAACATAAGGATAAAATAAATAAAAGGGAATGAAATAAATTTTTATAATAACATATAATAACAAAATAACATATAACATACAAATAAAATAACTACAAAAATTACGTATATGTAAGTAATATAAATGTAAATAATATATATGCTAATGTTAAATAAAGTAAATAAATAATAAATAACAAATGTAAAAAAAACATAAGTGATAAAATAATTGTGAATTTAAATAACCTTACTAAATTTCAATAAAATAACTATAGTAAAATTTTAAATACCCAAAAACATTAAAACTTAAAATATATCCATACTAAATTTTAAATGAAAATAACTACACTAACTTTAAAATAATATAACTATACAATATTAAATTTAAATGAATACTACTAAAATATAAATAACTACATGAATAATAACATATATATATATATATCATATATATATATATATATATATATATATATATATATATATATATATATATATATATATATATATATATATATATATTATAAAAGAAGCGACTCGAGCTTCTCGCATGTCGAAATAAAGAAGCGATTACAGGAAAGCCATTGGGTAAGGGGTCCCCCAAAAGGCCAAAAGAAAAACATCACCTGGAGGCTTATAGGATGCCATTACAAAGTATAAGCATAGAGGCAAGTGACAGGAAACAAAAACGAAGCTGAAACTACTCATAAGACAATGGCAACAAGAACGGCAGGAGATGTACCGACATCTAATGAGGAGTTGTACTCAATTCCGAAATGAGGGGAGCAGAGGTTATCCCCATCGATAAGAAAATCGAGGTCCTAGGAGGGGTGTTGGAAACCGAACTTTGGGTGAGACAACGACCTTTTCTAGCCGACCAGGTGAGTCGGTTTGTTGGCCTCCCCGTAGTTGAAGGAGATTTTGATCTCGTGGTTGCAACATTGTTTGGATGAGTTGGATCCAGTAGTTATGGTGCCGGATGGTATGAGAGCCACCGGTAAGGCTTCGAGATTAGATCATTTGAATCCACCTCAATCCAAAGATCGGTCCAGCCAAAGAACCTGGCCAACTCGTAAACTCCACAAGCACGACGATGAGTTCCGCCTCAAAAGCATCTTGCACGACCACAGGGCCATGGAAGAATAGCAAACATCGACCTTTAGTGTTCCTAAATATGCCCCCCACACCAAGCACAATCCTTGAAGAATCTACCATCCGTGTTGATTTTGATGATATTACCGTGGAGGGGGAGCCATTCGACAATTCCGATGAAAGGTTTGGGAGCCCAAGATGTTTGGTATGTCCTGAGGATGTTAGGAAACTGCTTGTGTGTAATAATTTTGGAGATATAGTTTCTACAGTTTCTAACCACAGTAGAAACTGTAGCTGGAATGTTATTAAATTTAGACTTGTTTCTGGCCATCCAGGTAAACCACATGACAATAAAGTAGGTGGGATTAAAATTTTGGTAGTTTCTATCCTCGCCAGACATGTATGAAATAGATCTCAATGGGTACAACAACCTTTACTCGACAGAGGACAAAGAGCTTTCCACACATCCTCGGGCAAAAATACATCCGAAAAACAGGTGATCAAGGGTCTCCTCTTGTTGATGGCATAGAACACAAATGGATGGCCCTCTCAGCCCTTTTAATTCGAGAATGTCATCGCTTGGAATAATTCCGTGCAAGGCTCTCCAAGAGAGAAAGGACATGGAGGGGGACAGAAATTTGTTCCAAATAGCCTTCGCTCCAGGTTACGGAGTGCATTGGAAAGTTTTCCTGTAGATGGCCTTGGTTAAACTTTCGAGACTTTAGCTTTTCCGGAATTATGTCGATCGAGCCTCCCCTAGTAAATTTGATAATGGGAAATCTGGTTTGCGGAATGGTCTTCAAGGATAGCTTTAAGATGGGGAGAGACCAGTTAAAGCCATCCCAAAGATCAGCCCACCAATAATTTATGATCCACTTGGGGAGAAATGGGAATCAACCAAGTCTTTGGGCACCAGCTATCCAAACCGTAAGCTAATCTCCCCATCGCCCAAATTCCATAAGAAGTAATTTTCAGCTTCATTTCTAACTCTTAACATTCCGACCCGCATTTTGGAATCCCCGCCTTCTCACAACAAGAGAGGGGTGAGTGTGCCTCGCAATATTTCCCTTTCATGAATTTAGCCCACAGGAATTCTCGTGCCTCGAAATGAATCCACAAGCTTGTAAAAATTAATCCGCCGAAGTTGGTCAAGCCCCTGAACCCCAAACCACCAGCCTTCAGTGGGTTTAGTCGCTTCTCGCGAGGATGTCCAGATGGAGTTGCCGTCTCCGGCCCGTACCATAGGAAATGATTAAAAGCTCTTTCAATTTGGATCCGAGTGCTCTTTTTCGATGGGGTAACTTGTAGTATGTAGGATGGAAAGGATGTTAGTATACTTCTTAAGAGGGTTATTCGCCACCATTTGATAAAAAGAGTTGGTCCAAGCAATTCAATCTAGAATGAATCTTATCCAGAATCTCATCAAAGTGCACTTGTTTTTCCCTTCCCATGGTGAGAAGTACACCCAAGTATTTGATAGGGAGAGCAGTGGGAGAAAAGCCAGTAAATTCCAGAATCCAATGTTTAGTTTGGGTAGGGATGTGTTTAGAGAAGACCACTTGGCACTTAGCAGCATTAAAAATCAGGCCGAATGAGTTCGAAAAGAATCCGTATTACTCGTTTTTGCTTCTTAACAACATTCCCGTGGCCTTGAATAGATCATGATGTCATCCGCAAACATAAGATGGGAAATAGCTATGTTAGATCTATGATGATACCCGGTGTAGTTTTGATGTAGAAAGTCTCTATCCAAGAATCTAGAGAAGTAATCCAGCCGAGATGATGAAAATGGTGCGGAGATAGGGGTCTCCTTGTTTCGAGCCCTCTAGCAGCTTTAAAGGAGCCTCGTGCTCGGCCATTAAGAGGATAGAGTGTTCATTGGACTTAAGACATCTTCTTATAAGGTCGCAAAATCGAGAATTAAATCCTCTAGCAAGAAGCACCTCCATAATGAAATCCCGATTAATTGTGTCATAGGCCTTTTGAATATCCAATTTGTAAATGATATTGCCTCCCTCTTCAACTTATCCATATCAAGAAGGAGCTCCCGTGCTAGTAAGATGTTGTCATTTATGGATCTTCCTTTAATAAAAGCCGACTGGTTTGGGCTAATCAAGCCATCCGTGTGGGGTTGGAGTCTTCCCACAATGATTTTGCTCGATGATTTTGCTCGATCACAAAAGTGAGACTAATCTGGCCTATACCGATTCCAATTCGAGGGTTATTATTCTTAGGTATCAAAACAATGTTAGAGGCACTCGAAATAACTGGGAGGGTGCGACCCCGGAAGAAACTTTGGGATGCCCTTAACCACATCACCTTTAACAATATCCTGGTGCTTTCGGTAGAAATCGCAGTGTATCCATCAGACTCGCAGCTTTTAGAGTCGTCCACCGAATTTAATGCTTCCCAAATTTCCTCGCTCGCAGGAGATGCCTGTCAAATTTAAATTGCTTCGTGTACTCGGATATCATTCTGGAAGATAGAGCTATCAATTGGAATTCGGTTCGTTGCTATGGGTAAGAAGATCCTCAAAAAATGGACGACAGATCCTCGGGCAATTTCAGGAAGATTACTTAACATAAGTACCATCTGCGTACTTGATATCGTGAATGTTGTCGCATTTTCTTCTATACCCGATGTAGGCTTGGTAGTATTTGGTATTCCTCGTCTCCTAGGATGAGGTGATCGATCGCAGCTTTCGTTTCGCATAAAGCTCCCGTCTTTCGAAACTAAGAGGAGGTTGGCTTGAGCAGCAGATAAGTTGGTCTTCACTTGCAGCCTCCGCCTTGGACTTTTGTTTCTAAGAGAGCAACTTCTTCTTCAGCTCTCGATCACGCCTTTAAAAACATCACTAATAGCATGCCAGCTCCAATATCTAAGTGCCGTATCGAGCTCGATCCGAAGGAGTTTTAGTCTAGTGAGAGGAGAATCATGATACACACCGCCCAGCTTACTTTGAATAATGCTAAGGAAATCAGCCCGCGAGGACCACATGTTCGTGTACTCGAAGGGGGAGTAATTAGAAGGTTTTGGGGAGGTTATAGTAATAAGTAGGGGTCCGTGATCGTAGGCCGTGAGACTTAAATGTGTCACATAGCCGAGGAGCCAATGGGAAATCCAACTCGCTGTTAACTAGAATTTTGTCCAATCTTTCCCAGGTGTTACCTCTTTTCCAGGTGTAGAGAGGTCCTCTGAAGCCAAGATCAAAGAGATCTGCAGTCTGAATTTGTTCATTAAACTTTGAAATAGAAGCAGTGTTAGGAGATCTACCTCCCAGCTTTTCGACTGGTGAGCGGATACGAATAAATCTCCTCCCACAAGCCAAGGGGAAGAGAGACTGGCACCAATGCTATGTAGATGTCTCCATAAGTTAGTTCTATCTTCTGGTCTGCATCCAGCATAAACAAAAGTTGTAAACCCACTTTGACCATTGATGTTGAAGGAGGAGTGAATGAATTGCTGATTGTATATATATATATATATATATATATATATATATATATATATATATATATATATATATATATATATATATATATATATATATGTAAATTAATGTAAATAATAAAAGAAAAGTGTGATAAAATAGATAATAAAATAAATAACTATAAACCTAAATGAATAATGAAAATAAAGTAAATAAATAAAAATGCCCTTTTAAAATGTAAACATCTATATGTAAATAATAATTTTAAAAAATAATAACTTAATAAAAATGATCATAACTTTAAATAAAGAAAAGAATAATTTAAGAGAGAGAAAATGAAAAGTCTTATAAATAAATAAATAATATAATAATGATAATAATATTTAATGTAAATTAATAAAATAAATTAATAATAATAAATCAATAATATTTAAGTAATAAAAATGTACACATAATTAATTAAAATAAAATAACTTATAAGGGATAATAAAAATAAATAATACATATATATAAATTAAAAATAATTTAAATAATATAAATGGATAATAAACTAAATTAAATGATAATGAAAATACTAATTTAAATTAAATTAAATAAATTAAATAAATTAAATAAATTGAATTAAATTAAATTAAATAATTAAAAATCAAATATTAAAATAAATGATAATGTATATAAACAATAAATTAAATTAAATCAAATTAAATTAAACAATAATGTAAATAAATAATAAACTAAATTAAACTAAATTGATTAAATTAATTAAATTAAATAAAATAATAATGTAAATAAATAATAATTTAAAATAAATTAAATAAATTAAATTAAGTTAAATAAATTAACGAAAATACGATACTAAATTAAAATTAACTGATAATGTAAATAATAAATTAATATAAATTAAACAAATCAAATCATTTTAAATTAAATTAATTAATAATATAAATAAAAACTAAACTAAATAAATTAAATAAACAAATTAGATAAATTAAATTGATAATGTAAATAAATAATAAATTAAATTAAACTAAATAAATTAAATAAATTAAATTAAATAAAATAATAATGTAAATAAATAGTAATTTAAATAAAATAAAATAAATTAAATTAAATTTTATTAAATTAAACAATTATACTTTATATTAAATAAAATAAATAAATCAAATTAAATTAATAATAATTATAAATAATAATTTATTAAATTAAATTAAAATTAAATTAAATAATAAAATAAATTAAAATAAAATTAAAGATAATAATTTAAATAATTAAATATTAAGTTAAAGTAAAATAAGACAAATAAACTAAATAAATAACAATTAATTAAATAAAACAAATAAATAACAAACAATTAATTAAAAAAAATAAATAATGATAAAGTAAATAAATCACAAAACATAAAAAATAATAAATTAAATAAACCATAAAGATATCAATAACTTTAATTACATATAAAATATAATAATTTTAAATAACATAACAACACATAAATAATAAACAATAACATAAAATAATAATACATAACAATATAAACACTAATAACATTAATATAAGAATAAAATAACATACAATAATAATATAACACATAAACAAAATAAAACAATAACATACAACATACAATAGTGATAACACATAACAACATAAACAATAATAACATAATAATATGATAATATATAAATAACACAACAATCACAAATCACAACCACAACAACAGTTCTGATCATAATACGATACCAACACGATAACAATCAAACCTAGGATAGGCCTCCTGGGGCATGGTTCATTTTTTTCCCTTCATAAAGACTCCTAGGAAATCACAACTTTGTGTAGAAAACATAATAAGAATACCCTTATGCTTAGTGAATGCATGGAGTAACCCAAATTTTACCCGATATCCACACAAACTTCCCAATCCACATTCCAAACTCAAATTTAAACCAAAATCAAACCAAAATCAAACCAAACCCAAACCAAAACATAAACCAAAACCAAACCTAGTTCAAAACCAAACCAAATACAAACCAAACCAAATTCTAATCCTCTAATCCCCAAACTAAAATCAAACTCAATTAAAAACCACAAACTCTTCATAGCACTCCCATAAGTCCAAATCAAACTACCAATTGTCACCAATCCAAATCCAAACCACACCTAAACCCATCTTCCCTAACCTACCCCGAACAACTGTGTTCATTAAGCATAGGGGTATATGTAGGGTGAATTGTTAAGCAACATAATAAGTCTAAATGAGCCCGAGACTTTTCATCAGGATATGAGAGGGAAGCATGGACCTGCATGCTTCTTTGAGTATTTGGATACCTCTGAGGTCTATTAAACTTAATATGTCTGCTTAACGAAACCATCCTCAATTAAATTAAACAAAGTTTATTGAAACACAACATAGGAATTCACATAGTCATCACAGGACTTGGTAGACAACTGGGATCTTAACATAGACATCTTAGGATTGAGTAGCTACTGCTTGTTAGTCCTACTTCTTCCTATTTTCTGGCATGCTTTAATTTCTTCAAAACTATAAACACATACATGCAATGCAATACTAAAGTCTCAGCTGAGAATGATGAGAAGACCCTCCAGGTATGCTTTTACTTTATTGCAATTTACCTTATTACAATTTATTTACCTGCACTGTATTTTACTTTTCTTGCATGATAAATAAGATTGTTGCATAAAAACTGAAACCTTTAGGATAGCCACAAAACTGAAAATCAAAACTAAATTAAAAGACATACAAGATAAAATTTACCGCCACAACATTTCAAAATATAAGACAACTCAAAATTTAATCACAAACAGAACAACAAAAATTACAATTTTAATTAAATTAAAATGTCTTGTTGGATGATCAGGAATACCTCGCATGATGTAACCTACGTGTTGCTAACGGGATTTCCCATGGTCTAAATGAAAGTGTGGAACTCATTCAGTTGAGTTTAGCAAATTCATCTAGACTAAGTGAATCCGATGAAAATAACGGTGTCAGGATGACGGAACCGTGGGATCTTAACCAGTGTTGTTATAATCAACTTTATGGTTTGTTTTAAATAAAACACTAAAATATTCAGATTCTAAGACTTTTTTAAAACAAAACACTTCTCTCATCTCTTGATTTTCACTTTCTAAAACTAAACCTCTGCAACAACAAGGAGCTCGAGGCAATACACCGAAGGGAAGCACGATCAAGGATGTAAAAGGACATGTTCAAGAGAGCAAACAGTGGATCTTCAACAACAACTCTCTTTTCTTATAAATAAACAACTAGCCATAGGATTTCAAGGTAGTTTGCCTAGTGCAACATAAATCCTCAACTTTTCGTTAGGCATTTGCATAATTGTCTTGTGCAAATTAAGCCCTAACCAGTCTTAGGACTCTGAGGTAGTCGTTTGGTACGACATAAGCCCTCACATCTTCAAGGCTGTTTGTATGATTGTGTTATACAAATATAAGTCCTAATTTATTAAAACAGGCAAGATGAAACATTAAATGAACTCCCAAATTGAAGCCAAACAATAGGATAGTTTGGGAAGTTTCCAAGATTCTTCTTAGATCCTCAGCTTCTCCTATTTCTCTTCCTTTGGACTCCTGAAATAAACTGCTCCAAATTTGATCTATTCCCTATTGAAATTTCCAAAATCCAATTTATTTGAAAACATTAAACTTTGAAATTCTTGAAAACAAAACCACTGATCATTATCGAGAGTTTTCTTAAATGATTCCCGTCATTTAGGATGTAATCAACTATAAGGGCTTGCCCTTATAGGGAACTTTAAGAACTCAGGTAATATAAACCCCGCTTAATTCCTTTATATTAAGCGGTGGGAACCTGTCGGCTTATAAAATTGGTTCGCGTACCAAACGAATGTCACAAATCTTTTAGTTTATTTAATCGAGCCCCATCATCAAGCAGTGTGACTATTCCTCGAGATAGATACATAGTTTGTGGTGTGGTGCTCGTTTATATAAACTATTTGGGATGTGAGATCAGTTTGATTTCATATCTTAAAATTTTCAAACTTAAAATTATTTTCAAAAATCAAATGTTACATTCCAAATTATATATATATACCTAAATTAAATTTAAAAACCTAAAAATATGCCGACATGCCTGATTATATTAAATTTATGAAGGGTATACTCAACAAAAAGAGGAAGTTACTAGATCATGAGACTGTTGCACTTAGTGAAGAGTGTAGTGCAATAATTCAAATAAAGCTTCCTAAAAAACGTAAAGATCCTGGTAGTTTTACTATCCCATGTGCTATTGGTGAAAAATTTTATGGGCGAGCATTATGTGATTTAAGAGCTAGCATAAATTTAATGCCTCTATCAACATTTAAAAGTTTGAGAATTGGAGAGATTGCACCAACTTCTGTAACTCTACAGTTAGCTAATCGATCTATTACACATCCTAAAGGAGTTGTAGAAGATGTTTTGGTCAAGGTTAATAAGTTTATCTTTCCTGTGAACTTTATTATTTTAGATATAGAACAAGATAAAGAAATACCAATTATTTTAGGAAGACCATCTCTAGCTACAGGAAGAGCCATGATATATGTTAAAAAAGGAGAATTGACAATGAGAGTAAATGATCAAGAAGTAACATTTAACAGATGATGAATGTTTCAGAAAAAGATGATGAATGTTTCAGAATGGATATATGTGATTATCTTAAAAGAGAATATTTCAAGGAAAATTATGAAGAAAAAGAAGATATAGAAAGATAATTATGATGAAATTGAAAGTGAAGGAGTTGATTATATTCAGGAGAAATTTGAAATGCTTAATTCAACAGAGTCCTAAGATCGGTTAGGGCTTAATTTGCAATGCAAATGCCTAACAAAAGGTTGAGGATTTATGTTGCACTAGGAAAACTACCTCGAAGTCCTATGGCTTAGTTATTTAATTCTAAGAATGGTTTCGCTGATGTAGATTCAAGTTTTGTTGATGACGATGATCGTGCTGCCCACCATGCTCCGAGCTCCTTGTTGTTACAGAGGTTTAGTTATAGAAGTCATAAATCAGGAGATGAGAAAAGTGTTTTGGTTTAGAGAAATTCTTAATTTCCAAGTATTTTTTATGTTTTATTTAAAACAAATCTTAAAGTTGATTATAACGACACCGGTTAAGATCCCACGGTTCCATTCTTCCGGCATCGTTATTTTTATCGGATTCACTTAGTCCAGATAAATTTGCTAAACTCAACTAAATGAGTTCCACACTTTCATTTAGACCGTGGGAAATCCCGTTAGCAACACGTAGGTTACATCATCCGAGGTATTCCCGATCATCCAACAAGACGTTTTAATTTAGTTGTAATTGCAGTTTTGTGTTCTGTTTGTGATTAAATTTTGAGTTGTTTTATATTTTGTAATGTTGTGGCGGTGAATTTTATCTTGCAATGACTTTTAATTTAGTTTGGGTTTCAGTTTTAGGGGCTACCTGTTGACCTCATTTTTGATGAGGTCTTCTCTTCTTCTTTTTAGTGCTTAGGATCTAGCCTTAAGCTTTTCCTTTGACTATCTTAGAGGACTAGAATCGGGACCCACCTTTAGAAATTCAAACCACTTCTTAACTCCCTCGCAAACTCCACAAACTTGATCGTGGACCCCTAATCACCTAGAGGGTTGAAATCAAATGTGGAAGTTTAAAGGATGAGTTCCTATAGGACTCTTCGGCCTCAGGACCGCCCGGCGGCTCCGGTCTCAGTGAAGGGGCCGACTTACACACGCACTACACTTATACACTACACCTACACACTACACTTCCACATACCTCCTAAAACCACACCCATACCTAACTTGACCTCCCGACTCATGTAGGTGATTCACATGGATGGTCCTTAACCCCTAAGCCTCGACTAAGAGGGTTAGGAACAACATAGTGAATGCCTCAAATGGGTCCCTTCATGGCTCATATGGGCTTGATATGGCTTCATGGCTCAACCAAAATGACTTCTTTCCACTTACATCAACCCAATCTTCAATTTCCCAAATTTTCAATTTTTGACCCCCGGACCTCTACACCCGCTTAACCTACCCAAAACCTCGAAATTACCCAAATTTCTCAAAAATTTCCAAATTACCCAAAATTCTCCAAAATCAATCCCAAACATTTCCACATCACTTAAATTGATCATCCATACCCAAAAATACCAAAAATTCCAAGAAAACCTCCCAATACCCTCCAAATACCCAAAATACCCCTCTCGGCCAAAAAATCCAAAAATTCAGAAAATTCCCAGAAAATTCCAGAAAATCCTAAATATTCCCAATTTCATTTTGTCCAACTACACCATGGGCCAATTTTGTCAATTTACCCTACTTTTGTTAAAACCCCCAATTTGACCCATTTTAACCCTAAGTGAACCCAATGTCAAACCAAACCTACCCAATTGACCCCAATTTTGGTCCAATTCAATTCTAAACTTCAATTCAACATCTCCAATACCAATCTAGACCAAATCCAAGTTCGATTTGATTGACATTTGGATCCAATTTCACTTTTGGCCTTAAAGCCCAATTTGGACCCATGACCCAAACCTAACCCAAACTCACCCAATTCAACTCCAATTAACCCCAAACCTTTTCTAAATCCTCCTTAGCATCCCCACAAGCAAAACACTAACATGATTTACCCAAAATTTAGACCTAAACCCCACTCAAATTCAACCCAAGGCTAAAGGGCCCATTTTGACCTAAACCCAAACCTAACCCAAATGAGCCCAAACCCCAAAATCAAAGCCCAACCAAAGCCAAAACCTCTTCGAAACACTCCCATAAACATTTCTCAACATTGATTTTACATCAATTTCAACCCTAGCCCAACATTAGCCCAACTTGGCCCACTTTGACCCATATAGGGCCACTTGCCAAATAAACCCAAATTCAGACCAATTCAACTCCAAATCACACCAAATTGACTCCAAGCCCTTCATAGAACATCCCTAAACCAATTATGACATTTATTTGACAAAGTCCTTCACAAAATCTTCACCCAAATGCCCATCCTAAAATCAAAAAACCCATTCCCCTTAAACTTTCCTAAAAGCCCACTTCACCACATTCAAAAGCCCAAATCCATCCAAAGCCCACATGGCACTTCCCCTCATCATCCATTTAATCAAAATCACCCCTAAGTTTCAAAATCATCAATTAAACCATTCCAAATCAAGCTTCATGCAAATTTTCACCAAAATATCCAAAATTCTTAAAACCCATTTTTATGAAATCGACCCAACCTTTTCCCAAGCCAAATGGAGCCATGAAGCCATGCACAAGCCATATGCAAGCCATGGCGACCCACTTTACACATCACCATGTCATTTTTGGCAAAAGGAGGGAGTCCTTTAATGATTCCCTTAAGGGTGATTTAGCCACTTCCATGACTCCACTAAACCATGCTTAAGCTTAATCGTACTTGGATGGTGACCCTTCCCCACTAATTAAGCCGACCTAAACCACTTTATCTTCAGCCCAAGCTAGCCATGGGAAGGTGCACCCAACCCATTTGCATGGGTTGACCAAAATGAGCCAAAATGACCCCTTCCCCTTTCTACTTCGATTCAACCACTTTACACATGTCAAACCTCAATCGAATGCACCAAACCCCAGCCCCGACCCACCCGAACAGGATGGTGACCAATGCCCGGCCGGCCACCACTGTGCCGCCGAAAAACACCATGGCCGAAAGCTCACATGTGAGCCCAACTCGAAATTCCCACTCGCTGAGCCGCCCCATCCCCAGCGGCCATCGGAGTTGTTCTTCTCTTGCCAAGAGCACTCGATCCCAAGCCCTAACTCTCCCCGGGAGGCCTTCCACCCTCTCCTATTTAAACACCACCCCTCTCGGCCATGAGAGGTGCCGAAAACAAACCTTAAGGAAACTCGCCAAAATTGTTCCGTACTCCTCCCCATACACAGAGCACTTGATCCCCAGTGAGATCCCCCGCCATTTCTTCTCTCGCGAGCTCAATTTCGTAGTCGAAATTCCACCCAAAACCAGGACACTTCTCCACAAGTGAGCCAATTCCCAAATTGATTGGTTCTACACCTTCACCGGACCAAGGGAAGGTGTCCACCAAGCAAAAGCCCCATCTCCAGTGCCACCCAGCTTGCTCCAGCCCTCCAAGCTTTGTGATCGGGCTTGGTCGAAATCACATCTGAGACAATTCACTGTACTAGGAGACTTCATCCGGAGCTTGCCGGGATCCAATCGAAGGTGCAACAACTCTCGGATCGAAGCCACTCTTCTCTGAGCAAAGGTATGAGCTAATTCTTCATCCCGAGCTTCTAGAGATTCTCCATTTCAAATGCCTTAATTTCAATGCATGATAACCGTATAGATGTATTCGTCTCTTCAAGACGAATCTATAGAGCATAAGAACATGAAAATCCATTGAGTATCGAGTGAGATCTTAGGGATTTAGTGTGGACGGCTCTCGGGTGAGGACGCTCGGGGACGATGAACGGATGCCATCCATTCAATACACGCGCGGACGGACGGCTCAGATGGCGTCGGACCAGTAGACGGTACGAGAACCGTGGGGCCCGGAGCGCTGAGTCAGATGGCGAGGATGAGTTGGCGCCGCGTGGATAAATAGAAAATTAGGGTATTTTCTTATTTATTTAATTCCCTAAACTTCAAAAATTCATAACTCTGTGTAGAAAAATCGGAAAAATAAAATAAAAATACCCTCTTGCTCAATGAACGTGGGAGAAAAATGTGGAAAAGAAATCATTTAATTTCATCAAGTATTTTATTTTTTATAATTTATTTACTCTCTGCATACTTTTAATTCTCCATGTATGTATACAATTCACCATGGTATGAGACCATAGGGCTTTTGAAGCCTCCGAATTTGGGAACATTCCCTAAATTTTTCAAAGTCGAGGCCATCCCTATGAAGAGTTATTGATTTTTCAAGTTCATGTTACTGTTTTGAGTATTTTAATTTCAATAAATAGAATGTTGTGAAATAAATTCTGGGAAAATTTGGTGATGTTCCTTATGACCAGAGAACCCTAGGAAAAATAGGTTTTGAGTTAGTTCATTTAAAACAACCCTAATTGGCTTAAACACCCAAAATAGGTCTCTAATTAATTAGAGTTAACCATGCATAAAATTGACTTAAAATCAATTCTCCACTGACCTTTAGGATCAGAGGAACCCACCATAAAAGTTTGAGGTCAATTGGACTTGGTTAGTCCCCATTAATCGGGTCGATTAAGCCACTTAGTCATTTTAAACTTTAAAAATTCATAACTTTTAAAATACCTTTCAAAAATTCACCAAATTGGTTTTGGAGCCTCTCTAATATTAGGGGAATTTAAGAAAATTAAAATTTCAATTTTCTAAAAAAGTTGATTTTTAATAATATTTTAATATTTTTAATAATTAAAAATTAATAAAAATCACAAAAATAATAAAATTCACCAAAATGTCACATTTTGAATTTTAATCACTTAGGAACAAACCCCATATTTTTCTTAGGTCTATTTAGTAAGATATTAAATTTTAAAGCTCTAGGGTAATTTTAAAATTAAAAAATATATTTTCTAGCATTTTCACTAAAATAATTATAATAAATCATAGAAAAATCAGAAAATTGCAAAATTTGCTTCTCTGATTTCCTTGATATCAGAGAGATTTTTGAAAAATATAAAATTCATTTTTCAACATTTATTTTGTTTTTTAAATTAATTAACACTCCAAAACTTAAAATAATTATAATAAAAATAATATAATTCAAAAAATCACCAAAATTGGTCCAAGTGGTTCTCTGGTCATTAGGAATGTCCCCTAATTTTCTTAAGGACAGAAACTTTCCCTTGGTCATGTTATTAAATTTTCCTTGGAAATCTCTATTTTCTACCAAAAATAATTATATAAATAAATTAAATACAGAAAAATCACATTTTCTCCTCTCATGTCTTTATTGACATATGAGTGAAGTCACATAAAAATTTCAAGTTCATTTGAGTTCAATTTAGTGAGTTATGAAATTATTAAGCTTAAAGGGTAAAGTGGTTATTAAAATTTTTAATCCTTAATTAAAACTTTAGGTTTAATAAAAAATTAACAAGTAAAATATTTGATCCTAATCTGATTTGGATGATTGAAATTTAAATAATTAAAGGGTAGAAACCCATTAAACAAATTCTAAAATAATTAAACCTTAATTAAATGATTGATTAAATTTGGAAGAATAATAAAATTGGAATTATTAAAATAGGGATATTATTAGGAAGAAATTTATTCTTTAATTTAAAAATCCATAAATTAATCATTTCATTAATATTTAATTCTTAATTAAAATGATAACTCAAATTCAAAACACTAAAATTAAATTATTAAACTCTTTTAAAAATTTCAATTAAAATTAAAAAATAAAATTAAATTAAAAATTAAATTAAATTAAGTAAATTAAATTAAATTAAATTAAATTAAATTAAATTAGAATTAAAAGTTGAATTAAATTAAATTAAACTAAATTAAATTAAATAAACAAATTAAATTAAATTAAATGAATTAAATTAAATTAAATTAAATAAATAAAACCAAATTAAATCAAATTAAGTTAAATCAAATTATATTAAATTAAATTAAATTAAATAAAATAAAATAAAATTAAATTAAATTTAAATTAAATTAAATTAAATCAAATTAAATTAAAATTAAATCAAATCAAATTAATTAATGTAACATCAAATCAAACTAAATTGAGTTAAATTGAATTAAATTTAATTAAAACTCAATTAAATTAAATTAAATTAAACTAAGTTGGATTAAATATAACATCACCAAAGACATGAAGAATTCAAAATAAATCTAAAATAACTTGAACACTATTCCAAATTTAAACTCATTAATTGAAATTAAACTAAATCACAAACCATCTGAACACCAATTTACCCTCAAATGCTTTAGTCATCATAACTCCTAAACAGAATATCAAGTGAAATGTTACTTCACTTATATGATATTCAAATGTCCTAGTTCACTGAGCAAGTTAACAAAACTTAAAACCCCGGACGATCGATTCATTTATATAATTAAATTCATTTGAACTTAAAAAAATTCTAAAAATATTGAAAAGATGTTTAAGATTCCTCTTAAGCACTTCCTCAATATGATAGGATATTTATAAGAACAATTGAACTTAATTGTTCTTTGATAAAGAAAATCGTCTTCAAACCAAAAAATACAAGGAACCTAGACGTCATAGAAAATGACTAGCTATAGGATTAGGAACTTGGTAGAAAACCATAACCCTTACCTTAGCTTTACCTATGAACTTGCTTAAATATTCTAATTGTGTTTTAAGTGCAGCTTTGGATGACGGGAAGACCCTCCAGGTACGCTTTTATTTTATCGCAATTTACTTTCCTGCAATTTACTTTCTTGCAATTTACTTTATTGCAAATGCACTTTACTTTTCTTGCATGATAAAACAACTGTTGCATGAAAACCCACGCCTTTAGGATAGCACCCTAAACCGAAACCAAAACTAAGTTAAAAGTCATTGCAAGATAAAATTCACCGCCACAACATTTCAAAATATAAAACAACTCAAAATTTAATCACAAACGTAACACAAAACAACAATTACAACTAAATTAAAACATCCCGTTGGATGATCGGGAATACCTCGGATGATGTAACCTACGTGTTGCTAACGGGATTTCCCACGGTCTAAATGAAAGTGTGGAACTCATTCAGTTGAGTTTAGCAAATTCATCTGGACTAAGTGAATCCGATAAAAATAATGATGCCGGAAGGATGGAACCGTGGGATCTTAACCGGTGTCGTTATAATCAACTTTAAGATTTGTTTTAATTAAAACATAAAAAATACTTGGAAATTAAGATTTGCTCTAAACCAAAACACTTTTCTCATCCCCCGATTTATGATTTCTAAAATTGAACCTCTGCAACAACAAGGAGCTCGGAGCATGGCTGGGCAAAGACGACCATCGTCATCGACAAAACTCGAGTCTACATCAAGCAAAACTTTCCTAGAATTAAATAACCAAGCCATAGGACTTCGAGGTAGTTTGCCTAAGTGCAACATAAACCCTCAATCTTTGTTAGGCATTTGCATGATCGGGTCATGTAAATTAAACCCTAACCAGCTTTAGGATTCCGAGGTAGTCGTCCGATACGACATAAACCCTCACATCTTCGAGGCTATTTGTATGATTCGTCATATAAATATAAGCCCTAACTAATTAAAATTGGCAAGATCAAAACATTTAAATAAATATTAGGATTTTCCTAAATCCAAGCCAAACAATAGGATAGTCGGGAAATTACCAAAGTTCGCTTCGAATCCGTGATTTCTCCTACCTTTCTTCCTTTGGATTCCCAAAACAAAATGTTCCAAATTTGATCCATTCCCTATCGAAATTCCAAACTTCAATCCTTTCGAGAACTTAAACCTTAAACTTTGAAATTCACGAGAGCAGAATTATTGATTATTATCGAGAGTTTTCTTAGGTGATTCCCATCACTTAAGATGTAATTAACTATAGGGGCTTGCCCTTATAGTGGAATTTTAAAGAACCTGAGTAATATAAACCCTGTTTAATGTTTTCATATTAAGCGGTGAATTTTGTCGACTATAAAATTGGTTCGCAGACCAAACGGATGTCACAAATCTTCTAGTTTATTTAATCGAGCCCCACCGTCAAGCAGTGTGTCTATCCTTAGGGATAGATACACGGTTTCTAGTGCGGTGCTCGTTTATATAAACTATTTGGGATGTGAGATCGGTTTAATCTCATATCTTAAAACCTTCAAATTTAAAATTATTTTCAAAATCAAATACTACTTTTCAAAATTATTTATTTAAACTAAATTAAAAATTCTCCGACAATTTCTGTAGGCGACCCCTCTTCAAAATAAAACACACAAACCTGAAAAATAAGCCGTACACTACCCTAGAGGTGTGGGTTTTCATGCAACAGTTGTTTATCATGCAAAAAAAGTAAGTGCGATGTGATTAAATAAATTGCAATAATGTAAATTGTAATAAAATAAAAGCGTACCTGGAGGGTCTTCCCGTCATCCCAAGCTGCACTTAAAACATAATTTGAATATTTAAGCAAGTTCCTAGGTAAAGCTAAGGGAAGGGTTATGGTTTTCTACCAAGTTCCTAATCCTATAGCTAGTCAATTCCTATGACGTCTAGGTTCTTGTGTTTTGGTTTGAGGACGATTTTCTTCATTAAAGAACAATTAAATTCAATTGTTCTTATAAACATCCTATCATATTGAGGAAGTGCTTAAGACGAGTCTTAAACATCTTTTCAATACTGCTAGGATTGTTTTAAGTCCAAATGGATTTAATCAATCAGGTGAAATAATCGTCCGAGGTTTAGTTAAGTTTTGTTGTTATCTTACTTAGTGAATTAGGACATTTGAATATCCTATGAGGGAAGTAACATTTCGTTTAACGTTCTGTTTAGGAGTTATGATAACAAAAGTTTTCGAGGGCAAATTGATGTTCAAATGGTTTGAGATTTAATTTCAGTTAACGGGTTTAAATTTGCAATAATGTTTAAGTCGCTTTACATTTATTTTTCAATTCTTTATGTCTTAGGTGATTTTATTTTTAATTTAATTTAACTTTAATTTAATTTAATTTGGTTTAGTTTTAATTTTAATTTAATTTAATTTGATTTGATTTTAATTTTAACTTGATTTTATTATTTTAATTTAATTTAATTTAATTTAATTTAATTTAATTTGACATGCTTTAATTTAATTTAATTTAATTAATTTAGTTTAATTTGATTTAATTTAATATGTTTTAATTTAATTTAATTTAATTTAATTTAAATTTTAATTTTATTTAATTTAAATTTTAAAAGGGTTTAATTTAAATAATTTAACTTTAATTTAATTTAATGATTAAGTCTTTTAGCATTTTAAATCTTAAATTTAGATTATCATTTTAATTAGGAATTAAATATTATTGAGATGATTAATTTAGGGATTCTTACATTAAAGAACAAATCTCTTCCTAATAATATCCCTATTTTAATAATTCCAATTTTATTATTCTTCCAAATTTAATTAATTATTTAATTAAGGTTTATTTCAATTATTTTTAAATTGTTTGGTAGTTTTCTACTCTTTAATTATTTAAATTTCAATCATCCAAATCATATTAGGATCAAATATTTTACTCTTTAATTTTATTAAGCCTAAAGTTTTAATTAAAGGTTAAAATTTTAATTACCATTTTGCCCTTCAAGCTTAATAATTCCATAACTTACTAAATTGAGCTTAAATAAACTTGGAATTTTTATGTGACTTCACTTATATGTCAATAAAGACATGAGATTAGAAAATGAGATTTTTCTGTATTTAATTTATTTATGTAATTATTTTTAGTGGAAAATAGTGATTTCCAAGGAAAATTTAATAATATGACCAAGAGAAAGTTTCTGTCCTTAAGAAAATTATGGGACATTCCTACTGACCACAGGACCACTTGGACCGATTTTGGTGATTTTTTGAATTATATTCTTTTCATTATAATTATTTTGAGTTTTGGAGTATTAATTAATTTAAAAATAAATTAAAGGTTGAAAAATAAATTTTATATTTTTCAAAAATCTCTCCGATATCAAGGAAATCAGAGAATCAATTTTTACAATTTTCTGATTTTTCTTTGATTTATTAGAATTATTTTAGTGAAAATGCTAAAAAGTACAATTTTTTTAATTTTAAAATTACCTTAGGGCTTTAAAATTTAATATCTCATCAAATAGACCTAAGAAAAATATGGGGTTTGTTCCTAAGTGATTAAAATTCAAAATGTGACATTTTGGTGAATTTTATTATTTTTGTGATTTTTATTATGTTTTTAATTATTAAAATATTAAAATAATACAAAAAATCAACTTTTTTAGAAAATTATAATTTTATTTTTCTTAAATTCCCTTGATATCAGAGGGGCTCCAAAACCAATTTGTGAATTTTTGAAAAGTATTTTGAAAGTTATGAATTTTTAAAGTTTAAATTGGCTAAATGGCTTAATCAACCCATTTAGTAGGGCTAACCAAGTCCAATTGACTTCAAATTTTTTTTGGTGGGTTCCTCTGATCCTAAAGGTCAGTGGAGAATTGATTTCAATTCAATTGGATGTATGATTAGCTCTAATTAATTAAGGACCTATTTTGGGTATTTAAGCCAATTAGGATTATTCCAAGTGGATTAATTCAAAACCTATTTTTCCTGTGGTCCTCCGGTCATAAGAAACATCACCAAATTTTCCTAGAATTTATTTTACAACATGCTAATTATTGGATTTAAAATACTCAAAACAGCAACATGAATTTGAAAAATCAATAACTTCTCATAGGGATGGCCTCTAACTTTGGAAAATTCAGGGAATGGTCCCAAATTCAGAGGCTTCAAAAGCCCTATGGTCTCATGCCATGGTGAGTTTCCTATATGCATGGAGAATTAAAACAATGCAGACAGTAAATAAATTATTAAAAATAAAATACTTGATGAAATTAAATGATTTCTTTTCCACATTATTCTCCTCTGTTCACTGAGCAAGATGGTATTTTTATTTTATTTTTTTGATTTTTCTACACAAAGTTATGCATTTTTGAAGTTTAGGGAATTAAATAAATAAAAAAATACCCTAATTTCCTACTTATCCACGCGGCGCCACGCCATCCTCGGCAGCTCCGAACGCACACGCGTCGTCTTCTGATTCGGCGCCGCCATCCAACTCAGCGCTCCGGGGGCCAGCTGTATCGTTCCGTCTCCTCATCCGACGCGATCCTGGCCGTCCGTCCGCGCATGTATGGAATGAACGACATCCGTTCATCGTCCCCAACCGTTCTCACCCGAGAGCCGTCCACACTAAAACCCTAAGAACTCACTCATTTCTCAACGGATTTTCGTGTTCTTGTGCTCTATGGATTCGTCTTGAAGAGACGAATACATCTATACGGTGATCATGCGTTGAAATTTAGGCATTTGAAATAGAGAATCTCCAGAAGCTCGGGATAAAGAGTTAGCTCTTACCTTTGCTCAGAGAAGTGTGGCTTCAATCTGAGGGTTGTGTCACCTTCGATTGGGTCCAAGCAAGCTCCAGATGAAGTCTCTTGGTCTGGTGAATTGCCTAGTATGATTTCGACCAAGCCCGATCACAAAGCTTGGAGTCTGGAACAGATGGGTGGCCTGGAGAGGGGGCTTTTGCTGGTGGACTTCATCCCTTTGTCTGCTGAAGGTGTAGGACCAATCAATTTGAGGATTGATCCACTGTGGAGAAGTGTCCTGGTTTTGGGTGGAATTTTGGCTGAGAAATTGGGCTCTGTTGGTGGGGATTAGGGCAAATTGTCACTGGGGATCAACTGCTCTAAGTATGGAGAGTGTTCTGGAGCAATTTTGGCAGGGTTTCAGTAAGGTCTGGTTCAGCACTTTTCTTGGCCGAGAGGAGGTGAGGTTTAAATAGGAGAGGGTGGAGGGCCTCCCAGGGGGGTTTAAGGCTGGGGATCAGCTGCTCTGGTGAGGAGAAGAAGAGTTATGCTGTCCATTTAGGTTGAGACAAGTCAGCAAGGGAGAATTGAAATTTTTGGCCCCTCCCAAGGTCTCGGCCATGGTGTTTTCCGGCGATCCAGGCGGCTGGCCGACAGGCAATGGTCACCCTCAAGTTCAGGTAGGTCAGGGCTGGGGTTTTGTGTAGGCAATTGGCCAATGCCATGTGTAAAGAGCTTGGATTGAAATGGAATGAGGGGAAGGCTATTTTGGGTTCAAATGAGTCAACCCATGATTTTAGGCTAGGTTCACCACCCAAGGCCTGGTTTTGGGCTGAAAAGGATCACTTGGGTCAGCCAAGAGAAAATGGTGTGGTCTCCATCCATGATGAGGTGGCTAAGCATGGTTTAGTGTGTGACATGCTTAAGGTAAAAAGGGTTTAAGAGGGTTTAAGAAAGAGATCCCCTCTCTTGCCATTAATGGTTTGGTGAGGTGGAAAGTAGATTCCATGGCCCTCATGGCTCCCATGGGGCTCATGCATGGCTTCATGGCTCCATTTGGCTTGGGAAAAGTTAAGTCAACTTTCATGGAGAAGGATTTTGTGAATTTTGGCATTTAGGGGTGATTTGGCATGAGGCTTGATTTGGAATCATTTGATGATGGGATTGGAACTTAGGGAATGGCTTTGATTAAATGGATGGCAAATGGAAATGTCATGTGGGCTTTAGGGTAGATTTTGGGCTCTTTGAAATGGTTTTAGATGGGCTTTTAAAATGGTTTAGGGAAGTGGGCTTTTGGATTTTAAAATGGATTTTAGGATGAAATTTTGGCAAAGGCTTGGGCCAAATAATTGTTGGGTTTGGTTTAAGGATGTGTCATGATTGATTTGAAACAAGTTTGGAGTGATTTGGGTTTGATTTGGACCCCTTTGGTGAATGGGCCAATGTATGTCAAATTGGGCTAACTTGGGCCAATGTTGGGATAGGGTTGAAATTAATGTAAAATAAATGTTGGGAAATGTTTATGGGAGTGTTTCAAAGAGGTTTTGGCTTTGGTTGGGTTTTGATTTTGGGGTTTGGGCTTATTTGGGTTAGGTTTGGGTTTAGGTCAAAATTAGGCCTTTTAGCTTTGGGTTGAATTTGAGTGGGGTTTGGGTCTAAATTTAGGGCAAATCATGTTAGTGTTTTGTCTGTGGGGATGCTAAGGAAGGTTTAGAAAAGATTTGGGGTTAATTGGAGTTGAATTGGGTTAGTTTGGGCTAAGTTTGGATCATGGGTCCAAATTGGGCTTTAAGGTCCAAAATTAAATTGGGTTCAAATGTCAATCAAATTGGACTTGGATTTGGTCTAGATTGGTGTTGTGAATGTTGAATTGAAGTTTAGAATTGAATTGGACCAGAATTTGGGTCAATTGGGTAGGTTTGGCTTGACATTGGGTTCACTTTGGGTTAAAATGGGTCAAATTGGGGGTTTTGACAAAAGTGGGGTAAATTGACAAAATTCTCCCATGGTGTAGTTGAACAAAATGAAATTGGGAATATTGGGGATTTTCTGAAATTTTTTGGGAATTTTCTGAATTTTTGGATTTTTGGGTCAAGAGGGGTATTTTGGGTATTTGGAGGGTATTAGGAGGTATTTTTGGAAGTTTTGGTATTTTTGGCTATTGATGATCAACTTGATTGGTGAGGAAGTGTTCAAGGTTAATTTTGGGGGATTTTGGGTGATTTAAAAATTTTGAAAATTTTGGGTAATTTCAAGGGCTTTGGGTAGGTTAGGCGGGTGTAGGGTCCCGGGGGTCAAAAGTAAAAAATTTGCAAAATTGAAGATTGAGTATTTGTAAGTGGAATGAAATCATTTTGGTTGAGTCATGAAGCCATATCAAGCCCACATGAGCCATGAAGGGACTCATTTGAGGCATCCACTATGTTGTTCCTAACCCTCTTAGCCAAGGGCTTAGGGGTTAAGGATCATCAATGTGAATCACTTTTATGAGTCAGGAGGTCAAGTTAGGTATGGGTGTGTTTTTAGGTTGTGTGTGAAAGTGTAGTGTATAGGTGTAGTGTGTGTGCAAGTCAACCCTTCACCAGACCAGGCCACCTAGAGTAGTCCTAAGGTCAAAGAGTCCTATAGGAACTCATCCTTTAAACTTCCACATTTGGTTTCAACCCTCTAGGTGATTAGGGGTCTACAGTCAAGTTTGTGGAGTTTGTAGGGAGTTAAGAAGTGGTTTGAATTTCTAAGTGGTGGGTACCAATTCTAATCCTCTAAGATAGTCAAAGGAAAAGCCTAAGGCTAGATCCTAAGTATTATAGAGAGAAGAGAAGACCTCATCAAAAATGAGGTCAACAAATGGACCCCCAATAGGTGTGGTGTGCTAACCAAGCACACCGCGCGTATTGGCGTTGACCGAAAAGATCAACAAAACCAACACAGATGTCCAAGTGACAAACTTTGGACGAAGTAGAAGATTTTCAGCTGGGGTGTGTCAAGTATATCTCTGAGACTGGAGATTCCTGAACTCTCGCTGGGGAAAGGAAAAGGAGGTGAATCCCAAATCACATGATTTGGGGGAATTCAATTTAGATTTTATTTTGTTTCAATTTAAGTTTTGATGTGTAAGTTTAGATTTTAGCTTGAGTTTTTATTTAGATTGAAGTTTTGTTAAAATTAATTTGGAGGGATTTGAACTTGAAATGAAAATTGGAATTTCGTGGTTTTAGATGTAACATCTTCAACCTCAAAAGAAAATTGAATTGATTAGATTGAATCATTACAATGAGGAGAGATCTCGCAGCAATGTGGTATTGGATGTAAAATCCCTAATCTCAAGAGTTTGATTTTGATGTATTTCATTGCAATAGGGAAAGAATCCTAAAGCAATGCAGTCTCGGATGTAAAATCCTCAACCCCAAAAGTTTTAATTTGATGTATTTCATTGCGATAGGGAAATAATCCTAAAGCAATGCAGTCTCGGATGTAAAATCCTCAACCCCAAAAGTTTGAAATTGATGTATTTCATTGCGATAGAGAAAGAATCCTAAAGCAATGCAGTCTCGGATGTAAAATCCTCAACCCCAAAAGTTTGAATTTGATGTATTTCATTGCGATAGGGAAATAATCCTAAAGAAATGCAGTCTCGGATGTAAAATCCTCAACCCCAAAAGTTTGAATTTGATGTATTTCATTACAATAGGGAAAGAATCCTAAAGCAATGCAGTCTCGGATGTAAAATCCTCAACCCCAAAGGTTTGAATTTGATGTATTTCATTGCGATAGGGAAAGAATCCTAAAGCAATGCAGTCTCGGATGTAAAATCCTCAACCCCAAAAGTTTGAATTTGATGTATTTCATTGCGATAGGGAAGGAATCCTAAAGCAATGCAGTCTCGGATGTAAAATCCTCAACCCCAAAAGTTTGAATTTGATGTATTTCATTGTAATAGGGAAAGAATCCTAAAGTAATGCAGTCTCGGATGTAAAATCCTCAACCCCAAAAGTTTGAATTTGATGTATTTCATTGCGATAGGGAAAGAATCCTAAAGCAATGCAGTCTCGGATGTAAAATCCTCAACCCCAAAAGTTTGAATTTGATGTATTTCATTGCAATAGGGAAAGAATCCTAAAGCAATGCAGATCTCGGATGTAAAATCCTCGACCCCAAAAGTTTGAATTTGATGTATTTCATTGCGATAGGAAAGAATCCTAAAACAATGCGATCCGGATGTAAAATCCTCAACCTGAAAAGTTTGAATTTGATGGTATTTGATTTTGCAAAGATTTGTAGTGTGGAAATTTGGTGTTTCGAGAATTTCATGAAAGTTGTAAGAGATTTTGTGGAAAGAAACAAATTAGGAGGGAATATGTAGATGCTACATATCCCATTCAAAAGAGTTGATCGGAAGTTACTGGTTTGGATTGGATAAAATTCCCCTCCATCAGATTCGATCCGTGTCAATGGAATCAACCGCTGCCATCCCAGACAAGGGAGAGAGTAGAACGGAATGGATTTCAAATTTGGAAGATTGAATTTGAATTTGATTGAGATTTGATTTGAGATCTTTTAAGGTTGAATTTGAATTTTTGATTGAGATTCGATTTGAAATTTGGAAAGTTAAATTTGAATTTTATTGAAATTGAATTTGAATTTGATTTAAAATTTGTGTTCATTTTGTTTGTCTTTTAACGATTCAAATTTATTTTATCATTCATTTAATGTTCATGTGAATTTGGAGTTCATCATTTTTTAGATTTTTAAGGAAAGTTTTCTTTTATTCTTTTTTTTTTATTTTCTGTTCTTTGTTCGAAGTTCATTTAACTTTAATGGCGTTTCTCAGTCAACTTGCACAAAAGAGGTGAAGGCCAAAAATGTGTCATGGTCACTTTCATTCCAATCATGTTGAAGATACATCATACAACTCAATCTGGAATACATCTCATACAATCCATATAGACTCAAAACGGACTATGTATGATCTTTGTCGATCCATCCAAAAAAGTATTTGTCAAAAATCCATGTCTAAATAGTGAGGTACATGGTCAATAACATCACCTTCCAAGCCATCCTTGGCAAGGATGCCGTATGGATGTACGTTGGAGGTGTGATATTTTCCATGTAACTCACAGTTCGTAAGGCCGGAGGTTCTCTAGCTCCGGGTCCGTCTGGAAGTGGTAAGGTGCTTTCCTGTCATCCATCCTTCTGAAAGTAACTGAGATCCATTTCATTGGTACTCCCGGTAAGCAATGTTTAGCGACGTCTGCTCCGTTGCCCTTCAGTATCATGACGGAACCTACCGGTAATGGTATCTTTACTGGCCCTCGGAACTCACCTGGGCTCGCTATCCGGAGGTCAGATCCGAACATAATATTACATTCGTTCAGAAAAGAAACTATGCAGAAAGGTCTGACAAAGTCGTGGTGATCTATGTGCGGGGGTATGCAGTCACCCTTCTTGTAAATATTAATGATGCAACTGTTGGGTATGCAATCAGCTGCGTACCCTCCATGCTATCATTCTTTTTACCATCCTTTTGATGACTAATGGCATTGGATCCACTCGGCCATGACGGAGTATCCCGGTAGGTTTCCCTTCCTGTCTTCTGCGAAGTTGTAGCAGCATCCACATTGTATTGTAATTCTCCCTTTCCTTGGCATCCATCTTCGGGGTTCTGAGTAAGTGTTTTCTCGTAGGTGACCTGCTCGGCCCATTCTTTTCAAATCCCGGATGCAGTCCACGATTTGTTGTTGTTCGTATTCTGAGAACACGTCTGTATGTAGCTCGAGGCCTTCTAGTATATTGATCCTCCTGCCTCTGATTCTCTCGAAGCATTCAAAAGTTTTCTTCTCGACATTCTGCATTCTTTCTAGCTCGTATTCTGGGATGATCTGCAAATGGCGAGGCCTGGTGACGTATTGTGGGATATATGGCTCAATCCCTTCACGTTCTCCTGCATACCTCAGCTCCTCGGGGATGGTGTCCGTCGGGACATCCTCCGGTGTTGCTTCTGCAACAAGGTTATGCATTACTAGTGACTTTATCTGGTGGCGTGGTAGCCTTCCTTCTTCTGTTCTTCTTAAGATTTCCCTGTTCTCTTCTGTTATCCTCGGAGCTGGCCTCCTTCCTTCAGGTTCCTGGTGAACCGGCATCCTTGAAGTATATGCACTGGCAGTAGCAACTGCCTCGTCGCGCTGGTCCGCTGCCAGTTTAGTTAACATCTTGCGGATACAGCGATTTTTATTTCTCCGATGGGTTGCTGTGAGAGTAGCTCTTCGTACTTCTCCGAATTTCGTGGGCGCGGCGGCGACAAGCCTCGCCTTCGCCGTAGCGACTACGGAATTGATTCTCTTGTCCTCCTCGGTGTTTGTTTTCCTTTTCTTCGTTGCTGGGTTGGTGGCTTGGACCACCCAATTTCATTATCGTCGATCGGGCGGTTCCTCTCGATCAATCGGGACCTAGTCACTTTCCTCATATTGCAGGCCTGCTGGTGCGAAGTCTGAGTCAATCTCTATTATCGCTCCATCTTTCACCCTCTTCTCGTCGAGTGCAAGGCTTACGCCATTTCTAAAGTTAAGGACCAACAGCCCGTTCGACATTTCCCTGTGAAAAGACAAGGAAAAGGATCAGGGGCTGTACTAAGAACAAGAACATTAAGAAAATGTTTATTAAAGACAGTTTTTTTAATTACTTTTTGTATTTTTAAATTTAACAGGAATGAAGTGGGATAAGATCAGGAAAGAGATTTTGATATGGAAGAGAAAACAAGGAAAACTTTGTTATCATGATTTTATTTATTTTAGCACATTTTTTATTATCTTTGGGTTCGGACCCAGTCATAAGTAACTACTTCGCCCGTGCTTCTAGGGATGAAGAATTCATTCCTTCGAAACATCAGGTAGCGTAATACTTTTTCAAGTATCGTCCATTGATCGAAAGCATATGCCGTTCTCCTTGGCAATTCACTAGCTGGTAGGAGCCTCCTGAGTATACTGCTTCAACCACAAACGGCCCTTCCCAAGTGGGTTCAAATTTTCCTCCTATGTTGCGGTGTGCAAGGATAGGTCTCTTGAGAATGAGAACTAAGTCACCAACTTTGAAGGTTCTTAGGCGGACCAATTTGTCATGGGCTTGAACCATCTTGGCTTGGTATAGTTCTAAATTCTGCTGCGCTGCAAGTCTTTTCCCTTCCAGGCTTTCCAATTCTTCTAGTCATAATTTGGCATTCTCTTATGTCGTGATTTTGTTTGCAACTGCAATCCTGAGTGAAGGAAGCTGAACCTCTAAGGGTAACACTGCCTCGGACCCATACACCAAAGCGTAAGGTGTAGCTTGAGTAGGAGTTCTGAAGGTTGTCCGGTAGGCCCATAAGGCTTCTAATAACTTCTCGTGCCAATTTATTTTATTATCGTCCAAAGTTTTCTTTAAGATTTGAACGAGAATTTTATTAAAAGCCTCAGCCAGGCCGTTTGCTCTTGGGTAGTAAATTGTTGAATACCGCCAATCGATTCCGTGTCTCCCGATGAAATTGTTGATTTGCGTGCTTCGAATGTCGACCCATTATACGAGATGATCTGCGCGGCACTCCGAAACGGTAGACAACTTGGTTCTTGAAAAGCCGTAGCACGTGGTGTGCTTTCACTTCTCTAAGTGGAACCGCCTCGCCCACTTGGAAAAGTAATCTGTAACCGCAAGAATAAAGCGATGTCCTTTTGAAGATGGTGGTTCTATTGGACCCACTATATTCAGTGCCTCAACATTCAAATGGCCACGACGCAATTGTCGGATGTAGCACATTTGGAGGTTGGTGTAGAACCACTCCGTGCACTTGGCATTGACGGCTCTTGGCGATTTTCATGCGATCGGTCATCATCGAGGGCTAGTAGTACCCTAGTCTTTTAATTTTCATTTTCATCTTCGGACCCGACTGGTGAGCGCCACAGAGTCCTGAATGTACCTCTTTAACAATTTCACGGGCCTCGGATCCGCTTAGGCACCTTAGCCACATTTGATCGAAAGAATTTCTGTATAACGTGTTGTTTATTAATGTGTAGGACAGAGTTCTTTTCTTGATCTGATGGGCTAGCGACCTATCGTCTGGTAGTTTTCCTGTTTGCGAGCGGTCATGTAATGGTCGTCGCCAATCTTCTGTGTTTTCATCGTCATTGTTGCAACCGATTCTTCTTCTTTTTCCGATTTGTGTATTGTGTCTATGTCGAGCCGTGATAGGACCCGATGTCCGTGAACCGACACTTCTACCGACTCATCTTGCAAACAGTCAAATTCTTTTGCTAGACGGGCTAGCGCATCTGCTAAAGCATTTTCTTTTCTGGGAATTTTGTAGACTGTCACATTTGGAATCTATTCCAACAACTGTATGGCTTACTGGAAGTATTGCTCGAGTCTTGGTTTTAAAATTTTGTACTGTCTGGCAATCTGTTGAATGATTAACTGCGAATCCCCGCAGATGTTGATGTCTGTTATCCCCATTTGAATAGCTAATTCCAGTCCTGTTATGAGGGCTTCATATTCTGCTTCGTTGTTTGTACACGGCTCTGTCAAGTGGTAGGAGTATCTTAACATCCCCCGCTCCGGATTTATAAAGATTAATCCGATCCCTGCCTCACCGGGCACTATCACTTGTAATTCTTCGTCTTTGTGTGCTGAAGATGCTTCGTCGAAATATAATTCCCAACGTCGATCATCAAGGTCTTCTAGGTTCATTATTTGTTCATCTAGCAAATCGTCATTGAGAGGAGATTCCGCCGACAAAGGGTGTGCTGCGAGGAAGTCTGCTAACACTTGTCCCTTTACTGCATGAAGAGGCACGAAACTTATATCGAATTGCAATAATATCATTGACCATCTGGCAAGTCTGCCAGAAAGCGTTGGACGAGTCATCAAGTATTGCAATGGATTAAATTTTGAGATCAGGTTGACCTTATGAGAAAGCATGTAGTGTCTGAGCTTTTGAGCGGCGAAGATCAGGGCCAAACAATGCTTTTCAATTGCGGGATACCTTATTTTCGTCGGAAGTAAGCGACGGCTTAGGTAGTAATGAGCATTTTCTTTGCCCTCATCATTGACTCCGGCTAACAGGGGCTCGAGAGAGTCATCTAAAGCCGCGGTATAAAGTATCGCCGGTCTACCCGAGACCGGGGCTGCTAAGACGGAGGTGTCATCAAATATTGTTTAATGTCCTCGAAGGCCTTCGGCATTTCTCTTCCCAAATAAATTTGGCGTCCTTTTTAACTAATGCCGAGAAAGGTCGACACCTACTCGACAAGTTTGAGATAAAGCGTCGAAGATATGCCAGCTTCCCTTGAAAAGATCGTAGTTGCTTTAAGGTTTTGGGAGGCGGCATTTCTAAGATAGCTTTAATCTTTTCCGTGTCGATTTGAATTCCACGATGTCGGACAACGAATCCTAAGAATTTTTCGGAGGTGACGCCAAAGGCGCATTTTAAGGGATTCATCTTAAGGTTAAATTGTCTTAATCGTTCGAAAACAATTCTCAAATCATATAGGTGGTTGTCCTTTATTTTGCTTTTGATGACCACATCGTCCACGTAGCATTCGACTTGATTGTGGATGAGATCATCAAAAATTCTTGTCATCGCTCTCTGGTATGTTGCTCCTGCGTTCTTCAGTCCGAATGGCATCACTGTGTAGCAATATACTCAAATAGGCGTTCTGAATGCTGTAAGTTTTTCATCTTCTGGAGCCATTTTTATCTGGTTGTATCCTGAAGATCCATCCATGAATGAGAATATTTCATGTGTTGAAGCAATGTCGATCATTAATTCTAGAATCGGTAGAGGGAATTCATCTTTTGGACATGCCTTGTTCAAATCTCTGAAATCCACACAAATTCTGATCTGACCATTCTTCTTCCTAACTGGTACCACATTGGCTAACCAAGTCGGGTATTGTTCTTCGCGGACAAATTTAGCGTCTATTAGCTTTTTAACTTCGACTATGACTTGTTGTTCGATTTCTAGACGCATTCTTCTGGACCTTGTCCGACGGGACGAAGTAGGATCCACTCCTAGCTTATGAACTGCGACCTCTGGAGCTAATCCTAGCATCTCAACGTAGCTCCAAGCAAAACAATCTTTAAATTCCATTAATAACTTGATTATTTCCTCGGAATCTTCTTTATTGAGTAAGGAGCTAACAAAGGTAGGTCTAGGCTCTTCGCTAGTACCTAAGTTAACTTCCGTTAACTCATCTATTGTAGATTTAATCTCTTCTTCGAATTCTGGTGGAGCGTCTCTAATTTGTAAATCTTCAAGTTCTTCTGTAACTTCCATGCAGTCTTCATTAGATTTGCAAGTGACAACTAAGCAAAGTTCAGTATCGTCAACTGATCCTACTGTGTCGAATCCGAGACCATGCTTTGAATTTGGTGGACGACCGGAGTTATTCCATAATTTTTCAAAATGTTGTGATTGACCTTTTGTCCATTTTCGAGGTAAGAAACCACGCTGAATTAAATTTTGAACACATGGAGAGTACCACTCAAAAGGTAATTCCATTAATTCTGATGGAATTACTTCAAATTGTACATTATTTTCAGTTTTGGAGGAAGGAGCACCACGGTAGAATTTGATTGGCTTTGCACCACCGCTACGTACCTCTTTGACCACCATACCCTCGATCTTATTAGAATGGATCGGGGTCAGGGTCATAGTATGTACATAGTGGTTAATCTTCTCGTACATCGATTTATATTCTTTGTTCTTTTCATCTTCGAGAGGGATCCTGAATTGCGGATTCTTCCGACTTATTGTCGCTGCTTCTTGCTTGATTTCTTTTTCATCTTCAGAACTATCTTCCCAATCAACATTGATGGCTAGTTTCTTCTGTCCAACTATCCTAACGTCTGCCATGACCTCGTCCCCGGCCTCGACCTCGGATGCGAGTTGTGGAGAAACCTTCACCATCTCGCCGTAAGGGAGTGGTGAGTGACTGTTGGACTAGAACTTCAGGTTCTTCGTCATCCTGAATTCCCTTTGCTTCATTCGTTATAGTATCTCTAGAGAAGATTGTTTTCTTCGGAGGTGCATAATAAGCTGCATCTTCATGGATTCCAATTTCATGTACGGAGAATGGTTGTAAGTCACCTTTGATGCACTGTTCCCCTCCATCATAGTATTTGATGCATCGATGTAGAGATGATGGTACCATCCTGTTTTCATGTATCCATGGTCGGCCCGATAGAGCGTTGAACGACGTTTCGAATCAATTATGTGAAATTTTGTCGTTGTCTTTGCTAAGTCACCGGTCTTCATTAGTAGTGTTATTGATCCGAGGGCTCTTTCTCCTTTCTGGTTGAATCCTCTTAATAATATTTTGTCTGCTTCAAGCTCGCGAGCATCAATTTCCAAGTATGCTAGCGTTCGAAGATTCATTATATTGATTGATGCTCCTGGATCCACCAATACTCTGGAGAGTGTAAACTTCCCTATTGTAACTGAAATGTATAACGGTCGGTTGTGGTCTGCTGTCCTGCAGTAGTAGGTCATTGTCCGTGAAGGTAACACCTCGTCGTTCCTTTAACGAACAAACCTCATCTAAGGAATCTCCGGCCATTTGAGCTAAGCAAATTTTCGGATCAAGTAAGGCCTTGATCGAGCTTCTCTCATCTCCTTTGACAAGATGAGAGCGTCGTAGATGCTCGGTTGGCGGTAGCTTCCTAAGATGGGCTAGCACGTTGTAGTCCACTTTATTTCCATGTGTCTCGGCTTCTTCTCGAATGGGTATTTCTTCTGCCGGGTTGGTTCATCCGAACAACCACTTGTTTTCCTTTGTCCTTTGGACCCATTCTCGGAGGTAGAACTCTTCCACTTCTTAAGTTGACTTCGTAATTTCTTCGAATCTAGTATTGAGTTTCTTGGTGTTTCCTCCTGAATTGGAATGACGAGTTCTTCCGGATTAGCTTCGAGTGCGAAGGCTCTAACTCTATTGTGACTGGAGCTCCTCGAAACTCACAAATAGATTCGTTGCTCGTTGAACTCTCATAGCCTCCTTGGTGGATGTCTTCTTTGTCATTGTGACCGTAGAGATTGTGTATGATTTGAGAATTGTCATTTGTATCGAAATCGATGTCCGGATTTTCGCTAGTTACGTAATCGTTAGAAACAGTCAAAACGTAGCCAGCGCTATAACCCTTATCAAGATCCCACCGGAGTGGGCATATAATCATACAGAGTCAGAGGTTCGAGAGATTTCTCCCCTGAATCGGAAACAACTATCCTAGGATAAGCAGCCCCTAGTCTAGCCTTAGGAGCCTCAGTCTTCTCTTCTTCGTCAATTTTCTTCTTCTCTTCAATTGTCTCTTGTTGAGGTGGTTCTTCTTTCGTAAGTGATAGTGTCGACTTAACAGGTTTCGAACTCTGAATTGAGGCTCGGACCGAAGCGTTGTCCAAGCGGTAGCCCATCCATCATCTGTCGCATATGGGTCTATCGGCACAATGGGATCCGTCGAGATAACATTAACGGAACCTCCTTTCTGGGGTTCCTTCATGTACTCCTTCGGGATTGTTATATTCCCTTTCCGAAGATTGTCGTTGAGCCAAATTTTGAAGGTAATACAATCTTCTATCTTGTGTCCAAGCATCCGGTGGTAAGGGCAAAAGTTGGGATCACCTTTCTTGTCGACTTCTTCTGGTCTCTTAGGTTCTGGTAGTTGGAAATCTGGAGTCTTCATCAGGCTGCGGAACATTTTCGGCACTGCCTCATTCTTGAACGGATACTCCCTGCTCAGAAGCTCCCTTAACGTACGCTGCGGGCGAGACGGTTGTTCATACTCGTTGGGATGATCGATAGCCGGGTCGGGGTTGCTTGGTAATTCAGTCGAGGTTGTTGTGGCCGTTCTGACGATATTTGTATCTGTTGCTTGCCTTTATCGACTGCTGCAACGATCCCGGACTTCTTTTCAAAAGTTTTCACAGGCTTCTGTTTGTCTATTTTGTCGGTGAAACTTAACTGCTTCGCCTCCTCTTGCAAGCTTCCGGCCTTGCTTAATAACTTCTCGAAAGTCTTAATAGTAAATCCCTTGAGGAGAAGTGCTATCGGGCCATGAATACTCTTAAGTAAAATGCCGACTACATGCTGTTCTTGTAGTTGTGGCTCACACTTCATACTTAGGTTCCTCCATCGAAGTATGTAGTCCACCAAGGTTTCGTTAGGTTTCTGCTTCTCTACCACTAAATCACCTATAGTGATGTGGTGCTGAGCTCCGACAAATCGCTTGTTGAAGAGGTTCTCTAGTTCGAAAATGTCTTCACCGAGCCTGTTCGGTAATTCCGCATACCAATCAAAGGCGATCCACGACGAGTCGTCGACAAATTGTCGGAAGAGTAAAGCATCACTTCCGCCGGCATTGCAACAACTGACACGAAAATGTGCAACATGCTGCCGAGGGTTTCCGGTTTCATCAAAGGTCTTGAACAGAGGTGGTACAAAGCCTTTCGGATATTGGACAACGTCGAATTCTTCAGGGTAAGGTCTACCCGTCCTAATGGATGTCCCGCTCTTTGATTGTGCCAAGGCTTCTCACACCTGCTGTTCCACCAAGTTCTTAATATCCTTTTCCGGAATCATGCTTTGTGTTGTATCCTTTTTTAATTGATCATCCCCGTTGACGGACGTAATCTCCTTTCCTCCATCTACGATGTGAATGACTTCGGGGTGTTTCTCTTTGGGGTTGAACCGACTCCGGAGAGTGGCTAGGGCTACAGCCATCTCTTCCATCCTTTTTGCCATTTGGGCGATCGTATCATCTTTCTCTTGAAGCTGCCTCCTCATTACTTTCGGCTCCTCTCTTTCTGCGGCTACGGGGGCACCTTGTGAAGTTGACGAGGCTCGTGTTTCAACCATGTTAATTTCTGTATATTCATCATCCATGAACTCTGATGAGTCAACCTCATCTCTGAATTTCTCTTCTCTTTCCCTTGCTAATCGCCGAATATCAGTTCTTAGCTTTTCCATAGCATCTTCTAGTGGTCTTTTCTGTACATCCTTGTAGTTGTCATGTGATAATTGTCAGGTTTCCTTCTCATGAGTCCCCTTTACTGCGGTAGCACTTTCTTCGGACTCAAGTCTCCTGACGAGACTTTCCTTCTCAGGTTGTTGATTTAATCTTAATTGTCCAGTAGTGGGACGCCATACCATCCTTCTAGCAGCAGAAGGTCTAGGACCGGATGTTCTGTTAGCCAAATACTGGAAGCTTGTATCCTCCCTAATCTGTAGTCCTGAAACAACGACATGTGGACTAGCTTTCATTCTCTTATTTGGCTTCTCCGCGGCGATAACAGGTTCTACTCGTGGCCCAAGACGGGATTTGGCTGGCACCCGCCCTATCCTTCTTAAAATTTCTGATACAGGGCATCTTTCCTTCTTTGCTAACTTCTCTATCAAAGTTTGCAGTTGAGCAAATGGCATAGTTCTAGCCCTTTTCTTACGGCTATCGTTGTAATATGCGGGCTGAGGCAATGCGGCAGCAATCTTGTGAACATTTTCTTCATCCTCTCGTAGCCGAGAGGGGATGGAACCCGCTCCCTCCCAAAAGTGGTATGTATTCGAGCGGCGGTGTATACTCGGGCGGTTACGGGATTTCCTCCGGAAAGCTACTTCGGCGGCTACGGCTTCTCTAGCAATCCTTCTACTTGTTCCTTCTCTGAGTCCGTGTCAGTGATGGAATTCTCGAGCTGGACTCGATTTCAAAAACAAAGGTTTCACAGGAAGGTCTGTACCCTCCACGGTAACAGGTTCATCACAGTTCTGAATTTCCTTCCCCTTTAGTCTGGCAAAAGCTGGGGTAGGTGCAGAGACAACTAGACCAGTGGGGGTAGCAACAACAGTCCTTCTGCGAACAACAATACTCCTTTCAGATGGAATCTTTTGCAGAGGAGGGAATTCATGAGTTGACTTGAGGTTGAACTCAATCAACAGCTTCTCAGTTTCTGGCACTTTGCTCATGTGTGAAAAGAGACTGACGTCGGGGATTTTGATGTCGGTGTCCCCGAATCCTTGTCCGAATCAAATAATTCCATTGTCAGGCAGTTCGTCCTTGAACATGGCCAGGTCGAGTCCGTTGACGAAGGAGAAGATCAGTTTTGGGGCATCCATTTCTGCAGGGCAGATTCCAAGAGTTAGTCCCCGAATCGTGCTTCTTCTTGTCGTAAAACTTATGATGAAAAAGAAAGTGTCCGAACACATTTTTGTTTACCTTAGTGTATTTGTGAAATTAAAAGAAATTTATTTTTTCGAAAAGATTTGTTCGTTAGGAAGGAGAATTATTAGAAGAAGGAGAGTTGTAGGAAGGGTAAAAGGAATTGATTAGGAACTGGAGAAGGAAGAGAAAGTCTTGTAGGAACTTCTCGACCCGCAAGACCGCTCCTAAACTAATACCTATTGGGGGTCCACCCCACCTCAGAAATGAGGTAAAAGGATCTCGGAACCTCTCTGTTTAGGGGTGTCTAAACAGTGGTTCCTAAATCCGAGAGAATGTTGGCTATACTTGTTCAAGGTAGAAATGAACATAGTATTCCAACGGAAAGAAGGGTAGTTTGATCCACTAGGAACATGAATACACTACCGATTTTTGAAAGCAGAATTGTCTGATTAAAATGGAGAGAGGAATTTTCCCCAGCGGAGTCGCCAGAAATTGTCGGCATTATTTTTAGATTATGTGTTTTGAAAAAAAGGGGGGTCGCCTAACAGAAATTGTCGGCGAATTTTTAATTTAATTTAAATAAATAATTTGAAAAGTAGTATTTGATTTTGAAAATAATGTTAAATTTGAAAATTTTAAGATATGAAATCAAACCGATCTCACATCCCAAATAGTTTATATAAACGAGCACCGCATCACTAGCTCGTGTATCTATCTCGAAGAATAGACACACTATTTGGTGATGGGGCTCGATTAAATAAACTAGAAGATTTGTGACATCCGTTTGGTACTGCGAACCAATTTTATAAGCCGACAAATTCCCCAGCTTAATATGAAGGCATTAAACGGGGTTTATATTACTCAGGTTCTTAAAATTTCCTATAAGGGCAAGCCCCTATAGTTAATTACATCTTAAGTGACGGGAATCACCTAAGAAAACTCTCGATAATAATCAGTAGTTCTGCTCTCAAGAATTTCAAAATTTAAGTTTTGAAAGGATTGAACTTTGGAATTTCAATAGGGAATGGATCAAGTTTAGAACATTTTGTTTTGGGAATTCAAAGGAAGAAAGGTAGGAGAAATTACATATTCGAAGCGGACTTCGGTAATTTCCCGACTATCCTATTGTTTGGCTTGAATTTAGGAGAGTCCTAATGTTTATTTAATGTTTTGATTTTGCCAATTTTAATTAATTAGGACTTATATTCGTATGACATGATCATACAAATAGCCTTGAAGATGTGAGGGTTTATGTCGTACCAAACGACTACCTCAGAGTCTTAAGACCAGTTAGGGCTTAATTTGCAATGCAAATGCCTAACAAAAGGTTGAGGATTTATGTTGCACTAGGCAAACTACCTCGAAGTCCTATGGCTTAGTTATTTAATTCTAAGAATGGCTTTGCTGATGACGATGGTCGTGCTGCCCACCATGCTCCGAGCTCCTTGTTGTTGCAGAGGTTTAGTTATAGAAGTCATAAATCAGGAGATGAGAAAAGTGTTTTGGTTTAGAGAAATTCTTAATTTCCAAGTGTTTTTTATGTTTTATTTAAAACAAATCTTAAAGTTGATTATAACAACACCGGTTAAGATTCCACAGTTTCATCCTTCCGGCATCGTTATTTTTATCGGATTCACTTAGTCCAGATAAATTTGCTAAACTCAACTAAATGAGTTCCACACTTTCATTTAGACCGTGGGAAATCCCGTTAACAACACGTAGGTTACAACATCCGAGGTATTCCCGATCATCCAACAAGACGTTTTAATTTAGTTGTAATTGCAGTTTTGTGTTCTGTTTGTGATTAAATTTTGAGTAGTTTTATATTTTGAAATGTTGTGGCAGTGAATTTTATCTTGCAATGACTTTTAATTTAGTTTTGGGTTTCGGTTTTAGGGGCTACCCTAGAGGTGTGGGTTTTCATGCAACGGTTGTTTATCATGCAAGAAAAGTAAGTGTGATGCAATTAAATAAATTGCGATAAGGTAAATTGTAATAAAATAAAAGCGTACACGGAGGGTCTTCCCGTCATCTCAAGCTGCACTTAAAACATAATTTGAATATTTAAGCAAGTTCCTAGGTAAAGCTAAGGGAAGGGTTATGGTTTTCTACCAAGTTCCTAATCCTATAGCTAGTCATTTCCTATGACGTCTAGGTTCTTGTGTTTTGGTTTGAGAACGATTTTCTTCATCAAAGAACAATTAAATTCAATTGTTCTTATAAACATTCTATCATATTGAGGAAGTGCTTAAGACGAGTCTTAAACATCTTTTCAATACTGCTAGGATTGTTTTAAGTCCAAATGGATTTAATCAATCAGGTGAAATAATCGTCCGAGGTTTAGTTAAGTTTTGTTGTTATCTTACTCAGTGAACTAGGACATTTGAATATCCTATGAGGGAAGTAACATTTCGTTTAATGTTCTGTTTAGGAGTTATGATAACAAAAGCTTTCGAGGGAAAATTGATGTTCAAATGGTTTGTGATTTAATTTCAGTTAACGGGTTTAAATTTGGAATAATTTTTAAGTCGCTTTACATTTATTTTTAAATTCTTTATGCCTTAGGTGATGTTATTTTTAATTTAATTTAACTTTACTTTAATTTAATTTGGTTTAGTTTTAATTTTAATTTAATTTCATTTGATTTGATTTTAATTTTAACTTTATTTTATTATTTTAATTTAATTTAATTTAATTTAATTTAATTTGACATGCTTTAATTTAATTTAATTTAATTAATTTTGTTTAATTTTATTTAATTTAATATGTTTTAATTTAATTTAATTTAATTTAATTTAAATTTTAATTTAATTTAATTGAAATTTTAAAAGGGTTTAATTTAAATAATTTAACTTTAATTTAATTTAATGATTAAGTCTTTTAGCAATTTAAATATTAAATTTAGATTATCATTTTAATTAGGAATTAAATATTATTGAGATGATTAATTTAGGGATTCTTAAATTAAAGAACAAATCTCTTCCTAATAATATCCCTATTTTAATAATTCCAATTTTATTATTCTTCCAAATTTAATTAAATATTTAATTAAGGTTTATTTCAATTATTTTTAAATTGTTTGGTAGGTTTCTACTCTTTAATTATTTAAATTTCAATCATCCAAATCATATTAGGATCAAATATTTTACTCTTTAATTTTATTAAGCCTAAAGTTTTAATTAAAGGTTAAAATTTTAATTATCATTTTTCCCTTCAAGCTTAATAATTCCATAACTCACTAAATTGAGCTTAAATAAACTTGAAATTTTTAGGTGACTTCACTCATATGTCAATAAAGACATGAGATGAGAAAATGTGATTTTTCTGTATTTAATTTATTATGTAATTATTTTTGGTGGAAAATATGGATTTCCAAGGAAAATTTAATAATATGACCAAGGGAAAGTTTCTGTCCTTAATAAAATTATGGGACATTCCTACTGACCACAGGACCACTTGGACCAATTTTGGTGATTTTTTGAATTATATTCTTTTTATTATAATTATTTTGAGTTTTGGAGTATTAATTAATTTAAAAATAAAATAAAGGTTGAAAAATAAATTTTATATTTTTCAAAAATCTCTACGATATCAAGGAAATCAGAGAATCGGTTTTTACAATTTTCGATTTTTGTTTGATTTATTAGAATTATTTTAGTGGAAATGCTAAAAAGTACATTTTTTTAATTTTAAAATTACCTTAGGGCTTTAAAATTTAATATCTCATCAAATAGACCTAAGAAAAATATGGGGTTTGTTCCTAAGTGATTAAAATTCAAAATGTGACATTTTGGTGAATTTTATTATTTTTGTAATTTTTATTATTTTTTTAATTATTAAAATATTAAAATAATACAAAAAATCAACTTTTTTAGAAAATTATAATTTTATTTTTCTTAAATTCCCCGATATCGAGAGGCTCCAAAACCAATTTGGTGAATTTTTGAAAAGTATTTTGAAAGTTATCAATTTTTAAAGTTTAAATTGGCTAAATGGCTTAATCGACCCATTTAGTAGGGCTAACCAAGTCCGATTGACTTCAAATTTTTTATGGTGGGTTCCTCCGATCCTAAAGGTCGAGTGGAGAATTGATTTCAAGTCAATTTGATGTATGATTAGCTCTAATTAATTAAGGAGCTATTTTGGGTGTTTAAGCCAATTAGGATTATTCCAAGTGGATTAATTCAAAACCTATTTTTCCTAGGGTCCTCTGGTCATAAGAAACATCACCAAATTTTCCAAGAATTTATTTCACAACATGCTAATTATTGGATTTAAAATACTCAAAACGACAACATGAATTTGAAAAATCAATAACTTCTCGTAGGGATGGCCTCGACTTTGGAAAATTCAGGGAATGTTCCCAAATTCAGAGGCTTCAAAAGCCCTATGGTCTCATGCCATGGTGAATTTCCTATATGCATGGAGAATTAAAACAATACAAACAGTAAATAAATTATTAAAAATAAAATACTTGATGAAATTAAATGATTTATTTTCCACATTATTCTCCTCTGTTCACTGAGGAAGAGGGTATTTTTATTTTATTTTTTTGATTTTTCTACACAAAGTTATGTATTTTTGAAGTTTAGGGAATTAAATAAATCAAAAAATACCCTAATTTCCTACTTATCCACGCGGCACCACGCCATCCTTGACAGCTCCGAGCGCACACGCGTCGTCTTCTGATTCGGCGCCGCCATCCAACTAAGCTCTCCGGGGGCCCACTGTATCGTTCTGTCCCCTCATCCGGCGCGATCCTGGCCGTCCGTCCGCGCGTGTATGGAATGAACGGCATCCGTTCATCGTCCCCAACCGTTCTCACCCAAGAACCGTCCACACTAAAACCCTAAGAACTCACTCATTTCTCAACGGATTTTTGTGTTCTGGTGCTCTATGGATTCGTCTTGAAGAGACGAATACATCTATATGGTGATCATGCGTTAAAATTAAGGCATTTGAAATGGAGAATCTCCAGAAGCTCGGGATAAAGAGTTAGCTCTTACCTTTGCTCAGAGAAGTGTGGCTTCAATCTGAGGGTTGTGTCACCTTCGATTGGGTCCAAGCAAGCTCCAGATGATGTCTCCGGTCACAGTGAATTGCCTAGGTATGATTTCGACCAAGCCCGATCACAAAGCTTTGAGTCTGGAACAGATGGGTGGCCTGGAGAGGGGGCTTTTGCTAGTGGACTTCTTCCCTTGGTCTGGTGAAGGTGTAGGACCAATCAATTTGAGGATTGATCCACTGTGGAGAAGTGTCCTGGTTTTGGGTTGAATTTTGGGCGAGAAATTGGGCTCGTTGGTGGGGATTAGGGCAAATTGTCACTTGGGGATCAACTGCTCTAAGTATGGAGAGTGTTCTGGAGAAATTTTGGCAGGGTTTCAGTAAGGTCTGGTTCAACACTTTTCTTGACCGAGAGGAGGTGAGGTTTAAATAGGAGAGGGTGGAGGGCCTCCCAGGGGGGTTTAAGGCTGGGGATCAGCTGCTCTGGTGAGGAGAAGAAGAGCTATGCTGTCCATTTAGGTTGAGACAAGTCGACAAGGGAGAATTGAAATTTTTGGCCCCTCCCGAGGTCTCGGCCATGGTGTTTTCCGGCGATCGAGGCGGCGGCCGGCGAGCAATGGTCACCCTCAAGTTCGGGTGGGTCGTGGCTGGGTTTTGTGTAGGCGATCGTCGATGCCATGTGTAAAGAGCTTGGATTGAAATGGAATGGGGGGAAGGCTATTTTGGGTTCAAATGAGTCAACCCATGATTTTGGGCTAGGTTCACCACCCAAGGCCTGGTTTTGGGCTGAAAATGACCACTTGGGTGAGCCAAGAGAAAATTGTGTGGTCTCCATCCATGATGGGGTGGCTAAGCATGGTTTAGTGTGTGACATGCTTAAGGTAAAAAAGGGTTTAAGAGGGTTTAAGAAAGAGATCCCCTCTCTTGCCATTAATGGTTTGGTGAGGTGGAAAGTAGATTCCATGGCTCTCATGGCTCTCCCATGGGGCTCGTGCATGGCTTCATGGCTCCATTTGGCTTGGGAAAAGTTAAGTCAACTTTCATGGAGAAGGATTTTGTGAATTTTGGCATTTAGGGGTGATTTGGCATGAGGCTTGATTTGGAATCATTTGATGATGGGATTGGAACTTAGGGAATGGCTTTGATTAAATGGATGGCAAATGGAAATGTCATGTGGGCTTTAGGGTAAATTTTGGGCTCTTTGAAGTGGTTTTAGATGGGCTTTTAAAATGGTTTAGGGAAGTGGGCTTTTGGATTTTAAAATGGATTTTCGGATGAAATTTTGGCAAAGGCTTAGGCCAAATAATTGTTGGGTTTGGTTTAAGGATGTGTCATGATTGATTTGAAACAAGTCTGGAGTGATTTGGGTTTGATTTGGACCCCTTTGGTGAATGGGCCAATGTAGGTCAAATTGGGCTAACTTGGGCCAATGTTGGGCTAGGGTTGAAATTGATGTAAAATAAATGTTGGGAAATGTTTATGGGAGTGTTTCAAAGAGGTTTTGGCTTTGGTTGAGTTTTGATTTTGGGATTTGGGCTTATTTGGGTTAGGTTTGGGTTTAGGTCAAAATTGGTCCTTTTAGCTTTGGGTTGAATTTGAGTGGGGTTTGGGTCTAAATTTTTGGCAAATCATGTTAGTGTTTTGTCTGTGGGGATGCTAAGGAAGGTTAGAAAATATTTGGGGTTAATTGGAGTTGAATTGGGTTAGTTTGGGCTAAGTTTGGGTCATGGGTCCAAATTGGGCTTTAAGGTCCAAAATGAGATTGGGTTCAAATTTCAGTCAAATTGGACTTAGATTTGGTCTAGATTGGTGTTGGGATTGTTGAATTGAAGTTTAGAATTGAATTGGACCAGAATTTGGGTCAATTGGGTAGGTTTGGCTTGACATTGGGTTCACTTTCGGTTAAAATGGGTCAAATTGGGGGTTTTGACAAAAGTGGGGTAAATTCACAAAATTGGCCCATGGTGTAGTTGAAAAAAATGAAATTGGGAATATTTGGGATTTTTTGGAATTTTCTGGAAATTTTCTGAATTTTTGGATTTTTGGGTCAAGAGGTGTATTTTAGGTATTTGGAGGGTATTGGGAGGTATTTTTGGAATTTTTGGTATTTTTGGCTATGGATGATCAACTTGATTGGTGAGGAAGTGTTCAAGTTTAATTTTTGGGGATTTTGGGTGATTTGGAAATTTTGAAAAATTTGTGTAATTTCAAGGGCTTTGGGTAGGTTAGGCGGGTGTAGGGTCCCGGAGGTCAAAAATTAAAAATTTGCAAAATTGAAGATTGAGTAATTGTAAGTGGAATGAAATCATTTTGGTTGAGCCATGAAGCCATATCAAGCCCACATGAGCCATGAAGGGACTCATTTGAGGCATCCACTATGTTGTTCCTAACCCTGCTTGCCGAGGGCTTAGGGGTTAAGGACCATCCATGTGAATCACCTTTATGAGTCGGGAGGTCGAGTTAGGTATGGGTGTGTTTTTAGGATGTGTGTGAAAGTGTAGTGTATAGGTGTAGAGTGTGTGTAAGTCGGCCCTTCACCGGACCGAGCCACCTGGGGTAGTCCTAAGGCCGAAGAGTCCTATAGGAACTCATCCTTTAAACTTCCACATTTGGTTTCGACCCTACTAGGTGATTAGGGGTCTACAATCGAGTTTGTGGAGTTTGCGGGGAGTTAAGAAGTGGTTTGAATTTCTAAGTGGTGGGTACCAATTCTAATCCTCTAAGATAGTCAAAGGAAAAGCCTAAGGCTAGATCCTAAGTATTATAGAGAGAAGAGAAGACCTCATCAAAAATGTGGTCAACAATTTCCATGTCAGGAAAGATCTGATATCCAATAACTAGAGACAGAGTGAATGTCATACCATCTTGGAAATATTAAATGTCAATATGTCGGTTTTGAGAAGGACTGCTATGTGACTTATATCCTTTCTCAAAGAAAGAGATTAGGTGTCATATTCCATTTAAGGAGGTCTTACACTACTTTTTGTAGATGTTAAATGTTAGTATTGTTGGTTTTGAGAAGGAATACTATGTGACTTATATCCTTTCTCAAAGAGAGAGAGTAGATGTTGTAGTCCATTTAAGGAGGTCTTACACTATTTCTTGTAGATGTCAAATATCAGTATTGTCAGTGTTGAGAGGAATGCTATGCAATTTATATCCTTTCTCAAAAATAGAGAGTAGATGTTGTATTCCATTTAGGGATGTCTTACATTATTTCTCATAGATGTTAAATGTCGGTATTGTCATTTTGAAAAGGAATGTTATCCGACTTATGTCCTTTCTCAAAGAGAGAGAGAGTAGATGTTGTATTCACTTAAAGAAGGTCATACACTATTTATCTTAGATTTCAAATGTAGGTATTGTCAGTTTTGAGAAGGAATGCTATGCGACTTATATCCTTTCTCAAAGAGAGAGAGAGTAGATGTCGTATTCCATTTAAGGATGTCTTACACTATTTCTCATATATGTCAAATGTCGGTATTGTCGATTTTAAGTAGGAATGCTATGCAACTTATATCCTTTCTCAAAGAGAGCGATTAGATGTTGTATTCCATTTAAGGAGGTCTTTCACTTTTTCTTGTATATGTCAAATGTCAGTATTATTAGTTTTGAGAAGGAATGTTATGTGATTTATATCCTTTCTTAGAGAGAGAGAGAGAGAGAGAGAGAGAGAGAGAGAAGATGTTCTATTCTAAGTAAGGAAGACTCACACTATTTCTCATAAATGTTAAATGTTAGTATTATCAGTTTTGAGAAAGAATGCTATGCAACTTATATCCTTTCTCAAAGAGACAGTTAAAGGAATGTCATATCTCAGTGTCAGGAAGGGTCCTATATCCAATAATAGATGTTATGTGTAAATAACACATAAAAAAGAACGTATCCGCTGGGGATTTGACCTTTATAGGTCGAAGGATAAATCTCATGTTAATTGTCACGAGTTATTTATTATGTTATTGTTAATTTAAATTGTTCAATTTGGCATTTTTAGACCTCCCGATGCATTATTGACAGTTGGGGAATATTTTTTCAAAATTTTATTCCACTACTAAAGATAATGTACATTGATGATAAAAGTCAATATTACATCATATATCACACAACACAAATTACAAACTATCGATATAGCATAACATCAGAAATTTTCAAATTATCCTTTTGTAATCCTTGCAACCCTAGATACTGCTAGACCTACTACAAATATCTAACACTCCAAGACACCGTCTGTCAAGTATGTCATAGGTGTTTGGATATTCATAGGTTCATGGTAGTTCCAAAGGTTTTAATCCCTTGAGCTCTGGCACAGGTTTATAACCGACCGGTCGTTTATCAAAAAGCATTCTTAGTAGTGCAATCGAGATTCGTTGTCTGCTCACACTAGGCACTTAATGTTTGGCAACATCAGCTCCATTCATTTGTAAGACCAGGACAGATCCACATAGAAGGGGAGTTTAGTAAGACCTGCAAAATTCTCCTGGTCCCAAAATCCTTATCTCTCTTCCAAACATGATAGAGCATCTTTTCATGAGGTAAAACATACAAAATGGTCTCTAAAAGTCATCACTATCAATATGTGGTGGGATGCAATCCCCTTCTTCATAAATGATGTAGTTGTCTGGAATACAATTATGCGATATTATATCCCAAGAAACCGCTTGTCTAATGATTTGAATAATGACTGTAGGCATCGGGTCTACCTGTTCATGTTGCAGAATTTAGGGAGGATATCCATCTTTATTTTTAGCTTAGTTGTAACAACATCCATATTGGATAGTTACCCACCCTTTAACAAATATCCATTTATTGGGCTCAGAAAATGTACTCTTTTTCAAGCTTTCAGCTTATTCAAGATCTCGGAGTTCCATTATATGTTCAACAATGGTATCCTGCACATTTTCATCGAAGACACTCGTGATTAATTTTATTCCTTCCAGTATGTTGATAGTCCGGCCATCGATATGTTTGAATTATTTAAAAGAATATTGTTTGAGAGCTTGAATGCTCCTCAATTTTTCTTCAGAATATATCTGTCTATCAGTAAATTTATCTAGTGTCGTGAGGTCAAGTACAAATACACATGGAGTGGGTTCAACAATTGTCCTTTCTATTGCTTCATTTTCTTTGGGATCCAGATTCTCTACTTTAGAACAGGATATACCTCCCCAGATATATCTTTATTGATCAAAAGTTTGACTCCAGAAGTGTCTTCCTCCATAAGTTTCACATTCTGCTGTTCCTACTCTTTGAAATGTTTTAGTCATTCATTTCTATTTCATCTCTGGGCCCGAGTTAATCTTGCTGTCAATTTATTGATTACTTCATCAGATGCTTCTATGATCCTCTGAGTTGCAGCGACTATCAATGAATTTAATCTTCTAGAGTCAAGTTTTCTTTATTGACCCATTAGTTTCACTTTTTCTTCAACGATGTCTGGTTGTCGGGTCCTAATCTCCAACACAGGAAATTCACTTTTAGCTTCGCCTTTGTCAACAATAGACATCAATGGCCCATTATATAGCAGTTTGATCCGTATCATGTCAAAGTCAAAGTGGATCCTTGATCCTTTCTCGATGCATCAACAGTCCAATGCCAAACACACACCACTTTGAAAATGGAATATGAGTATATTGTTCAACATTTTCCTGCAAGCAATAGATTAATGGAAACAAATCAGACTAAATTTTGATTTATTTTGTCAATATGGAATTCATTAGTGTCGAGAAATGAAGTTCACAAACACAAGTTATTTGAGAAGAAGGACATGTTCAAAGAAAAACATTGATTATCAGAAATTTCATTTGTCATTTTATTCATTGTTTTCCCATTTTATAAGCAAGTCAACATTTTCATTTTACATAATATTTTTTCAAGAAACACCCATTAATTAGGGGTAAGACTCTTTCTCTATGACATCCTACCAATTGGTATGATCCTCCCTAATATGTCTTTTCAATTACATACGGGCCCTCCCATATTGGTTTAAACTTTCCACTTATTCTTCGATCAACAAGGATAGGTCTTTAGAGAACTAAAACTAATTCACTCATTCAAAATGTTCTAGGATGAACCAATTTGTCGTGGGACCGTAACATTTTGCTTGATATAATTTAAGATTTTGTTGAGCTTGTAGACCCTTGCCTTCTAAACTCTCAAGTTCTTAAAGTCGTAATTTGACATTTTCTTATTCAATTATTTTTCTTGTGACCACATCTCTGAGTGAAGTAATTTGCACTTCAAGTTGTAAGATGACTTCAGAACCATATACTAAAGAAAATGACGTTGACCGTATTGGTGTTCAGTGTAGTCCTATAGGCCCATAAAGCTTCTACCAACCGCTCATGCCACTGTGTCGGACTGTTATTTAATGTTTTTTTCAATATTTGTACCAACATTTTGTTAAAGGCTTCAGCTAAACCATTAACTTTAGGATAATATATTATGGAATATCTCCAATCTATACCATGTGTCTGAATAAAGTTATTCATTTCGTATTTTTAAAAGTCAGTCCATTGTCTAATATGACTCTTCGATGAATTCTAAATCTAAAGACAATATGAGTCTTGAAGAAATGAAAAACTTGTTCTGCCTTAACTTCTCTAAGTGGTATTGCTTCTACCTATTTGTAGAAGTAATCAGTGGCTGCCAGAATGAATTGATGGCCTTTAGATGTGGAGGGTCTATATAGCCCATAATGTCTATCGCCCAACAGTTGGATCTAATACATTTGGCGACTGATGTAAGACCACTCCATGTATCTGACATTAATGAAATTTCTTTGTGATAGCAAGACAATAAGTCATCCTTGTTATCTAGTAATATCCCATTCTTTTTATTTTGATCTTAATTTTAGGTCCAGATTGGTGTGCACCACATAGACTTGAATGAACTTTTTTCACAATCTCTTGAGCTTCGGATTGGTTTAGACGTCTTAACCACATTTGGTCAAAAGATCTTTTGTAAAGAATATCATTCACAAGAGCATATGACAATGCTCTTTGTCTAATTTGAGTTGCGATAGAGTTGTTTTCGAGTAACCTTTCAGTTTGTAAATATTGCATAATTGGTTGTCACCAATCATCCTTTTCTTCATCATTCATTATCACTGTCGTATCTTCACCAGTTTTTTTCAGATTATTTATGTCGATTTGGGAAAGAGCTTGTCATCCTTTTATAGAAATCAGAATGTCACCTTTTTCTAGACAAGCAAATTCTTTTGCAAGTTTTGTCAAGGCATCTTATAAATAATTGTCTCATCTCGGAATTAAGAAGAAAGTTACATCAGGAATTTATTGAAGCAGTTTTAGCGTGTAACAGAAGTATTGTTCCAGTTGTAGTTTCAAAGTCTTATATTTACCTGCAATTTGATTAATGATCAATTGAGAGTCTCTGTAGATGTCGATATTTTTTATATCTATTAGTATTGTCAAATCCAGATAGGTTATGAGCTCTTTATATTTATCTTCATTATTTGTGCATGGTTCAGTCAGATGATAGAAAAATGACAACATTGATTTGTCTGGAGTAAGGAAAATTAATCATATCCCAGCTTCATCTGGTATGATTGTCTGTTTGCCTTTGTCTTTTTGAGCAGATGATGCTCCATCAAAATATAATTCTCATCGTTGCATCAGGTAAATCATCATTAAGAGGTGATCCAGTAGGAATTGGGTGTGCTTCTAAGAAATCTGCCATTATTTTTCCTTTGATAGGATGTATTGGCACAAAAAATGTCAAATTGGAGCAATATCATTGCCCTTCTTACTAATCGTCCAGAAAGTGTTGGTTCTATCATCAATTATTGTAATGAGTTAATTCATAAAATAAGAGTTACTTTATGAGAAAGCATATAGTACCTTAGTTTATAAACTGCGAAAATTAAAGCTAAGCAATGCTTCTCCATTGCTGGATATTTTGTTTCAGTCGGAACCAAACAATGACTTAATAATATAATGCATTTTATTTTCCCTCATCGTTTATTTTGGCTTGTAACACTCCAAGGTAATTATCCAATGCTGCAGTGTTAAGGATTAAAGGTCATCCTAACTCAGGGGCTGCTAGGATAGCGGGTGTTTTTAAATATTATTTGATGTTTTCAGTGGCGTGTTGGCAATTTTCATCCTACACAAATTTGGTATCTTTTTTGGTTAGGACAGTGATAGGCTGACACCTACCTGAAAAATTGGAATTAAAACTTCATATATACACTAGTTTTCCTTGAAAGGATAACAATTGAGTTAGATTTAAAAGAGGAGGCATATTTAGGATGGCTTCAATTTTGAGCAGATCAATTTCAATCCCATGATGTTGAACAACAAATTCTAAAAATTTCCTCAAAGTGACACCAAAAGTGCACTTTAAGGGATTCATTTTAAGGTTATATTGACGTAATCATTCGAAGACTATTCTCAAATAGTACACATGATCATCTTTTTCTCTACTATTGACAACCAAATCATCCACATAACATTCGACTTGATTGTGTATGAGTTCGTCAAAATCCGTGTCTTGGCTCTTTGGTAGGTTGCACCAGTATTCTGCAATCCAAATGGCGTAACTTCGTAACAGTATATCCCTATGGGTGTCCTGAAGGTTGTATTTGATTTGTCTTCCAGAAACATCTTTATTTGATTGTATCCTGATGATCTATTCATAAAGGAAAATATTGCATGTGTTGATGCTATGTTGACCATCAGTTTTGGGATTGGTAAAAGAAATCCATCCTTTGGACAGGTTTTGTTTTAATCTCTAAAGTCTACACAGATCTTGATTTGGCCATTTTTCTTTTTAACTGGCACTATATTAGCTAGCCATGTCAAATAATTTTCTTCTTGTATAAAACTAGCCTCAATTAATTTCTTAACTTCGACAATGACTTGTTGTTCTATTTTGACACGCATCCTTCTCGGAGCTTGTTTAACAAGGATTGCAATTTGATTTATCCCAAGTTTGTGGACTACAACTTCTGGAGCTAGGCCAGGCATTTCTTCATAAGTCCAGGTAAAGCAGTCTTTGTATTCCTTTAATAGTTAAGTTTTTCTTTTGCTTACATGTCGTTAAAGAATGAACTAATGAAAGTTGGTTTTGGGTTTCCATTATTCCATATACTTATTTCTTTTAATTCATCAACTGTCGATATATTTTCTTCATCCAATTCTAGAGGAGCATCCTCAATTGGGAGATCAGATGTTTGTTTAGAACTATGTTCTCGGTGATGACTAGGCAAAACTCTGTATCATCTAGGGGTTCTAATGTGTCAAATCCAATACACTCCTTAGAGTTATAATTTCATTTATTGTTATCCCACATTTATTCAATAAAATGTGGTTTTATTGAAGACCATTTTTTTAGCATTAAATTATTTTGACTAAATTTTTGTGCCCAAGGAGAATACAACTCAAAATGGATTTTCATTGATTTTGCAAGATTTATATCTTTTAATTTTACATTGGTTTCAATACTAGAAGAAATAGAGCCATGTCTAAACTTAATTGGCTTTTTATCATCACCATATACTTCTTTGACCACTAAATCCTCAATCTTAGAAGTAGAGATTGGATTTAGGGTCATAATGTGTATATAATGATTAATTTTCTCATACATAGACTCAAAACATTTTTCTTTGTCTTCTTCTTCAAGAGGTATTTTGAACTGAGGTTCTTTTTGAACCACCAATGTTGTTTCTTATCTTGCATCTTCTACAGAGTTTAGGTGAATTTTAAACTTTATTTATTTCTTCATTTTGACAATCAAGTTTTCTCTCCCTCGTCGTCGACCCCGGCCTCAACCTTGTGTGCGAGTTTGAATTATCACCCTTCACCTATGTTGAAGAAGAATAGTATTTTTCATTTACTTTCTTTTCTTTAACTTTTTCTTTTGTATTCACACTGCTTTTCTAGAGAATACTGTTTGTTTTATTGGAGCATAATATGGAGCATCTTCATATACTCTAACTTCAAGGACTGAAAACAGTTGCAAATCTCCTATGATACAACATTCTTTTCATTTTTGTAGATATTTTATGCATTGATGCAGTGATGAAGGAACCATTTTATGCTCATGAAGCCATGGTCTGCCGAGTAAAGCATTAAAAGAGGTATCAGAATTGATGATATGGAATATTGCTGTTGTCACCAAATCATCCATTCTTAAGAGAAATGTTATTGACCATAGAGCTCGTTCTCCTTGTTGGTTAAATCCTTGTAACGTCATTGTATCTTTTAATAGTTGGGATGCATCAATATCCAAATGCGCAAGAGTCCTTAAATTCATTATGTTAATTGAGAGACTTGGATCAATAAGTACGCTTGAAAGTACCGTATCCTTGATATTTACTGTGATGTATAATGAACGATTATGTTCGGTATTTCTGGTAACAAGTACTTGTCAGAAAAGGTAATCTTTGTTTGGTCTTCTAATGGACAAGCTTCACTCTGGGTGATACTAGCAAGTTGAGCTAAGCAAATGTCTTGGTCTAAAAGGGCTTTTATCAATGACTCCCTAATTTCTTCGGAAAGTACAAGGGCGCATAAATGCTCATTTTTGCTAATAATTTTATCATATGATCTAATACATTATAATCCATTTTATTGTGAAGAATGTCTTCATTTCTTTTAGATAATTATGTGTATATCGAAGGAATGATCATTTTCGTTGTAGCTATTTGTTTTTCTTTCTCTTGGAAAGCCATTCTGGGAGGCAAATCTTTTCCACTTCACAAATTAATTTCAACTATATGTTCTAGTTTACTATCTAACTCCTTCATCTTTGAGTCTGAAGGCTCCAATTCTATGGAAATTGACATTGTCGTTTTCATATTTTTCATTATTGGAATTGTCACTGATGTTATTGTCATTTTGATTGTCATTAGACTGCTTAGGATCATCTACAATTTAAGTATTGTTTATAGGATCGAAATTGGAACAATAGTTTTCAGAAGTATCATCCAAAATAGACAAAATGTAAGTATAACTGGAAGTATTATTATTCTTATTAGTGGTAAAAAGGAAGTCAAACAATGTTAATGGTTTAAGAGATTTCTTTCATTTATCCAGGATAACTATTATAGTGGAAAGTAAAGAAACATGATAATTAGAAGATACAAAAGGAATAGTAGTCCCTATGTCTAGAAGTCCTCTAACCCTTTTCTGTTCTCTATTTTTTTTTCTTTTCTTTCTTAAAAGATTTTGTAATTTGTAAGTCCATAAGGATCTCCTCAGAAGACTTACCTTAAGCAGTGTCATCTTTGTCTTTGTTTTTAGGATTAGGAATAAGTTTATCGACCGAAATCATATTGACTAAAACTTTTTCATGTTTTTTAGATAATTTTTCGAGATTAATATATTCCATTCTTAATGTTCCATTCTAACCAGTCTTTAAAGGTGAAACATTCTTCAATTTTATGTCCAAGCATCCTCTGATATGGGTAATAATTGGGATTTCCCTTCATGTCAACCTCTCATGACCTTTTAGCCTCAGGCAGCTTGAACTCCGGTATCTTCAGCAGGCTATGGAATATTTTACTAACAAACTCTATCTTGAGTGTGTATTCCTCATTCATTCTTTCAATCATTATTTCCTTATCTATCGGTACTGAAATTGGTTGTTGAAATTGTAATTGAGAAAATGTCTATTGCGGTGGTTGTTTTTTTTGCTGTTTCTTTTGTTTGGTTTAAATTTGCATCACATGTTTACTCTTTTCTACAAATCTTTCTGGTTTCTTCTCAAATATTTTGACAGACTTTGCCTTTTCTATTTTTTTCGCTATACTCATCTTCATAGTTTCTTCCTAAAGATTGACAGCTTTATTGAGCAGTCTTTCAAATGTCTTTATTGTGAATCCTTTAAGCATAAATGTTATTCTTAAGCAAAATTTTAACAACATGTTGTTCTTGGAGTTGTGGTTCACTTTTCATGCTGTGATTTCTCCAGCATAAAATTTAATCCACCAGACTCTCTCCTGGTCTTTTTTTTTTCTACCACCAGATCACTAACTATTGTATGGAGTTGTGCTCCAGCGAACCATTGAATGAAGAGGCTTTCAAGCTCTACAAAATTTTTAACAGACCCTTTATGAAGTTCCGCATACCATTCAAAGGTAACTCCTGTGAGACTGTTAACAAATTAATGGAATAGAAGAGCATCACTTCCTCCTGCGTTGTAGCAAGTCGCTCTGAAGTTTGCAAGATGCCGACAAGGATTACCAATCCACTCAAACATTTTGAAGAGAGAAGGATAAAATATTTGGGTTTGGACAAAAAAAAATTCTTCTCGATAAGGTCTACCCTTTAGAATTAATGATCTAGCCTTTACCTGAGCCATTGTTTCTTTTATCTTTTGTTATACCAATTGTGTGATTTCTTTTTCTGGAATTCCGCTTTGGGGGGAATCCTTTTTCTTTTGAGTGCTTTTCTTCAAAATCTACTGGTTCTCTTCTGTCCTCTAGAATGTGTTTTCCCTTTGGCCTAATAATTTCAATGGTAAAAAATGGATTCGTTGGTGAATTTTGTAAAGGTACTGTCAATTCTTCCATTTTTTGTTTGAGACGATTGATTTGTTCATTCGTTGTTGGATAATTGCTCACAATTCTTCTGTCATATCTTCTTCATCATGATAAGGAGGTAGATCATGTTTCTACCATATTTATTTCAGTGACCTCATCATTTGAACATTTTGAAGAATCTTTCTTTTTCCATGTTGAGAATTTTTCAATATCATTTTTTAACTTTTTCAATCTTCCCTTGAATGACTTTATAGGAAATTCTTCACAAGTTCTTTCCTGAGAACCGTCTGCAAGGGTACTTACAATGTCTGACATTCATCTCGATGATTCTTATTTCCATACATTTAAGTAAGGACGAGATATCTTGGGAAGTATATCATCGTGTTGAGAGTAAGAATGATCTCCGCTGTAACATTTGGACCAGAGTTGTCCTTTTAGTAGATATGTCTTCTACTTCTGATATTAACTTGTTATATTTGTTCAAATCTTTTGTGACGGTTACATCTTTCACTCTTGGCCCTAGACAAAATTTCACTGGTACCTGAGTACACTGACATTTTAAGGTTAGGTTCAATGTGCGTTGAACCTAAATGGTTTAGGTTCAACTTAGGTTTAAGTTAAGGTGAACTTAAGTATAGGTTAAGGTTAGGTTCAATGTACGTTGAACCTAAATGGTTTATGTTTGACTTAGGTTCAGGTTGGGTTAAACCTAAGTATAGATTAAGGTTAGGTTCAATGTATGATGAACCCAAATGGTTTAGGTTTGACTTAGGTTCATGTTATTTTTAACCTATGTATAGGTTAAGGTTAGGTTCAATATGTGTTGAACCTAAATTGTTTAGGTTTGACTTAAGTTGAAGTTGACTTCAACCTAAGTATAAGTTAAGATTAGTTTCAATGTATATTGAACCTAAATAGTTTAGGTTTGACTTAGGTTCATGTTAGGTTGAACCTAAGTATAGGTTAAGGTTTGGTTCAATGTCTGTTGAACCTAAATGGTTTAAGTTTAACTTTGGTTCAGGTTGACTTGAACCTAAGTATAGGTTAGAGTTTGGTTCAATGTGTGTTGAACCTAAATGGTTTAGGTTTGATTTAGGTTCAAGTTATGTTGAACTTAAGTATAAGTTAAGGTTAGGTTAAATATATGTTAAATGAAAAAAGTTTAAGTTTGACATCGGTTCAAGTTAGGTTGAGCTTAATTATAGGTTAAGGTTAGGTTCAATGTATGTTGAACCTAAAAGGTTTATATTTAACTTAGGTTTAAGTTGGGTTGAACCTAAGTATAGTTTAAGGTTAGGTTCCATGTATTTTGAACCAAAATAATCTAAGTTTGACTTAGTTTCAAGTTGGGTTGAACCTAAGTATAGGTTAAGGTTAATTAAAACTAGTTTGGATGAGGTTTAATTGATTAACTAAACTTAAACGTGGTTAAGTCTAATTTAGGTTAAGGTTAACTAAACCTAATTTTATATGGTTTAATTGATTAACTAGAGTTAGTTGTGGTTTAGTCTAATTAGATTAAGGTTAATTAAACCTAAATTGGATAAGGTTTAATTGATTAATTAAACTTGCTGTGATTAAGTCTAATTAGGTTAGTGTTAATTAAACCTAATTTAGAAAAGGTTATTTGATTAATTAGACTTATTTATCGTTAAGTATAATTAGGTTAATTTTAATTAAAACTAAATGGGATAATGTTCAATTGATTAGTTAGACTTAGTTGTGGTTATGTCTAATTAGGTTAAGGATATTAAACCTCATTTGATTAAGCTTTAACATGGTTTAATTAGGTCTAATTATTGTCTTAGACCTAATTAAGGTTTATGCTATTAAACCTAATTTGATTAAAGTTTAATATGGTTTAGTTAGGTATAATTGGTGTCTTAGACCTAATTAAAGTTTATGGTACTAGACCTAGTTTGGTTAAGGTTATTGGGTTTAATTAAGTCTAATTGGTGTCTTAGACCTAATTATGGTTTGTGGTATTAAACCAAATTTTGTTAAGGTTTAGTGGGTTTAATTCGGTTTAATTGGTGTCTTAGACCTTATTAGAGTATGGTATTAAACCTAAAATGATTAAGGTTTAATGGGTTGAACTAGGTCTAATTTGTATCATAGACCTAATAAGGGTTCACGGTATTAAACCTAATTTGATTAAGTTTCAATATGGTTTAGTTACGTCTAATTGGTCTTTTTAGTCCTAATTAGGATTATGGTATTAAACCTAATTTGAATAAGTTTTAGTGGGTTTAATTGGGTCTAATTGGTGTCTTAGACCTAATTATGGTTTATGGTATTAAACCTAATTTAATTAATGTTTAAGGGGTTTAATTAGGTCTAATTGGTTTCTTATAATTATTTAGGGTTTCTGGTATTAAATATAATTTGGTTAAGGTTTAATATGGTATATTTAGGTCTAATTTGTGTCTTATACCTAATTAGGGTTTATGGTTTTAAACCTAATTTGATTAAGGTTTAATGGGTTTAATAAGGTCTAATTGGTGTCTTAGACCTAATTAGGGTATATGGTATTAAACCTAATTTGATAATGGTTTACTATGGTTTAATTAGTTCTAATTGGTGTCTTAAAAGTAATTAGAGTTTATCGTAATAAACATACTTTAATTAAGGTTTAATATGGTTTGATTAAGTCTAGTTCGTGTCTTAGACTTAATTAGGGTTTGTGGTATTAAATCTAATTTGATTATTGTTTAATATAGAATAATTAGGTCTAATTGGTGTCTTAGACCTATTTAGGATTCATGGTATTAAACCTAATTTGATTAATGTTTAATCAGTTTAATTAGGTCTAATTAGTGTCTTAGACCTAATTAGGGTTCAGATTGAGTCTATTTGAAGTTAGACTCGTAATTGACTTAGTCCAATGTGGAATGACCTAAGTAAGGTAAAAATTTGAGCTTTAAAATTTTTTTAGGGTTTTGAGTATTAACTCATCATTAATAATTACGTCCCTAAAATTAAAATGTCACTTTAAATTTTCAAAAGCTTAAGGTTTATGATTTTACGTTTAAATCTACACCCTAAGGTTCTTAACCAATTTCCAATTTAATTTTTTAATTTATGATTTTTTATAATTATTATTAAAAATAATTACAAATTTTACTAGAAAATAGGAAATACTATCTAAGGGAATTTTTCTAGCCTTAGAAAAATCAGGAGATGTTCATAAGGACTTAAAGGTTGATCCCTAAAATTTTCATTTTCTTGTGATTTATAAAAAATTTTTAGTAATTAAATTAGTCCACAAAGTATTTAATTAATTAAAAATCAGATATAACTCCTTAATTTATGATTTCATTTCCATATTATTCCTCTCATTGTCTTGAATTCAAGGCTATTTTTATTGTATTTTTATGTTTTTGATTTATCAAGATATTGATATTTGATTATTTTAAGGTTAATGTTGATTTAATTAAATTCTTATTAACCAAAAATAAGCAAACAGCATTGCATGTCCTCAGATACATCAAAACACGGCTGATCCGTTGTGGGGCTTAAAAAATGGGATCGATCGGGATTAAATCAGAGCTGTCCATTTCAAGACACAGAAACGGACGACATCCGTTCATCTTGTTCTGTCTGGTCTAACTCGCAAGACTTTTATAGTTTAGAGACAAAATCTCGCTTGATTCTTGATGGATTTGACTGATTTTTGTTCATATAGCTTCATCTGAAGAGGACGAACCTATCCATATGGTGATGTTAGGGTTGTGAATTTGTTTGTTTCACAAAGTATCAAACTCAAGCTTGGTTTGAATCCAAAGAATCGTACCTTGGCTTGTGTTGATGAGACTTCAATTAAATTGGTTCTACAACTATGCCTTGACCTCAGAGAGCTTGTCCCCAACTAAATTTGAGGTGAAACTAGGGCTAGATATGAGTTCGATCAGAGTGAGTAATGGGTTAGAAAATGAAAGTGGAACAGTGGGTTAGAGTGTATGGGAAGGGTCAATTTCAATTGGGGTTGTCTTCGTAGAGCTCTAGGAAGCTTTTAGATTAGTTAATTTAAAGTTTTTAGAAACTTTATTTCAAACCCGAAAATTATCCAATTTTGGTAGAAAAATTAGAAGGGAACAGTGGGTTTCAAGACCTAATTCTATAAGGGATCAATTGCTTAGGTCCTGGGGAAGATGTTTGATGTAGGATGGTTCAAGAGATTTAGCTTGTATTATGGTCTATGTATCTCTTGAAGACTCACAATTTAGCCTATTTGTAGGCTTGTGGCAACCATGAGTGAGCCAAAATTTGCTTGGGTTCACATGGGAGAGGTGATAACTCATTCAATGATGACTTATGGATCAAATTTCGGCTTGGAGATGAGCATGCTTAGACTTTCCAAAACTAACCCATGTTGGGTTCAGCCATGGTGAAAGCTTGGTTCAAATCTTAGCTTCCCTCCATTGGTTCACTGAGGTGGATAAAATTGGTTAAGGTTTGCTAAACACACTTTCCTCAAGTGAATTCTATCAATCTCTTGATGAAGCTTGTAGAGAATTCCACATAACCCTTTCTCTTCATCATTTTCCATGTAATGTCATGATGACGCTAACCATGGTGTGGAGGATTATTCAGATAAGCTTCTTCTTCAATTTGATGAAAGGAAAGGTGAATGGTGAGTCACTTACCTCATCCTTTAAAGATAGGATGAAAGAATGACATCGTTTTAATTTATTTAAAATGGTCTCTTGATGAGCCCTTACTTTGTTTAATCAAGGCTTCCCATGGATTTGTCATAGGGTTAATCATGCAATGATGAGTCTATAGGTCATGGATGACTCATGGGTGGCTCTCCATAAATTGAATTTAATTTTATAAATCAATTATGGATTTTTGATGTCATGGGTGATGTCATAATTTTAATATCAATTTAGGGTTATTTAATCATAATTTCATTTTTAATTAATTATGTAATTAATTAAAAAAATGTAGAGAATTATAATATTTAGCCATAAATTAATCAAAATGATTTTGAGGGTTGATCATTCGATTAATTTTTATTGATTTGGCTCAAAATTGAGTATGTTGACCAAATTTTACTAAAATTAACCATGATTGACCATGGTTAACCAATGTTAACCTAGGTTGATCAGGGTTGACTTGTTTGGTCAATGGGGTGGTCATTAGGTATGGATTGACCATTTTGACATAATTTGACCATTTGGGTCAAGGGTTGACTGGTTTGGTCAATGTGGTAGTCATTGGTTCATTGATTGACCATTTTGACATAATTTAACTATTTGGGTCAAGGGTTGACCAGTTTGGTCAATGTGGTGATCATTTGGTCATTGATTGACCGTTTTGACCAAATTTGAACATTTGGGTCAAGGGTTAACCAGTTAGGTCAATGTGGTAGTCATTGGGTCTTTGGTTGACAATTTTGATCTAATTTGATTAATTGGGTCAAGGGTTGACCAGTTTGGTCCATGTGGTGGCCATTGGGTCATTGATTGACCATTTTGACCTAATTTGACTATTTTTGGTTCATGGGACAATTCGGTCAATGTGGTGGTAATTGGGTCAAGCATTGAGCATTTTGACTTATATTGACCTTTTGGATCAAGGGTTGACCTATTGGTCAATATGGTGGTCAATAAGTCCATTTTAACCAAAGTTTGAACATTTAGGTCAAGGGTGATTAGATCATGGTTTGTCATTGCTGATTTGATCGTTTTAGGATGTTATTAAGATTTTGGTTAAAAAGACTTCATTAGGGTTTTACCCTATACATTAGGGTTTAGTGACCATTGGTAAGATTTTAAAGGTCAATATTGGTAGACTTCATTTCTCAAGATGATTTATAAATGATCCTCACAAAAGTGATGTCAATAGAGGACGAAGAGTACTGCATGTGTCTTTTACCTTAATTCTATATTTATCATTGTAGAAATATAGGATTTGACATGCTTATGCTGATCTTGACCACCTTTTATCTTTTTGGGACAAGTTGAAGACCTAATGGTTTTGGCTTGTATATTATTTATATTTATGTAGCTTGTTTTACCTTTATGCATGTGTTTCCTTTTACTTTTTTGTGGTTTATCTAGGAAACTCTGTGATAGTAATATAGTCTCTTTAGGTATAAAATTCATATCATTTCACAAAAAAAATAATAATAAAATATTGAGCTTAATGACATTTAGGATTAAAACTGAACCAACTTCTAAATGAGAAATTAAGTTTATGCACTTAGTTTCTTACATCGCCTTCAGGACAGTTTTAAAATAGTTCAACATGTATGGGCTTCAGAAAAGTCAAGATTAATAGGGCATTTACACTAGAACTGCTTTAGATAACTTCACATTCTATTTGTCTCGATGAGGAGTGCTTAGTCTTCTCCAACCTAATTGGTGGGTGGTTGTAAAAAAGAACTGGGTGTTAGAGGGTCCTTAACCCAGATAGAATATAAGTCCATTATGGAATCATTTGGCTTTTTAACCAGACCTGCCATTCCTCTTCCTTGATAGATGCTTCATGACCACTTACATCCATGCCTGGTATGTCTTGATTCTATGAATACTACACACATGGGGTCATAAGAGATTAGATTTTCTTTCATTTAATTATGGGGCTAATGGAATTCCTTGGATGAAACAATCATGGATTGCTAACAAGAAATCTCTGATTGGGTTGGTTTGACTACCTTCACAACTAGGTAGACTTAAGGTCTGAATAGCTTGGGATAATGAATCCATGAATTCCTAACCCATCTATCTCTACATGTTTGTGATTTCTTTACTATGTCTTGATATACCCTTTGATCCCTTTACCTTTTGATATACCTGTCGATTCGTCTCGTAGGTAGGCTGCCACCAATTTGGCATACAATGATTTACCCTCAACTCTTATGGCCTACTACAGGCTTCGTAGCATAGAGATGATCCTAATTGAGATGACCTGGTAATTTCATAGGACTTTCATACCAATTAGCTGTCATCCACTTGAGATTTGAGGGACTCACTTTTTGTCTTACGCCTTGATATAGGCTATGAAGCAGCGAGAAGATCCTTTTTGAGATAGCTGTATTTCTTTGATATGTCCTTTCACTTGTATTACAAATAATGTATGAAGAAATCTTCTTTTTGGAAGTATTCTTGAGTAACCTCCAAGATGTAAGTAACGACACATTTTTTTTGTAATCCAAAGGAAAAATAAGGGCCCTCTCGAATCATGCGGAGAACCTTGGTGACTTCCCAAACTATCTGATTATTTGGCTTCAATTTTGTAAAGATATTATTTAGTGTTCCATTCTACTAATTTTATTATTTAGAGCTTACTCTTGCATCATTCCGATCATGCAAATAGTCTAGAAAGATAGGAGGTTTTACGTCGTACCGAACGACAACCTCAGAACCCTAAAGAAATTTAAGAATTCTATTGTACAACATGATTGTGCAAAAACCTAAAGATAAAGTGAGAATTTACCTCGTTATATACATCAAAATCCCTTGGGTTGTGTTTATGCTAAGATAAAATTACATGTAGCTTGACATTTGTTTTAAGGCTTCAGCAAATAGAATATTAATTGTAAGTTTCTTAAAAATTTCTTGAAATTTTGAAAATTGCTTATCAAACTTTTGTTGTTGAAGTTTCTGAGGAAATGGAGGTGGTGGATTTTCTAAATCATTTTTTGGTGGAGAAATAAGTTTTACAAACCTTTTGGAGCGTCCTCTTTTGGTTCTTCAATCTCTTTTTTGTCTACTTCAATATCTTTTTGAACCCTGCCTTCCAACTCACTTCTACTTCTCAGTTGAACGACTTTTACTTGCTCTTTCTTTTTGTTTTTTGGATTTATCTCTATATTACTCGAAAGTATTTTTTTGAATTTTTTACTTAATGAATTGGCCATTTTTCCCAATTTATTCTCAAATTTTCTAATTTTAGCTCCTTGACTTTACAATTAATTTCCCATTTGTAACACCTCTTCTTCTATAGACAACTTCTTCTCCTAAAATTGCGAAGTACTATTAAAAACTGGAGGATAATAGGTCTACAATTCTTATTTCCTTGGTTGTTCCAGTTCCCTAATGAGTTTACTTGGTTGTTCCCCCATTGTTGATTAGTACTGCCCAAATTATTATTATTCTAGTTAAAGTTTGAATGGTTATTCCAACTCAAGTTATAATAATTGGAATATGGGTTATTAGACTTATTTGTGAAATTCAAAGTTTACAATGATGTTTGAGGATATACCATTTAGCCTAATGAATTTTCTTCAATTATGGAAATTGGTTGAGAAAAATTCATTCCAAATTGGTATATCTTCCTTGAAATTATAGCAACTTGATTTGTTAACATTGTGAAAGCATCAAATTCATGAATATTGGATACCTTCTTAGGATTTATCCTCTCAAAAGGATATTGAAATTATTAGTAGCCATTTCTTCAATTAAAGCATAAGCTTCATTAAATTGTTTAGACATGAATGAACCATCAGCAACAACATCGATATGAGATCTAAGAGATCCAACTAATTCATTATAAAAAGTTTGAATTATTAACCTATCTGGAAGCCAATGATGTGGAAGCTTTCTCAAGAGATCTTTAAAATATTCCCATGCTTCATAAATAGATTCCCCTTCAAACTGACAGAAGGATGTAATATCATTTCTATGCTTTGTAGTCTTTGATGATGGAAAATATTTAGCAAGAAACTTTTGTGCTAAATAACCTCAAGTTCTGATAGATCCAAGTGCTAATGAATTTAACCATGTCTTAGCCTTTTCCCTCAATGAGAAAGGAAAAACTCTAAGTCTAATAGCATCATCTAAAACACCATCTTATTTAAATATAACACACAATTCTAGAAAATTGGCAAGATGTAAATTTGGATCCTCAGTTGGTGCTCACCCAAACTGATTACTAGATACCATTTGTATAATAACAGGTTTAAATTCAAATCAATTAGCCACTATAATAAGATTTTGAATACTACCATGAAGTTCATCAACTATAGGGTTAGGATAATCTCTTAAAGGTCTAAATTTTTTATGGATTTCAGAATTTTAATTATTTTGATTTGTCATTTATTGAATATTTTTGTCTTTTTCTGTATTCTTAATTTTTCTGATCATTCTCTTAGTTTTTTTCTAATTCAGAATCGTAAGGTATAAGTCTTTCAGAACCTGAACTACACATACACCATTATAAATCAAAATAAAATAAAATCACACAAAAAAGAACTTATATAAAAACAACACAACAATTTCCCAAAATAAATCTCTCATGTTTAAATAAGACTTAAAAAGGTAAAAATTAGTTTTTCTAAAACTTTTCTTCAAATATTGTTTTGACTACTTTTCCCCGACAATGTTAACGATGCCAAAAACATTGTCCCTGATATTATGCTTATGTTTTATATATGAGTTTATACATTATATTTCCTTTTAATCATATATTTCTTTACAATGACTCCAAAAACTTAATGTTGATGCAAATGAGAGTTTAATTTTTATTATTATAAAATGGGATTATAAGCTAGTATATATATCGTTATCAAGTTATAGAACTTTTTAAATATGCCCTGAGATATCAAACCTATAGGGAGAATGTTAAATATTCTTAATAGAGAAAATAAAAAAAATAACTTTTTACTTTTTAAGGATGATCTTACTCAATTTAAAGATAATATTATAGGAAAGAAAGTTCAATTCTTTTTGGTAATTTTTGCAATTTTAAATGAAAGAAAACAACTAAAATTTAACTAGATTTTGTAAGATGAAAAAAAATGCAAATAAAATATCTTTTTCCTTTTTATGAATTAATAACAAGTCATTGAATTCTATTGTGGAAGTATCTAAAATGTGTTGTGCTAAAAAGAAGCTATTATATTCATTACCCTTACTAGAGATTCCATAAAGAACATAGGTTAATCTAAAGCTTTAGTAATCTTGAAGAAGGGCTAGGCAGGAAAGATACTAGCCCTCACTCTAGAGTTTCCTTTTCTCTCTCGACTTGGGGTTTAACATGACATATCAAGTCATAAATCATTAAATCAAATTGGGGATTTAACCTGTCACTCTAAAGTCCTCTAATTTTACTCCCATCAAAGTATATCTCTCAATTTATTTGCACTTAACCATATGGACTACATTATCACCCATATAATCTCATGTGAATCTTACCAATTATTAACTGAGACAATACCAGACTTGTTCTTACATGTTCTCACAACATATATTGACATCTTAATTGGTCAAATTAAGAAGTAAAAATAGTGCAGGATTTTGAATCATCACAACTTCTTCCAACATTGATTTTCTACACTTCACACAACTTCCATCCAAAAAAAAAAATCAATCCATCATTTTGTGGTCAAAGATAAAGAAAAATACTCAGAATTCATGGCGAAAATACGATCACAACTTGGTTTAAAAGTAGAAATCATAGTGAAAACACAAGAAGCCTTAATTAAAAATCAAACATAGTAACAAATATAAAGACTTATCTGAAAATCCTCTCCACCAAACTCTTGAAGTTCCTTAGAAAACTTTTATTTTCCTTACAATTCTCCTTAAAGGGTGGCACACAACTCTAAGTACTCCAAATCGCTCTTCTAATCCTAATACAATCTATACTAAAGTAAGTAGAGAAGTGGAGTGGTATGATACTTGAAGAACTATCCTACACACTTAACATAAACCACACGCCATCCAACAACAACCAACTACTGATCTTTAACTATTCTTTATATAATTTTCCAATGGGTTGTTTGGTGTCTCTTCAAATTATGTCCATATTCAATGAATCCTCCAAGAGATGTATCAATTGAAGAGAAATTTAAATTAATTATGGCGCTTATACGAAGTTACCCACGTTTGTACCACAGGATGCCTCAAATAACCCTTCAAAATGGTGCCAAAATTATTTAAATTCTCTAAAGTAACTGCCACACTTAAACACTGAGGCTTGGCGCTTAGCTGCTAGCCTTTGGCGTGAGAGTGCCAGGTCTAGGCACTTAGCTGCCACAGATCAATTTTGCACCTTCTTCATTGTGCTCCCAATTTGATTCTTTATCACTCCTTTCATCACATTCATCCATTTAAACATACATTTAAGAAAAGTATACAAAACACCTTCCATTAAAGTGCAATATCATAAAAAAGTGCTATAAAAATGTGTATAAAATTAATGTATATTTTAGGTGTATCAGGAGCAGTATTAAATTTTTGCATATAACAAAAGAAGACTATTAATATCAGTGCTCTCATTCATCACAATGCTCACAGTATTGCTAAGGGTGGAACCACTAGTGGTTTAGGTTATCCAGCCCTAATTTTCCCCTTTTGTGAACAATCAGGAGTAGAGTTTGATAAAGATGAAGAAATGTTATAGCCAAGTAAACCAATTGTTAAACTCACTGTTCACAAATTTGAATCATTTGTTTGATATAAAACTAGAAGTGGAGGTAGTGATAGACCATCTAAATCAGTTGTAGGACCATCTACTTCTAGTACTTATTCACTTGATAATATTATGGAGTAGTTAATGATTCAACAAGTTGATATTGTTACAATGCAGACTAGAATACGTATATTGGAATCAAGGAATTTGTACAATGATGAATATTTGCAGAGAAGAGTTCAGCATGATATTGCATACCAAGAGGCCACAGTTAGACCTTTAAGGTGTGACCACACTATAGAATTTCCTACATACCCCAGTTTTATGAGTTTTGTACAAGATGACTTTGAAGATTAAGAAGAAGAGTTGGAGGAAGATGATGACAGATGAGTTGTTGGGTTTTTATCTGTTCTCATTAGTTTCAGTTTGTTTCATTTTGTTGTTGTTGTTATGATTTGGAATTTGATGTGTATTGTAAGTTGCATTTTTGAACTTATTTATGTGTAGATGTAAATTGTTGATTTTTGTTTTAGTATTATTTTTTTCTTTAATTTACTGATTATGTTTTAAATTCACCTTTTCTTAGCAAATCCTGTTGATATATCAAGTTTTATTTAATGCTTTAAATCTTGTACTTTTTAAATTAGTACATGCAATGTGTCAGAGCCAAGTTACAAGCTCAGAACCCTGTACAAGTTAGTCTTATTGTTATGCAATTTCCTATTTTTTTTTTACCTACATTTTTTATACTGAATGCTTTACTTATTAAATAAAAAATAAAAAATCTATGTTTGGGTGAAAGAGAAATTTCATTAAAAGAAGAAAACCAAACTTTTTTTTGTCCTCCATTAGCTATATTTTTAGAAATTAATTTATCTTGACCTTTGGTATTAGAGGCTAACTTTAGATAACAATATTTTTGTTTTTAAAAATTATAGTAAATATAAGTAAAAATCTTTAATAATGAAGGTCAATTCTAGAGTTAAGATATTTAGTATGAAAGGATAAGACTATGTTCTTTTCTATTTAAGGTAAAGGAAATTGTATTTTGAAGTATTAAGACTCTTAGAGTTTCATATAAGAAGAAAAGACTGAGACTTTAAGAAAATGTTCAAAGATAATATGAAATTATAAAGTGAAGGAGCGTAAGAAGTTTTTAAATTCAAGAAGAGGATAGTGAAGTTCAAAATTAATAAAGGCTATCCAGATATAAAAATCCTCACATGAAAAAAAAAAGAAATGATTGAAAATGATACTAAAGAAAAGAAAAGCAAAAAACCAAGAAAAAATAAAAGAAGAAGGAAAATAAAATAAAAATGTGTGAGGAGAAGCTTAAGGAGATGCCTAACAAAAAAGTGGCTTCACTTGAATCAACTTAAGGAAAAAGGCTTTATTACATTTTCTAAAATTGTATTTGAGTGTTAGCATCCTTACCAGTAAATTTCTCACGAATTTGTTTTTCATATGGACATTATATGTTTATTTAATATGACAAATTACAATTCTTCTTGAAATGAATAGAAAATTAGAAATTTTAGAGATAACTACTAGTTGTTCCCATCGTTTTAGTTTTAATCTAAGTTATTAAAAGTTTTTCTTAAGTTATACTATTATATTTATTAAACCAAATTATAGAAATTTGTAAGTTTAAATCTCTACCATAAGTCATATTTTTATGTAGTAAAATAGTTACTTGAGGACAAGTAACATTTAAGTTTGGGGGATTAAATACACCAAAAAAATGTACAATTTTATTGTACATTTTATGCTTTAATTTTTTGATTTTGCACTTCAAAAAAAAGTATCTTCATGTTTTATTGCAGGTATATTGATTTTAGGCATTTGGAGAAAAAATGAGTAAAAAGGAAGAAACTTAGAGTCATAATGCAGATTTTCATCATACCGGCACTAAAGGGGCTAGATTACAGAGAAGAGGAACCGAAGGCACCAGAATCCAAATAGGAGTGGTGAACTCTAGCAAACAGGCACCAGAGGAGCCAAACATTGATTTAGATGATTTTTTGTGGTTTTTGACTATTTTTGAGATGTTATAGAAGGCTCCAAGTATTCAAGCGCCCCATGGAGTGGTTCAACGCATCTAGACACTTAAGGAAGGCTCTTGAATGGCCACTCTTATGAATTCTTGGAGTTTCTGGAGTGTGGGAGTGTGGGAGTGTGGGTCTTGTGTGTTGTGGAGTCTTTGGAGAAGGAAGTGAAGTCTTATCCTGTCTTGGTGGAGTAGAGTGTGGAGAGAGTATTTTCTTATAGAGTTGTAAGAGGAAAGGGAAGGTGAGAGATTTATTCTTCATTACACTTCTAAGAGAGAATTAAGTGTGATTGTAAAGAGAGAATGTACTTCAAGGGTTGTTTTTATATATAAAATCCTTTTTTTTTTTATCTTCCTCATGAATTCTAAGTAGTCTTTTTTTCCTTCTCACTACAATGAGATATGATTTTGTGAAGAATTAATATTGATGTGCAAGATTTTAAATGTCAATAAATTATGATGATTCAAACTCTGATTTTCTTTTACTTTTTGATCTAGTCAATTGAAATGTTAAAATTTGTTGAGAAGCATAAGGTCCAAAAGGGCTATGCTTTCTATAATAAGGTGAGAGTCACATTTAATTTCATGTATGAGAATGTAGTCCATGGGGTTGAGTACAAATAAATAAGGAAAAATATATTGATGGGCATAGAACTGGAAATTTTAGGGTGACAGACTTGTCGACATATTTTTAGGTTAAGTGTTTTCAAAAGGGGTCGCCTACAGAAATTGTCGGTGAATTTTCATATTTTAAATTTAATTTATATATAATTTAGAAAGTAACATTTGATTTTGAAAATAATTTTAAGTTTGAAAATTTTAAGATATGAAATCAAACCGATCTCACATCTCGAATAATTCATATAAACGAGCATCACACCACAAACCATGTATCAATCCCGAAGAAAAGATACACTGCTTGATGGTGGGGCTTGATTAATTAAACTAGAAGATTTGTGACATCCGTTTGGTATGTGAAACAATTTTATAAGCCGACAACTTCCCCTACTTAATATAAAGAAATTAAACAGGGTTTATATTACCTGGGTTTTTAAAGTTCCCTATACGGGCAAGCCCTTATAGTTAATTACATCTTAAATGACGGGAATCATTTAAGAAAACTCTCGATAATGATTAGTGGTTTTGCTCTCAAGAATTTCAAAGTTTAAGGTTTTCGAATAATTGGACTTTGGAGTTTCAAAAGAGAATAGCTCAAATTTAGAACAGTTGTTTTGAGAATCCAATGGAAATAAAAGTAAGAGAAGCTGAGGATCCAAGAGGAATCTTGGCAACTTCCCAAACTATCCTATTTTTTGGCTTCAATTTGGGAAAATTATTTAATGTTTCAATTCTGCCAATTTTAATTAATTAAGAATTATATTTGTATGATATAATCACACAATTAGCCTCGAAGATGTGAGGGTTTATGTCGTACCAAATAACTACCTCAGAATCCTAAGACCGGTTAGGACTTAATTTGCATAAAATGATTATGCAAGTGCCTAAATAAAAGGTTGAGGATTTATGTTGCACTTGGCAAACTACCTCGAAATCCTATGGCTTGGTTATTTAATTCTAGCTGAAGAAGACACAAGTTTTGTTGACGACGATGGCCATGCTGCCCTCTATGCTCCAAGCTCCTTGTTGTTGCAGAGGTTTGGTTTTAGAAGGTGAAAATCAGGAGATAAGAAAAGTGTTTTGGTTTAGAAATCTTAAAATTCAAATGTTTTTAACATCTTAATTAAAATAAATCTTAAAGTTGATTAAACAGAACTGATTAAGATCCCACGGTTCCGTCATCCCGACACCGTTATTTTCATCGGATTCACTTAGTCTAGATGAATTTGCTAAACTCAATTGAATGAGTTCCACACTTCATTTAGACCGTGGAAAATACTGTTAGCAACACTTGGGTTACATCATTCGAGGTATTCCTGATCATCCAATGAGACGTTTTAGTTTAGTTGTAACTGTACTTTTGTTGTTATATTTGTGATTAAATTTTGAGTTGTTTATATTTTTTGAATGTTGTGGCGGTGGATTTTATCTTTTTGTGATTTTTAATTTAGTTTTGAGTTTCAGTTTTGTGGCTATTCTAAAAGTTTTAGTTTTCATGCAGGGTGACATTCTTGTTTAACATGCAAGAAAGGTAAAGTGCAGTACAGGAAAATAAATTGCAATAAAATAAAAGCGTACCTGGAGGGTCTTCTCGTCATTCCAAGCTGCACTTAAAACACATGTTAAAACATTTAAATATTTATAACGAGTACCTATGAAAAGCTAATGGGAAGGTTCTGGTTGTCTACCAAAATACTAATCCTATTTCTGGTCAATTTCTATGATGTCTAGGATTCTGTCTTTTATGGATGATTTTCTTCACCAAAGAACAATTAAATTCAATTGTTCTTCTAAAACATCTCATCATTTTAAGAAAGTGCTTAGGACGAGTCCTAAACATCTTTTCAATACTTCTGAGATTATTTTGATTCTAAATGAATTTCTTTGTTTAAGTGAATCAATCATCCAAGAATTTAATTAAGTTTTGTTTCTTGCTCAGTGAATTAGGATTTTTGATTATCCTATGAGTGAAGTGACATTTCACTTGATGCTTTACTTAAGAGTTATAATAATGATAACCTTTAAGGGCAAATTAATTTATTAAATATTTTATTGATTTAAAATTGGAATTCGTGATTTAAAGTGATTTAATTTTGTTATAAAATTTTAATAATTTAAGTTTGGAATAGTGTTCAAGTTGTTTTATTCTTAAGTGTTTTAAACCATTTGAATTAAAAGAGGAGTTTAAATTATTTAATTTAGACTTTGATGATTTAATTTTTTTAATTTAATTGCAATATTCTAGATTAACTTTTAATTGGCTTGATTTTCTTTTTATTTTTTTAATTAAGAATTTATTTTTGTAAAATTAATTTTTAATTTGTTTTCAAGTGATTTTTGAAATTAATAATTTTTTCTGTTTTAAATTTATTTCAATTTAATTATCAAATTATTTAATGTTTTAAGTTTTAATTTAGTTAAGGTTCACTTTTCTTTTAATTATTTAATTATTAATTTCAATTATCACTTTAAATTTAATTAAAAGTTAAATATAATTTGAGTGATTCATTTAGGGATTTTAGTTTAAGTTATTATAGTCTTTCTAAATTATACCCTATTTTAATAATCCAAATTTTAACTTATTCTTCCAAAATTTAAATTATTTAATTAATTAAGGTTTACTTTAAATATTTTCAAGATGAATAATGGGTTTTTACCCTTTAATTCCCTAGGTTTCAATCTTCTAATGAAAATTTAAGATTATATATTTTACCCTCCCTTTGATTAGACCTAAATATTAATTAGGCTTAAAATCCTTTAATTACCTTTATGCCCCTTTACACTTATTTATTTCATAACTCACTAAATTGAGCTAAAATGAACTTGAAATTTTTATATCAATTTACTCATATGTCAATTAAGACATTAGAAGAGAAAATATGATTTTTCTGAATTTAATTTAATTTGTATAATTATTTTTGTGAAAAATAGAAATTTTCAATGGAAATTCAACAACATGACCAAGATAAGGTTTGTCCTTAAGAAAATTAGGGGATGTTCCTAATGCCTGGAGGACCACTTGGACCAATTTTAGTGATTTTTTGGATTATATTTTATTTATTATAATTATTTTGAGTTTTAGAGTGTTAATTAATTATAAAATAATATAAAGGTTAAAAATTAAGTTTTATATTTTTCCTAAATCTCTCTGACCTCAAGGAGTTCAGAGAAACAAATTTTATAATTTTCTTATTTTTCTTTGATATATTAGAATTAATTTATTGAAAAGATTGGAAAATTCTTTTTTTAATTCAAAAATTGTTTTATGCATTTAAAATTCAATATCTTTACTTTGAGACTTGGGAAAAATATTTGGTTTGTTCCTAAGTGATTAGGAGTCAAAATATGACATTTTTATGATTTTTAATATTTTTGTGATTTTTATTATTTTTTAATTATTTAAAATATTAAAATATGGTGAAAAATGAAGATTTTTAGAAAATTTTAATTTTCTAAGACTCCCCTAATATCAGAGAGGCCCCAAAACCAATTTGGTGAATTTTTAAAGTGTATTTTTGGAGTTATGAATTTTTAAAGTTTAATTTTCGTTATGTGACTTAATTAATCCGTTTAGTAGGGTCAAACATTTCCAATTGATTCCAAATTTTTATTTGAGGTTCCTCTGATCCTAAAGATCAGTGGAGAATTATTTTCTAGTTCTCTTGATTTGTGGTTAACCCAAATTAATTAAAATTCAGTTTTGAGTGATAAGGCCAATTAGGGTTATTCTTAATGAATTAACTCAAAATATAAATATCCTAGGGTCCTCTGGTCCTAAGAAACTTCCCCAAAATTTCTTAGAATTTTCTAAACAATATGCTAATTAATGGTATTAAAATACCAAAAATAGTGAAATAAACTTGAAAAAGACATAACTTTCCATAGAGATGGCCTCTGACCTTGAAAAAATCAGGAAATGTTCCCAAGATCAGAGACTTCAAAAGCCCTATGGTCTCATGCCATGGTGAATTGTCTATGCAAATGGAGAATCAAAATACTGAAATGAGTAAATAATTAATTAAAAATAAATACTCATCAAAATAACTTGATTTCTTTTCCACATTATTCTCCTCTGTTCACTAAGCAAGAGGGTATTTTTATTTTATATTTCTGATTTTTCTACACAAAGATATAGATTTTCTAAGTTCTAGGTATTTAAATAAATAGTAAAATCCTATTTATCTACTTATCCGACTCAGCGCCACGTCAACCTACGGCGGATCGAAAGACCACGTGGCGCGCTCCTATTTGACACCGCCATCTGAGTCTGCCGCCATGCGTCCCATGGTTCCGCTCCTTCCTCTGATCCGACACAATCTGAGTCGTTTAACCGATACACGCTCGATCGGACGGCGCCTGGTCATCGTCCATGACTGGTGTGCACTCGTGACCGTCCACACTAAAACCCTAAGAAATCTCTCATTTCTCAACGGATTTTTGTGTTCTTATGCTCTATGGATTCGTCTTGAGGAGACGAACATATCCATATTGTTTACATGTTATGAAATTAAGTAAATAAAAATAGAGAATCTCTGGAAGCTCGAGAGGAAGGAGAGGTCTATACCTTGGCTCTGAGAAGTAAAGCTTCAATCAGAGAGTTGTGGCACCTTCGATTGCACCCAAGGAAGCTCCAGATGAAGTCTCTGGCTCTGGGGAATTGCCTAGGTACAACTTCCACCAAGCCCGATTTCAAAGCTTGGCCGATAGAGAGAATGGCTGGCCTGGTGAGGGGGCTTCCACTAGGGAACACGTTCTCTTGGTCCTATGCAGGTGTGTGTGAGTTTAATTTTATTTTGGTGGAGGTTTCAGAGATGTCCTGGTTCTGGGCTGAGAATTGAGCTCTAAAATTGAGCTCAATCAATGGGGTTTAAGGTAGGAGAATAGTGGGGATCAATTGCTCTAGGTTAGGAGAAGGTACTAGAGCAATTTTGGCAGAGTTTTGTTTAGGTCTGGTTCATCTCGTTGTTTGGCCGAGAGGGTGGTGGGTTTAAATAGGCATGGCTGGAGGGCCTACCAGGGGGGAGGGGGAGTTGAGGCTTGGGATCAGCTGCTCTGGTGAGGAGAAGAAAAGCCATGGTGCCCAATTGAGTTGGGACAGCTCAACAAGGAGGAATTGAATTTCTGAATTAAATGGGTGCTCTCGGCCTGGTGTTTTCCAGAGAATGTGGTGGTTGGCCGGCCAGGCATTGGTCTCCCTCAGGGTCAAGGAGGTCAGGGCTGGGGTTTGGTGAGTTCAATTGGCATTGGCCATGTGTAAATGGTTTGATTTAAATGGAATTGGGGAGGAGATAATTTTGGTTCCAAATGGGTCTAAGTCATGGATTTAGGTTTGGTTCACCCTCCAAGGCCTAATTTTTCGGCTGAGGGAATCAGGTAAGTCATTTAGCTTAGTGGGGAGTAGTCACCATCTATGTACATTTAGGTTTAATCAAGGTTTAGAAGAGTCATGAAAAGGCTTAATCACCCTTAAGGGAATCGTTAAAGGACACCCTACTTTTGCCATAAATGACATGGTGATGTGTAAAGTGGCTTCCATGGCTTGCCTATGGCTTGTGCATGGCTTCATGGCTCCATTTGGCTTGGGCCAAAGCTTTGTCAATTTCATGGAAGAGGATTTTATGAATTTTGGCATTTTGGTGGAAATTTGGATGAAGCATGATTTGGAATGGTTTAATGTTGATTTTGAAACTTAGGGGTGATTTCAATAAAAGGTATGTTGAAAAGAAATTGCCATGTGGGCTTTAGAGTCAATTTTGGGCTTTAAGGATTTGGTGAAAATGGGCTTTTAGAATGGTTTAAGAATGTGGGCCCTTTAGGTATGAAAAAAAATTGGTGGATGGAAATTTTGTGAAGGATTGCGCCAATAAAATGTTGGGTTTAGTTTATGGATGTGTCATGAATATTTTAGAAAAGATTTGGTATCATTTAGAGTGGAATTGGATTTAATTTGGGCTTTTTTTTGGTGAAGGGGCCAAAGTGGGTCAAATTGGGCTAACTTGGGCTAAGGTTAGATTTGATATAAAATTAATGTTGAGAAATGTTTATGGGAGTTTCATTAAGAGTTTTCAACTTTGGTTGGGCTTTGATTTTGGGATTTGGGCCTATTTGAGTTCATGGTGGGTTTAGGCCAAAAATGGGGATTTTGGTTTTGTGTTATGTTTGGGTGGAGTTTAGGTTCAAATTTGGGGCAAATATTGTTAGTGTTTTGTTTTTGGGGATATTGGGAAGGTTTTAGAAAATATTTGGGGCCAATTGGGGTTGAATTGGGTTGGTTTGGGCTAGGTTTAGGTCATGGGCTAAAATTGGGCCTTAGGCTTTAAATTGAAATTGGATCCAAATGTCAATCAAATTGGGCTTGGATTTGGTCTAAATTGATATTAGGGATATTTAATTGAATTTTAGAATTTGATTGGATCAAAATTGAGGTCAATTGGGTTAATTTAGTTAGACATTGGGTCCACTTGGGTTAAAAATGGGTCAAATTGGGGGTTTTGGTAAAATTGGGTTAAATTGACAAAATTGTCCTATGGTGTAGTTGAACAAAATGAAATAGGGATTATTTGAGATTTTTGGGAATTTTTTGGGAATTTTTGTAATTTATGGATTTTTTGGTTAAGAAGGGCATTTTGGGTATTTGGAGGGTATTGGGGGGTAATTTTGGAAAGTTTGGTATATCTGGCCATGGGTGATCAATTTGAATGGTGGGAAATGTTTAGGATTAATTTTAAGGAATTTTGGGAAATTTAGGTAATTTTGTAAAATTTGGGTAGCTTCAAGGACATTTGGTAGGTTTAGTGGGTGTAGGGCTCTTGGGGTCAAAAATTGAAATTTTGGAAAAAAAAAAGATTGATTAAGTTTGAATAGAATGGAATCACGTTGGTTGAGCCATGAAGCCATATCAAGCCCATTAGAGCCTTTAGAGGACTCATGTGAGATATTCACTATGTTGTTCCTAACCCTCCTAGCCAAGGGCCTAGGGGTTAAGGTCCATCCATATGAATTACCTACACGAGTCAGGAAGTCAAGCTAGGTATGAATGGTTTTAGGATTTCGAATGTGTGTGAAATTGCAATGTGTGCAAGTCAACCCTCACCAGACCAAGCCACCCAGGGTAGTCCTAAGGCAAAATAGTCATATAGGGAACTCATCCTCTAAACCTCCACATTTGATCTTAACCCTCCAAGAGACTTAGGGGTTTACAATCAAACTTATGGGGTTTGTAGAGAGTTAAGAGGTGTTTAAATTTCTAAGTGGTAGGTCCAATTTCTAGTCCTCTATGATAGTCAAAGGGAAAGCCTAAGGCTAGATCCTAAGTACTAAGGATAGAGAAGAGAAAAGACCTCATCAAAAATGACCCGCTTTAGAGTTGGAAAGGAAGAGAAAGTCTCGTAAGACTTCTCGACCCGAAGGACCGCTCCTAAGCTAACACCTATTGGGGGTCTACCCCACCTCTTAGAGGTAAAAGGATTTCAGAACCTCTCTTTTTAGGGGTGTCTAAACAGTGGCTCTGAAATCTGAGTAAAGTTGACTATACTTCTTCAAGATAGAAATGAACGTGGTATGTCAACGGAATAATGATAGTTTTGGTCCACTAGGGATATGGACTCACTATCGATTTATGAAAGCAAAACTATCTGATCAGGATGGAGAGAAGAACTAGTCTACAGTGGAGTCACCAGAAATTGTCGGCATATATTTAGGTTAAGTGTTTTCAAAAGGCGTCGCCTACAGAAATTGTCAGCGAATTTTCATATTTTAAATTTAATTTATATATAATTTGGAAAGTAGCATTACATTTTGAAAATAATTTTATGTTTGAAAATTTTAAGATATGAAATCAAACCAATCTCACATACCGAATAGTTCATATAAACGAGCATCACACCACAAACCATGTATCAATCCCAACGAATAGACACACTGCTTGATGATGAGGCTCGATTAAATAAATTAGGAGATTTGTGACATCTGTTTGGTCTGCGAACCAATTTTATCAGCCGACAAGTTCCCTTGCTTAATATAAAGAAATTAAATAGGGTTTATATTACCTGGGTTCTTAAAGTTCCTTATAAGGGAAAGCCCCTATAGTTAATTACATCTTAAATGACGGGAATCATTTAAGAAAACTCTCGATAATGATCAGTGGTTTTGCTCTCAAGAATTTCAAAGTTTAAGATTTTCAAACAATTGAACTTTGGAATTTCAAAAGAGAATAGCTCAAATTTGGAACAATTGTTTTGAGAATCCAATGGAAAGAAAAGTAGGAGAAGCTGAGGATCCAAGAGGAATCTTGGCAACTTCCCAAACTATCCTATTGTTTGGCTTCAATTTGGGAAAATTATTTAATGTTTTAATCCTGCCAATTTTAATTAATTAAGACTTATATTTGTATGATATAATCACACAAATAGTCTCGAAGATGCGAGGGTTTATGTCGTACCAAACAACTACCTCGGAATCCTAAGACTGGTTAGGACTTAATTTGCATAAAATGATTATGCAAGTGCCTAACGAAAAGATTGAGAATTTATGTTGCACTAGGAAAACTACTTCGAAATCCTATGGCTTGGTTATTTAATTCTAAGAATGGTTTAGCTGAAGAAGACATAAGTTTTGCTGATGACAATGGCCGTGCTGCCCTCTATGCTCTAAGGTCCTTGTTGTTGCAGAGGTTTAGTTTTAGAAGGTGAAAATCAAGAGATGAGAAAAGTGTTTTGGTTTAGAAATCTTAAAATTCAAAAGTTTTTAACGTCTTAATTAAAACAAATCTTAAAGTTGATTAAATAGAACCGATTAAGATCCCACGTTTCCGTCATCCCGGCACCGTTATTTTCATCGGATTCACTTAGTACAGATGAATTTGTTAAACTCAACTAAATGAGTTCCACACTTTCATTTAGACCGTGGGAAATCCCATTAGCAACACGTGGGTTACATCATCCGAGGTATTCCCGATCATCCAACGAGACGTTTTAGTTTAGTTGTAGTTGTAGTTTTGTTGTTCTTATTGTGATTAAATTTTGAGTTGTTTTATATTTTTTTAATGTTGTGACGGTGGATTTTATCTTGTTGTGATTTTTAATTTAGTTTTGGGTTTCAATTTTGTGGTTATCCTAAAGGTTTCAGTTTTCATCTAGGGTGTCATTCTTGTTTAACATGAAAGAAAGGTAAAGTGCAGTACAGGAAAATAAATTGCAATAAAATAAAAGCGTACCTGGAGGGTCTTCTCGTCATTCCAAGCTACACTTAAAACACATGTTAAAACATTTAAATATTTACAACAAGTACCTAGGTAAAGCTAATGGGAAGGTTCTGGTTGTCTACCAAAATCCTAATCCTATTTCTAGTCAATTTCTATGACGTCTAGGTTTATATGTTTTATGGATGATTTTCTTCACCAAAGAACAATTAAATTCAATTTTTCTTCTAAAACATCTCATCATATTGAGAAAGTGCTTTGTCGGCATATTTTTAGGTTATGTGTTTTGAAAAGGGGATCGCCTACAGAAATTGTCAGCGAATTTTCATATTTTAAATTTAATTTAAATATATATATAGTTTAAAAGATAACATTTGATTTTGAAAGTAATTTAAGTTTAAAAGCTTTAAGATATGAAATCAAACCGATCTCACATCCCAAATAGTTTATATAAACGAGCACCGCACTACAAACCGTGTATATATCCCGAAGAATGAGACACTTCGCTTGATGATGGGGCTCGATTAAATAAACTAGAAGATTTGTGACATCCATTTGGTCCGCGAACCAATTTTATAAGTCGACAAGTTCCCCTGCTTAATATAAAGGAATTAAGCGGGGTTTATATTACTCAGGTTCTTAAAGTTCCCTATAAGGGCAAGCCCCTATAGTTAATTACATCTTAAATGACGGGAATCATTTAAGAAAACTCTCGATAATGATCAGTGGTTACGCTCTCAAGAATTTCGAAGTTTAAGGTTTTCAAAGGATTGGATTTTGGAAATTTCAATTAGGAATAGATCAAATTTGGAACAGTTAAGTTCAAGAGTTCAAAGAAAGAGAAGTAGGAGAAGCTGAAGATCCAAGAAAAATCTTGGCAACTTCCAAAACTATCCTATTGTTTAGCTTCATTTTGAGAGTATTATTCAATGTTTCTATCCTGCCAATTTTAATTAATTAGGACTTATATTTACATGACATGATCATACAACTAGCGTTGAATATGTGAGGGCTTATGTCGTACCAAACAACTACCTCGGAACCCTAAGACCGGTTAGAACTTAATTTGCATAACATGACTATGCAAATGCCTAACTAAGAGCTGAGGAATTATGTTGCACTAAACAAACTACATCGAAGTCCTATGGCTTTGTTATTTAAAACTAAAGAAAGTTTTGCTGATGTGGAGTTGTTTTGCTGACGAAGATGGCCGTGCTGCCCACCATGCTCCAAGCTCCTTATTGTTGCAGAGGTTTAGTTTTAGAAGGTGAAAATCAAGAGATGAGAAAAGTGTTTTGGTTTAGAGAAATCTTAAAGTCCAAATGCATTTAATGTTTTAATTAAAACAAATCTTAAAGTTGGTTAAATAGAATCGATTAAGATCCCACGGTTCCGTCATCCCGGCACCGTTATTTTCATCGAATTCACTTAGTCCAAATGAATTTGCTAAACTCAACTGAATGAGTTCCACACTTTCATTTAGACCGTGGGAAATCCAATTAGCAACACGTGGGTTACATCATCCGAGGTATTCCTGATCATTCAATGAGACGTTTTAATTTAGTTGTAGTTGTGGTTTTGTTGTTCTGTTTGTGATTAAATTTTGAGTTATTTTATATTTTTGAATGTTGTGGCGGTGAATTTTATCTTGCAATGACTTTTAATTTAGTTTTGGTTTCAGTTTATGGACTATCCTAAAGGTTTTGGTTTTCATGCAACAGTTTTATTTAACATGCAAGAAAAGTAAAGTACATTGCATGTAAGTAAATAGCAATAAAGTAAATTGCAATAAAGTGAATTGCAATAAAATAAAAGCATACCTGGAGGGTCTTCCCGTCATCCCAAGCTGCACTTAAAACACATGTTAAGACATTTAAATGTTTCAACAAGTACCTAGGTAAAGCTAAGGGAAAGGTTTTGGTTGTCTACCAAAGTCATAATCCTATAGCTAGTCATCTCCTATGACGTCTAGGTTCTTGTGTTTTGGTTTAAGGATGATTTTCTTCACCAAAGAACAATTAAGTTCAATTGTTCTTATAAACATCCAATCATATTGAGGAAGTGCTTAAGACGAGTCTTAAACATCTTTTTAATACCTCTAGGATTGTTTTAAGTCCAAGAGAATTTAATTATACGAGTGAATTAATCATCCCGGGGTTTAGGTTTTGTTCTCTTGCTCAGTGAACTAGGACTTTTGAATATCCTATAAGTGAAGTAACACTTCACTTGATACCTCATTTAAGAGTTACAATAATAAGAGCTTTAAAAGGGCAAATCAAATTATTAAGTATTTTAATAATTTAAACTTAATGATTTAATTTCAATTTTGATTTAATTACAGAAATTAGTTTAAGTTTGGAATAGTCTTCAAGTTATTTTAGATTTGATTCTTAACGATTTCATTTAGGTTTGTTATTAAATGATTTTTGATTTAATTTAATTCAATTCAATTTTAACTTAATTTGATTTGATTTTGATTTTAATTCAATTTGGTTTAATTTAAATTAATTTAACTTAATTTAATTCAATTTAATTTAATTTCAATTTAAATTTAATCTGATTTTAACTTAAATTTAATTTTTAATTTAATTTACTTAATTTAATTTAATTTAGTTTAGTTTTAATTTAATTTTAATTTAATTTAATTTCAATTTATTTTTAATCTTAATCTAATTTAATTTAGTTTTAATTTTAATTTAATTTAATTTAAATTTAATTTTAATTTACTTTAATTTAGTTTAGTTTAATTTTAATATAATTTTAATTTAATTTTAATTTAATTTTAATTTAATTTAATTTAATTTTTGTTTTAATTATTAATTGAGATTATTCTTTTAATTTTTTTTAATTAAGAATTAAGTATTATTGAAGTTATTTATTTAGGTATTTTTAAATTAAAGAATAAATGTCCTCTTAATAATATCCCTACTTTAATAATTCTAATTTCTATTATTCTTCCAAAATTTCAATTAATTAATTAATTAAAGTTTTATTTTAATTATATTTGAAATGGTTAGTAGGTTTCTAGCCTCAATCGTTTAAGTTTCAATCATCCAAAATCAGTTTAAAATCAAATATTTTACCCTCCCCTTTTTGATTAATTCTAAAATTGAAATTAAGGGTTGAAATTTTTAATTACCCTTTTGCCCTTCGAAGCTTAATAATTACTATAACTCATTAAACTAAGCTCAAATGAACTTGAAATTTTTATGTAACCTCACTCACATGTCAATTAAGACATTAGAGGAGAAAATGTGATTTTTCCGTATTTAAATATTTATGTAATTATTTCTAATAGAAAATAGGGGTTTTCGAGGAAAATTCAATAACATGACCGAGGAAATGTTTACGTCCTTAAGAAAATTATGGGATGTCCCTAATGACCAGAGGACCACTTGGACCAACTTTTGGTGATTTTTTGAATTATATTTTATTTATTAGAATTATTTTGAGTTTTGGAGTATTAATAAATTTAAAAAATAAATAAATGTTGAAGAATGGATTTTTTATTTTTTAATAATCCCTCTGATCTCAGGGAATTCAGAGAACCAAATTTTATATTTTTCTGATTTTTTTTTTGATTTATTAGAATTATTTTAGTGGAAATGTTAAAGAAAAAAATTTTTTAATTCAAAAATTGTTTTAAGCCTTTAAAATTTAATATCTTACCCTAGATACTTAGAAAAAATATTTGGTTTGTTCCTAGGTGATTAGAATTCAAAATGTGTCATTTTGGTGATTTTTAATATTTTTTATGATTTTTATTATTTTTTAATTATTAAAAATATTAAAATAATGATAAAAATCAACTTTTTTCAGAAAATTACAATTTTAATTTTCCTAAGTTTCCCTGAGGTCAAAGAAGCCTCAAAACCATTTTTTGTTAATTTTTTAAAAGTATCTTGTGAGTTATGAATTTTTAAAGTTTAATTTTATCCATTTTGCTTAAGAGGCTTAATCAACCCATTTGGTGGGGTTAATCAAGTCCAATTGACTTCAAATTTTTATGTGATGTTCCTCTGATCCTAAAGATCAGTGGAGAATTGTTTTCAAGTTAATTTGATGTGTAGTTAACCCTAATAAATTAAAGTTCAATTTTGGGTGTTTAGGCCAATTAGGGTTTTTCCATGTGAATTAACTCAAAACCTATTTTTCCTAGGTTCCTCTTGTCATAAGAAACATCACCAAATTTTCTTAGAATTTATTTCTTAACATGCTAATTATTGGAATTAAAATACTCAAAACAGTAACATGAATTTGGAAAATCAATAACTTCTAACAGGGATGGACTCTGACATTGGAAACTTCAGGGAATGTTCCTTAGATCAAAGGCTTCAAAAGCCCTATGGTCTCATGCCATGGTGAATTTCTTGCAAGTGGAGAATTAAAATACCACAGAGAGTAAATAAATCATTAAAAATAAAATACTTAATGAAATGACTTGATTTCTTTTCCACATTATTCTCCTCTGTTCACTGAGCAAGAGAGTATTTTTATTTTATTTTTACGATTTTTCTACACAAAGTTAAGCATTTTTGAAGTTTTGGGTATTTAATAAATAAAAAAATTCCCTATTTATCTACTTATCCACGCGGCGCCGCGTCAACCTTAGCCTCCCTGAAAGGCCACGTGGCGTCTTCTGGTTTGGTGCCGCCATCTGACTAGGATGCCACGCAGCCCGCTCTATCTTCCCGTCTCCTCATACGGCTTAATCTGGACCGTCCACCCGTTCGTGTATCAAATGGACGGCATCCGATCGTCGTCCCCAAGCCTCCTAGCTCGAGAACCGCTCATCTTCCAGGCTTAATATCTCCCTCGATAATTAACTAATTTCTACATTCTTATGCTCTATGGATTTGTCTTGAAGAGACGAACACGTCCATACAATTTATGTGGCATGAAATTATGGCAATAGAAATGGAGAATTCATGGAAGCTCGGGAAGAAGAGAGAGCTCATACCTTTGCTCAGAGAAGTGTGGCTTCGACCTGAGAGTTGTGTCACCTTCGATTGAGTCCAAGTAAGCTCTAGATGAAGTCTTTGGCCTTGGGGAATTGCCTAGACTTGATTTCCACCAGACTCGATCATAACCTTTGGAGGCTAGAGCAGATGAGTGGCCTAGAGAGGGGGCTTTCACTGGGGAACTCCTTCTCTTGGTCTTGTGTAGGTGTGGGTGAGTTTAGTTTGATTTTGGTGGAGAATTGGGAGATGTCCTGGTTTTAGGTGAAATTTTGGCTGAGAAATTGGGCTCTGTTGATGGGGATTAGGGCAAATTGTTACTGGGGATCAATTGCTCTAAATGTGGAGGATGATCTGGAACAATTTTGGCAGAGTTTCTGTATGGTTGTTGTGCAACTCCTCTCATGGCCGAGAGGGGGTGGTGCTTAAATAGAGTTGGCTAGAGGGCCTCCCAGGGGAGTTAATGGCACGGATCGATGCGTGCAGGCGAGGGAAGAACGAGCTCCAATGGCCACTGGGCATGGGGCGGCTCGGCGAAGGGAGAATTTCGATGTTTGGCTCCTTCCGAGGTCTCGGCCATGGTGTTTTTCGGCGGGCTGTGGTGGGTGGCCGGCCGAGCATGGGTCACCCTCGAGGTCGGGGAGGTTAGGGGTTGAATTTGGTGAAGTCGGTGGGGTTTGACATGTGTAAAGGGCTTGATTTAAGTGGAATGGGGCAAGAGTGTATTTTGGCTATGTTTGGTCAAATACATGGATTGGGCTAGGTGCACCTCCCAATAGCTAATTTGGGTGAAGAGAAAGTCATTTGGTTCGGCTTAATTTGTGGGGTGAAGTCACCATCCAAGTACAATTAGGCTTAAGCATGAATTAGGGGAGACATGGGAGTGGTTAATCACTCTAAGGGAATATGGAAAGGACCTCCTCCTTTTGCCCAAGATAGCATGGTGACATGTAAAGGGGCTTTCATGGCTTCCATGTGGCTCATGCATGGCTTCATGGCTTGCCAATGGCTTGCACATAGGTTGGCTTACTTGTATGAAAATGGATTTTGGCATTTTTGATAAATGTATGAGAGGTTAAAATGAAGCTTGATTTAGAATAAATTGATATTTTCTTGGAACTTTAGGGATGGTTTTAATTGATGTCATGATGAAGAAGAGTGTCATATGGGCTTTGTATGAATTTTTGGGCTTTTGGAATTGGTTAGGAATGGGCTTTTAAATGATTTAAATCGGTGGGCTTTTAGGTTTTGAAAACAAACTTGTGGATGGGAGTTTTGTAAAAGATTACGCCAAGAAATTGTTGAGTTTAGTTTAGGGATGTGTCATGAGTGATTTGAAATCAATTTGGAGTGATTTGGAGTTGAATTGGGTTGAATTTGGGTTTCTTTGGTAAAGGGGCCCAAGTGGGTCAATATGGGCTAACTTGGACTTAGATTGGGCTAATGTTGGATTTGATGTAAAATTAATGTTGAGAAATATTTATGTGAATATTATGAAGAGTTTTCACCTTTGGTTGGGGCTCAATTTTAGGACTTGGGCCCATTTGGGTTACGTTTGGGTTTAGGTCAATTTATGGGATTTTGGGTTTGGGTTGAATTTGAGTAAGGTTTGGGTCTAAATTTTGGGCAAACTATGTTAGTGTTTTGTTTATGGAGGTGTTAGGGAAGGTTTAGAAATGGTTTGGGGTCAATTGGGTTGGAATTGGGTTGGTTTGGGCTAAGTTTGGGTTATGGCTCAAAATTAGGCTTTAAGCTTAAAAATGAAATTGAATTCAAATGTCAATCGAGTTGGGCTTAGATTTGGTCTAGATTGATATTGGGGATATTGCGTTGAAGTTTGGAATTGAATTGGACCAAAATTGAGGTCAATTGGGGTGATTTGGTTTGACATTGGGTTCATTTGGGTTTAAAATGGGCTAAATTGGGGGTTTTGGTAAACGTGGGGTAAATTGGCAACTTTGGCCTATGGTGTAGTTGAACAAAATGAAATTGGGAATATTTGGGATTTTCTGAAATTTTCTGGGAATTTTTGGAATATTTGGATTTTTGGGTCAAGAGGGGCATTTTGGTAATTTGGAGGGTATTGGGGGTATTTTTTGAAATTTTGGTATTTTTGGCTGTAAATGATCAATTTGTATGGTGGGGAAATGTTAAAGGTTAATTTTGGAAAAAATTTTTGGGTTATTTGAAAATTTTGGTTGTTTTGAGTAGTTTCAAGGCTTTTTATTAGGTTTGGTGGGTCCGGGGCCCTTGGGACAAAAATTAAAATTTTGGAAAAATGAAAATTGAGCCAGTGTGAGTGAAATAGAGTCATTTTGGTTGAGCCATGAAGCCATATTAAGCCCATTGGAGCCATGAGAGGACTCATTTGAGGCATTCATTAAGTTTATCCTAACCCTCTTAGTCAGGGGCTTAGGGGTTAAAGACCATCCATATGAATTATCCACATGAGTCAGGAAGTCAAGCTAGGCATGAATAGTTTTAGGATTTGGAATGTGTGTAAAAGTGTAATGTATGTGCAGGTCAGCCCTCACGAGACCAGACCACCCAGGGTGTTCCTAAGGCCAAAGAGTCCTATAGGGAACTCATCCTTTAAATCTCTACATTTGATCTCAACCCTCTAGGTGATTAGGGGTTTACAATCAAGCTTGTGGGGTTTGCAGAGAGTTAAGAAGTGGTTGAGTTTCTAAAGGGGTAGGTTCCATCTCTAGTCCTCTAAGATAGTCAAAGGAAAAGCCTAAGGCTAGATCCTAAGTACTAAAGAGAGAAGAGAAGACCTCATCAAAAATGAGGTCAACAAATTGACCCCCAATAAGTGTGGTGAGCTAACCAAGCACACCACGCGTATTGGCGTTGACCAAAGAGATCAACAAAACCAACATAGATGTCCAAGTGACAAACTTAGGACGGAGTAGAAAAATTTCCGCTGGGTAGTATCAAGTATATTTCCAAAACTGGAGGTTCTTGAACTCTCGCTGGGGAAAGGAAAAGGAGGTGAATTCTAAATCACAAGATTTCAAGAATTTCAATTTAGATTTCGTTTCATTTCATATTTAAGTTTTGATGTGTAAGTTTAGATTTTAAGTTTTAATTTAGATTAAAGGTTGATTTAAAATCAGTTTGAGGAAATTTGGACTTGAAATGAGAATTGAAACCCAAGTTTCAACCTCAGGATTGCGAAGAAAACTGGATTTTAGGTAGCAGCCGCGGAGTAAGACTCCGAGCTCAAGTGTCGATTGAAAAGGATGATAATCAAAATTTAGGTACTGATCTCGAAAGAGGACTGGAAAGTAGGTGCCAATCTCGGAAATTCTGAATTGAAATGTAGCTATCAATTCGAATGAGAATCGAAATGTAGGTATTGATCTCGAAATGAGAACTGGAATGTAGGTACCAGTCTCGGAAATTTTAAATTGAAATGTAGGTATCAATTCAGATGAGAATCGAAATGTAGGTATCGATCTCGAAATGAGAACTGGATTGTAGGTACCAGTCTCGGAAATTTTGAATTGAAATGTAGGTATAAATTCGATTGAGAATCGAAATGTAGGTATCGATCTCGAAATGAGAACTACAATGTAGGTACCAGTCTCAAAAATTTTGAATTGAAATGTAGGTATCAATTTGGATGAGAATCGAAATGTAGGTATCGATCTCAAAATGAGAACTGGAATGTAGGTACCAGTCTCGGAAATTTTGAATTAAAATGTAGGTATCAATTCAAATGAGAATCGAAATGTAGGTATCGATCTCTAAATGAGAACTGGAATGTAGGTACCAGTCTCAAAAATTTTGAATTGAAATGTATGTATCAATTCAGATGAGAATCGAAATGTAGGTATCGATCTCGAAATGAGAATTGGAATGTAGGTACCGGTCTCGAAATTTTGAATTGAAATGTAGGTATCGATTCGGATGAGAATCTAAATGTAGATATCGATCTCGAAATGAGAAGCTGGAATGTAGGTAACGAGTCTAGGAAATTTTGAATTGAAATGTAGGTATCGATTCGGATGAGAATCGAAATGTAGGCATCGATCTCGAAATGAGAAGCTGGAATGTAGGTACCGGTATCGGAAATTTTGAATTGAAATGTAGGTATCAATTCGGATGAGAATCGAAATGTAGGTATTGATCTCGAAATGAGAACTGGAATGTAGGTACCAGTCTCAGAAATTTTGAATTGAAATGTAGGTATCAATTCAGATGAGAATTGAAATGTAGGTATCGATCTCGAAATGAGAACTGAAATGTAGGTACCTATCGCAGAAATTTTGAATTGAAATGTAGGTATCAATTTAGATGAGAATCGAAATGTAGGCATCAATCTCGAAATGAGAACTGGAATGTAGGTACCAGTCTCAGAAATTTTGAATTGAAATGTACTGTGGAGATTTGGATTTAGTGGGAGATTGAAATGAGATATGAAAGTGTTCCACATCCCATGAGAATCAATCAAAGTTTGATTATTTGGCGAGGGGTATGAGTCCATGCCATCCGAATCAAATTGAAAATTTTTCGTGGTTCTGAAATCATCCCGAGAGAGGGTTTCAAAGGAGGTCTGAAGTAGATCTTGATTTGAAGAATAATGGGAGGATTTGAAAAGATGGATTTAGACTGGAATTCAATTTAAGATTTAGATTCGTTTTGTTTGTCCTTTAGCGATTTGATTTTATTTTTGTTGTTCATTTAGTGTTCATGTGAATTTGAAGTTCATTTTACTATTTAGAATTTTAAGGAAAGTTCTCATTTATTTTCTTTTCTCTTCTATTCTTTGTTCAAAGTTCATTTAACTCAAATGGCGTTTCCCAGTCAATTTGCATAAAAAGAGGTGAAGGCAAAATATGACGTAGTCATTTTCATCCCAACTTGCTGAAAGTACATCATACAACTCGATCTAGACATGATGACATTTTCCTCAGAAATTTAATGTCTCATACAATCCATGTAAATCCAAAACGGACTGTGTAAGTTTCTTGTTGAATAGTATGAAACAAGGGTAATAACATCACCTTCCAAGTCACCCTTGGCGGGAATGCCGCATGGATGTGCATTGGAGGTGTGCAATTTCCCGTGTAACTCACAGCTCATAGGGCCGGAGATTCTCCAATTCTGGATCTGGCTGGAAGTGGTAAGGCACCTTTCTGTCGTCCATCCTTCAAAAAGTGACAGAGATCCGCTCCACTGGCACTCCCGGCATACAATGTTTTGCGATGTATGCTCCATTTCCTTTTAATATCATGACGGTACCGACCGGAAGTGGTATCTCCACTGGGCCTCGGAACTTACCCGGGCCTGAGGTCTGATCTGAACATGATATTGCATTGGTTGACGAACGAAACTGTGCAGAAAGGTCTGACAAATTTGTGGTGGTCTATGTGTGGAGGTATCCAGTCACCCTTCTGATAAATGTTGATAATGCAACTGTTGGGTATGAAGTCTACTGGCAGTACCCTCCACGTTACCATTCTTTTAATTATCTTCGGCATTGGATCCACCTCACTGCGACGGAGTATCCCTGGTGGATTTCCTTTGATGTCCTCTGCGAAGTTATAGCAACATCCGCATTGTATTGTGACTCTTCCTTTCCCTGGCATCCATCTCCGGGGTTCCGAATAAGTATTTTCCCTCAGACGGCCTGCTCGACCCATCTTCTGAATTTTTAAGATGCAATCTACGATCTGCTGCTGCTCGTACTCTGAGAATTCATCTGTGTGTAACTCGAGGCCCTCTAAAATGTTGATTCTCTTGCCTTTAATCATTTCAAAGTATTCTAAAGTCTTCTTCTCAAAATTTTGCATTATTTCTAGTTCATATTTTGGGATGATCTGCAAGTGATGAGGCCTAGTAACGTACTGCGGGATGTATGGCTCAATCCCGTCACGTTCTCCTGCATACCTTGGCTTCTCGGGGATTGTCTCTGTTGGGACATCCTCCGGGGTTGCTTCAGCAAGAAGGTTTCTTACCACTGGTGGCTCAATCTGGAGTCGTGGTAGTCTCTCTGCCTCTGATCTTCTTAGAGTATCCCTTATCTTTTCTGTTGTTCTCGGAGCTGGTTTCCTCTTTTCAGGTTCCTGATGAACCCGTATCTTTGAAATGTGTGTCGGCAAAAGCAGTTGTTTCCTCGTGTTGATCTGCTGCTAGTTTAGTCAACATCTTGCGGATACGGCGATTCTTATTCCTTCTTTGGGTAGCAGTGAGAGTAGCTCTCCTTACCCCTTGAATTTCTGCTGGCGCGGCGCTGACGAGCCTGCCCTCTGCCGTGGTAACTACAGACTTGATTTTCTTGTTCTCCTCGGTGTTTGTCTTTCTTTTCTTGTGGCTGGATTGGTGGCTTGGGCCACCCATCTTCAGCACTGTCTGGCTATGAAGCTCTTCTCAGTCAACTGGGACCCAATAATTTTCTTCGTACTGTAGGCTGGCTGGTGTAAAGTCAGAATGAATTTCTATCACTGCCCCATCCTTCACCCTCTTTTCATCGAGTGCGAGACTCACGCCATTTCTAAGTTTAGGACCAACCGCCCATTCGACATTTCCCTGCGAAAAAGATAAGGAAAGGATCAGGGGTTGTACTAAGAACAAGAAGATTAAGGAAATATTTATCAGTGAAGATTCTTATTCTCTTATTTTAATTTTTAAGGAAAGTAGGAAAAGATGAAAAAAGATCAGGAACAAGATTTGATTTGAACGGAAAGGTAAAACTTCATTATTATGATTTCACATATTTTATTTTTAGTACATATTTTTTTGTTAATGATTTTTCTTTTGTCATTCATTTTTATGTTTTTTGGGTTCGGACCCATTCACAAGTGGTTACTTCACCCATGTTTCTAGGGATGAGAATCCATTCCTTTAAAACATCAGGCTGTGTAATACTTCTTCAAATATCGTCCGTTCATTGGAAGCATTTGTCGTTCTCCTTGGCAGTTCACAAGTTGGTAGGAGCCTCCTAAGTAGACTGTCTCGACCACAAACGGCCCTTCCCAGGTCGGTTTAAATTTACCACCTATCTTGCGATGTGCAAGAATAGGTATTCTGAGAACCAAAACAAAATCACTGACTTTGAATGTCCTGGGGCGGACTAATTTATCATGAGCCTGGATCATTTTGGCTTGATACAGTTCCAAATTCTGTTGCGCGAAAAGTCTTTTCCCTTTCAAGTTTTCCAATTCTTCTAGTCATAGTCTGGCATTTTCCTCCGTAGTGACTTTGTTTGTAACTGCAATTCTGAGCGATGGGAGCTGAACTTCTAAGGGTAGAACTGCCTCGGACCCGTACACTAAAGCATAGGGCGTAGATTGAGTAGGAGTCCTAAAAGTTGTCCTGTAGGCCCATAAGGCTTCTAACAACTTCTCGTGCCAATTTCTCTTATTTTTGTCCAAAGTTTTCTTCAAGATTTGAACGAGAGTTTTATTAAAAGTCTTGGCCAAGCCGTTTGCTCTTGGGTAGTAGATCGTTGAGTACCGCCAATTGATCCCGTGTCTTCTGACAAAATTGTTGATCTTTGTACTTTTGAATGCTGACCCATTATCTGAAATGATTCTGCACGGTACCCCAAAACGGTAGATGACTTGGTTCTTGAAAAACTGTAGCACGTGATGTGCCTTTACTTCTCTGAGTGGAACTGCTTCTGCCCATTTAGAAAAGTAGTCTGTAGCTGCAAGGATGAAGCGATGTCCTCCTGAAGATGGTGGTTCTATTGAACCCACTATATCTGTGCCCCAACACTCAAATGGACACGACGCAATTGTCGGATGTAGCACATTTGGAGGTTCGTGTAGAACCACTCCATGCATTTGGCATTGGTGACAGCTTTTGGCAACTTTCATACAGTAGGTCATCATTGAGGACCAGTACTACCCTAGTCTTTTAATCTTCATTTTTATTTTCAGACCCGACTGATGAGGGCCACAGAGTCCTAAGTGTACCTCTTTGACAATTTCACGAGCCTCGGACCTGTCAGGCATCTTAACCACATCTGATCAAAAGACCTTCTGTATAATGTATTGTTTATTAATGCGTAAGACAAAGTTCTTTTCTTGATCTGATGGGATAATGATTTATCGTCTGGTAATTTCCCTGTTTGCAGGTAGTTTATTAGCGGTTGACATCAATCTTCTGTGTTTTCTGTTATTGCTGCAACTGATTCCCCTACTTTTTCTGATTTCTGTATCATATCCATGTCGAGCTGTGATAGGACATGCCGTCCCTGAACTGACACTTCAACTGACTCATCTTGTAAGCAGGCAAATTCTTTTGCAAGGCGAGCTAACGCATCCGCAAGAGCATTTTCTTTTCTGGGGATCTTGTAGATCGTTACATTTGTAATATGTTCCAACAGTTTCATGGCATACTAAAAGTACTGTTCGAGTCTTGGCTTTAAAATTTTGTATTGTCCGGCGACCTGTTGAATGATCAACTGAGAATCTCCATAGATGTTGATGTCTGTTATTCCCATTTGAATGGTTAGTTCTTGTCCTGTTATGAGGGCTTCGTATTCGCCTCGTTGTTTGTACACGACTCGTTAAGTGGTAGGAGTATCTTAACATCCCCCGCTCCGGTGTTATAAAGATTAGTCGATTCTGCCTTCACAGGCACTATCGTTTGCAATTCTTTGTTCATCTGTGTTGAGGACGCTCCGTCGAAATATAGTTCCCAACGTCGATCATCAGGGTCTTCTAGGCCCATTATCTACTCATCAGGTAAGCCATCGTCGAGAGGCGAATATACCGGTAAAGGGTGTGCTGCAAGGAAGTCAGCTAGGACTTGTCCTTTTACGGCGCGAAGAGGAACGAAAGTTATGTCAAATTGCAATAACATCATTGACCACCTGGCAAGTCTGCGTAAAGCGTTGTTCGGGTCATCAAGTATTCCAACGGATTAACCCTAGAAATAAGGTTGACCTTATGAGAAAGCATGTAATGCCTGAGCTTCGGAGCGGCAAAGATCAGGGCCAAACAATGATTCTCAATAGGAGGATATTTTACTTCCGTCGGAATCAGACGAAGACTTAAGTAGTAAAGAGCATTTCCTTTTCCCTCATCATTGACCTGGGCTAGCAGGGCCCCAAGGGAGTCGTCTAAAGCCGCGGTATAAAGTATCAACGGTCTACCTGAGACTGGGGCTGCTAAGACAGGAGGTGTCATTAAGTATCGTTTGATGTCATCGAAGGCATGTTGGCATTTGGAGTCCCAAGTAAACTTGGCATCCTTCTTAACCAAAGCAGAAAAAGGCTGACACCTCCCTAACAAATTTGATATAAAGCATCGAAGATATGCTAATTTTCCTTGAAAGGATCGTAGTTGTTTCAAGGTTTTAGGAGGTGGCATTTCTAAGATAGCTTTAATCTTTTCCATATCAATTTCAATTCCGCGATGTCGGACAACAAATCCTAAGAATTTCCCGGAGGTGACGCTGAAGGTGCATTTTAAGGCATTCATCTTAAGGTTGTATTGTCTTAGTCGCTCGAAAACAATTCTCAAATCATACAGGTGATCTCCCTTCAGTTTGCTTTTGATGACCACATCATCCACGTAGCACTCGACTTGGTTGTGAATGAGATCATCAAAAATCTTTGTCATTGCTCTGTGGTATGTTGCTCCTATGTTCTTTAGTCCGAATGGCATTACTGTGTAGCAATACACTCCGATCGGCGTTCTGAATGCCGTGAGCTTTTTATCTTCTGGTGCCATCTTTATCAGGTTGTATCTTGATGATCCATCCATGAATGAAAATATTTCATGTGTTGAAGCAATGTCGATCATTAGTTCCGGGATTGGTAGTGGAAATTCATCTTTTGGACATGCTTTATTTAAATCTCTGAAGTCTACGCAGACTCTGATCTGACCGTTCTTCTTTCTGACTGGTACCACACTGGCTAACCAAGTAGGGTATTGTTCTTCACAGACAAATTTAACGTCAATTAGCTTCTTAACTTCGGCTATTACTTGTTGCTCAATTTCTAGACGCATTCTTCTCGGAACTTGTCTGACTGGAACAGATGTAGGATCTACTCCTAACTTGTGTACTGCGACTTCTGGAGCTAATCCTGGCATTTCATCATAACTCCAAGCAAAACAATCCTTGAATTCCATTAGTAGCTGTATTATTTCCTCGGAATCTTCTTTATTGAGTAAGGAGCTAACCAAGGTTGGCCTAGGCTCTTCGCTAGTACCTAAGTTAACTTCCATTAACTCGTCTATTGTAGATTTGATTTCTTTTTCGAATTCTGGTGAAGTATCTCTGATTGGTAGATCTCCGAGATCTCCTGAAGCTTCCAAGCAGTCTTCATTAGGTTCATAAGTGACAACCAAGTAAAATCCGTATCGTTAACTGAACCTACGGTGCTGAATCTGAGACCATGTTTTGAATTGGGAGGTCGACCGACATTATTCCATAATCTTTCAAAATGTTGTGATTGACCCTTTGTCCATTGTCGAGGTAAGACACCACGTTGAATTAAATATTGAACACAGGGAGAGTACCACTCAAAAGGTAATTCCATTAATTCGGAAGAAGTAACTTCTTCAAATTGTACATCTTTTTCAGTATTGGAAGAAGAAGCACCAATATAAAACTTGATTGGTTTAGTACCACCACCATGTACTTCCTTGACCACCATACCCTCGATCTTATTAGAATGGATCGGGATCAGGGTCATAGTATGTACGTAATGGTTAATCTTCTCGTACATTGATTTGTATTCTTCATTCATTTCATCTTCGAGAGAGATCTGGAACTGGGGTTTCTTTTGACTTATTGTCGCTGCTTCTTTCTTGATTTCATCTCCTTCTTCGGAAGCGTTCTCCCAATCAACATCGATGACCAGTTTCTTCTGTTCAATTGTTCTAACATTTCTTCCACGTCCTCGTACCCGGCCTCGACCTCGGGTGCGAGTTCTAGAGAAATCTTCACCATCTCGCCGTAAGGGAGTGGTGAGTAACTGTTGAACTAGAACTTCAGGCTCTTCGTCATCTCGAATTTCTTTCGCTTCATTCGGTATAGTATTTCTGGAAAATATTGTTTTCTTCAGGGGCGCGTAGTAAGCCGCATCCTCAAGAATTCCAATCTCATGTATGGAGAATGGTTACAAGTCAACTTTGATACACTGTTCCCCTCCTTCGTAATACTTTATGCACTGGTGCAGAGACGACGGTACCATCCAGTTTTCATGGATCCACCCAGTAGAGCGTTGAACGATGTTTCAGAATCGATTATGTGGAATTTTGCGGTTGTCTTTGCTAAATCACTGGTCTTCATTAGTAGTGTTATTGATCCAAGAGCTCTTTCTCCTTTTTGATTGAAGCCTCTTAATAGCATTTTATCTGCTTCAAGTTCACGAGCATCGATTTCCAAATTTGCTAGCGTCCGAAGATTCGTTATGTTGATTGATGCTCCCGGATCAACCAATACTCTGGAGAGCGTAAACTTTCCAATAGTGACTGAAATGTATAACGGTCGCTTGTGATCTGATGTTCCCAGTAATAGATCATTGTCCGTGAAGGTAACACCTCACTGTTCTTTTAACGAGCAAACCTCGTCAAAAGAATTACCGGCCATTTAAGCTAAACAGATCTCTGGATCAAGTAAAGCCTTGATCAGAGCCTCCCTCATCTCCTTTGATAGGATCAGAGCGTCGTATATGCTTAGTTTGGCTGGTAGCTTCCTAAGATGGGCTAGTACATTATAGTCCACTTTATTACCATGTTCCTCGGTTTCTTCCCGAATGGGCAATTCCTCTGTCGGGGCTGGCTCTTCCTGAGCAACCACCTGCTTTCCTTTATCCGTTGGACCCATTCTCGGGGGTAGAACCTTTCCACTTCTTAAATTTACTTCAGTTATCTCTTCTGAATTTGGTGTTGAATCTGCCGGTGTATCCCCTTGAATTGGAACAACTGGCTTTTCTGAAGTTGCTTCGGTATCTGATGGTTTTAATTATATCGTGATCGGAGCCTCTCGAAATTCATAAATGGACTCGTTGCTTGTCGAGCTTCCGTAGCCTCCCTTGTAAACATCTTCTTCGTCGTGGTCATCGAGGTTGTGTATGATTTGAGAATCATTATTTGTATTCGAATCGAGATGCAGATTAAGTCGGTTGTCGCTAGTTACATAAATGTTAGAAACAGTCAAAATTTAGCCAGCACGATAACCCTTTTCATTATAAGATCCCGCCGGGGCGAGCAAATAATCATACAAAGTCAGGAATTCGAGGGATTTCTCCCCCGAATTTGAAACAACCATCCTAGGATAAGCAGCCCCTAGTCTACCCTTAGGAGCCTCGGTCTTCTTTTCTTACACGATCTTCTCCTCCTTCTGAGGTGGTTCTTCAATCTCAAGTGATAGTGTCGGCTCGACAGGTCTCAAACTTTGAGTTGAAGCACGTACCGAAGCGGCCTGGATGTGATCCAAAATTTTCTTCGATGATTTTGTTCAGATAGTACTCCATCCATTATCAGTCGTGTAAGTGTCTATCGGAACAATGGGATCCGTTGAAATAACATTGACAGAACCTCCCTTTTGGGGTTCCTTCATGTATTCCTTTGGGATCGTTATGTTCCCTTTTCGGAGATTGTCATCAAGCCAACTCTTGAAAGTGATGCAATCTTCTATCTTATGTCCAAGCATCTGGTGGTAAGGGCAATAGTTCGGATGATCTTTCTTATTGACTTCTTCCAGCTTCTTGGGCTCTGGCAGCTGAAAATCCGGTGTCTTCATTAAGTTGCGGAACATCTTCACTACTGCTTCAGTTTTGAATGGGTATTCTTTATTGAGAAGTTCTCTTAATGTACGCGATGAACGAGGCGGTTGTTCATAATGCTGAGACGACTGATAGCTCGGACGAGGTTGCTGATAGCCCTGCTGAGGTTGCTGATAAGTCCGTTGTGGTGGTTGATAACTAGGTTGTGGCCGCTCTGACTGTATCCGAATCAGCTGCTTGCCCTTATCTACTACCACGATGATTCCAGATTTCTTTTCGAATGTTTTCACAAGTTTCTGCTTATCGTTCTTGTCTGCGAAACTTAACTGTTTTACCTCTTCTTACAAGCTCCCGGCCTTGCTAAGCAACTTCTCGAAAGTCTTGATTGTAAATCCTTGTAGGAGAAGTGCTATCAGGCCATGGATACTTTTAAGCAGAATACCGACTGCATGTTGTTCTTGAAGCTGTGTTTCACACTTCATGCTTAAGTTTCTCCATCAAAGTATGTAATCCACTAAAGTCTCGTTCGGCTTTTGCTGCTCCACCACTAGATCACCAATAGTGATGTGGTGCTAAGCTCCGACAAATTGTTTAACGAAGAGATTCTTTAGTTCTGAAAAAGTATTCACTGAGCCGTTCAGCAATTCTGCGTACCAGTCGAAGGAGATTCCTGACAAACTGCTGACGAACTGGCGGAAGAGTAAAGTGTCGCTCCCACCGGCATTGCAGCAACTAGCACGAAAATGTGCAACATGTTGCCGGGGGTTTCCTGTTCCGTCAAAAGTCATAAACAGTGGTGGTACGAAGCCTTTCGGGTATTGGACTGCATCGAACTCCTCGGGGTAAGGTCTACTCGTCTGAATAGATGCTCCATTCTTGGATTGTGCTAAAGCTTCTCGCACCTGCTGTTCTACCATGTTTTTAATATCCTTTTCTGGAATCATGCTTTGTGTAGAATCCTTCTTTGGTTGCTCATCCCCATTGACGGATGTGATTTCTTTTCCTTCATCCGCAATATGGATGATCTCTAGGGGTGTCTCTTTCTGAGGCTGGGCCTGACTCTGGAGAGTGGCTAAGGCAGCAGCCATCTCTTACATCCTCTTTGCCATCTGGGAAATTATATCATCTCTTTCCCGAAGCTGTGCTCTTAACATTTCCGATTCATCTCTTTCTGCAGCCGCTGGAGCACCTTACGAAGCTGACGATGCTCGTGTTTCAACCATGTTGATCTCGGCATACTCCTCATCCATGAACTCTGATGAGTCAACTTCATCTCCTAATTCTTCTTCTCTTTCTTTTGCTAACCGTCGAATGTCGGTCCTTAACTTATCCATGGCATCCTCCAGTGGCCCTTTTCGTATGGTCTCGCAGTTGTCTCGTGATGGTTATTGAACTTCCTTTTTGGGAGTCCCCTTTATTGCAGTAGCACTTTCTTCTGATTCGAGTCTTCTGACGAGACTTTTCTTCTCAGGGCATTGCTTCCGTCTTAACTCACCTGTAGTAGGTCGCCATACTATCTTTCTTGCAACCTGAAGCCTAGGACCGGATGGTCTGTCGGCTAGATGCTGGAAGGTGGTATCCTCCCTAATCTGTAGACCCGATACAACAACGGGCGGACTGGCTTTCATTTTCTTCTTTGGTTTCTTTGTGGCAGCAACGAGTTCTATTCGTGGTCCGAGGCGGGATTTAGCTGGCGCCCATCCTATCCTTCTTAAATTCTCTGATACAGGGCATCTTTCTTTCTTTGCCAATTTTTCTATTATAGCTTGTAGTCGATTCAATGGCGTAGTCTTATCCCTTTTCCTTTTGTAATTGTTGTAGTATGCAGGTCGGGGTAATGCGGTGATGATCCTACGAACATCCTCTTCATCTGATGCGGCAGAGAGAGGGTGAAACCTGCTCCCTTCCAACAGAGGTATATACTCAGGCAGTTCTTCTTTTTCTTCATGAATTTCTTCCAGAAAGCAACTTCAGCAGCTCTAGCTTTCTTGGCGATCTTTCTGCTTCTATTTCTCCTTTGAGTCCGAGTTAGGGGTGAAACTCTTGAACTGGACCCAATCTCAAAAACAGATGGTATTGTAGCAAAGTTTGCACCCTCCACGGTGTCAGGCTCATCACAGACTTGGATTTCCTTCCCCTTCAGCTTGGCGAAGTCGGGGTAGGTGCTGAGATGACTAGACCGGTGGGGGTAGAGACAACAGTCCTCCTATGAACAGTGGTACCCTTATCAGCTGGACCCCTTTGCAGGGGAGGTAATTCTTGAGTTGACTTCGGATTGAAGTCAATCACGGGCTCTTCAGTTTCTGACACTTTGTCTATTAATGTGAAAAGAGTGACATCGGCAAACTTGATATCTGTGTTGCCAAATCCTTGTCCAAAACGGATAATCCCATTGTCAGGCAGTTCATCCTTGTAAACGGCAAAATCCATTCCATTGGTGAAGGAGAAGATTAGCTTTGGGGCAGTCATTTCTGCAGAGCAGATTCCGAATGTCAGTCCCGAATTATGCTTCTTTTCGTTGTAAATTTTTGGACGAAAAAGAAAGAGTCCGAACACATTTTCGTTTGTCTTAGTGTATTTACGATTTTAAAAGGATTTACCCATCGAAAGAGTCTTTTATTAGAGGATTTTTTTTATTAGGAATGGAATGTTTAAGGGTATAGAAAAGGTAAAGGATTCGATTTAGAATCAGAAAGGAAGAGAAAGTCTTATGCAAGACTTCTCAACTCGAAGGACCGCTTCCTAAACTAACACCTATTGGGGGTCCACCCCACCTCATAAAAGAGGTAAAATGATCTCGGAACCTCTCTGTTTAGGGGTGTCTAAACAGTGGCTCCTAAATCCGAGAGGAGTTGGCTATACTCGTTCGAGACGTAAATGAACGAGTGTATTCCAACGGAAGAATGGTAGTTTTGGTCCACTAGGGGCATGGACTCACTACCGATTTATGAAAGCAAAACCATCTGATCAAAATGGAGAGAGGAACTATTCCCAGCGGAGTTGCCAGAAGTTGTCGGCATATTTTTAGGTTATGTGTTTTGAAAAGGGGGTCACCTACAGAAATTGTCGGCGAATTTTCATATTTTAAATTTAATTTAAATATATATATATATATATATATAGTTTAAAAGATAACATTTGATTTTGAAAGTAATTTTAAGTTTAAAAGTTCTAAGATATGAAATCAAACCGATCTCACATCCCAAATAGTTTATATAAACGAGCACCGCACCACAAACCGTGTATCTATCCCGAAGAATAGACACATCGCTCGATGACGGGGCTCGATTAAATAAACTAGAAGATTTGTGACATCCGTTTGGTCCGTGAACCAATTTTATAAGCTGATAAGTTCCCCTGCTTAATATAAAGGAATTAAGCATGGTTTATATTACCTGGGTTCTTAAAGTTCCCTATAAGGGCAAGCCCCTATAGTTAATTACATGTTAAATGACGAGAATCATTTAAGAAAACTCTCGATAATGATCAGTGGTTTTGCTCTCAAGAATTTCGAAGTTTAAGGTTTTCAAATGATTGGAATTTGGAAATTTCAATTGGGAATAGATCAAATTTGGAACAGTTAATTTCAAGAGTTCAAAGGAAGAAAAGTAGGAGAAGCTGAAGATCCAAGAAAAATCATGGAAACTTCCCAAACTATCCTATTGTTTTCCTTCATTTTGAGAGAATTATTCAAAGTTTCTATCCTGCCAATTTTAATTAATTAGGACTTATATTTACATGACATGATCATATAAATAGCCTTGAAGATGTGAGGACTTATGTCGTACCAAACAACTAACTCGGAACCCTAAGACCGGTTAGGACTTAATTTGCATAACATGATTATGCAAATGACTAACGAAGAGTTGAGGAATTATGTTGCACTAAGCAAACTACCTCGAAGTCCTATGGATTTGTTATTTAAAACTAAAGAAAGTTTTGCAGATGTAGAGTTGTTTTGCTGACGAAGTTGGTCGTGCTGCCCACCATGCTCCAAGCTCCTTATTGTTGCAGAGGTTTAGTTTTAGAAGGTGAAAATCAAGAGATGAGAAAAGTGTTTTGGTTTAGAGAAATCTTAAAGTAAAATGCATTTAATGTTCTAATTAAAACAAATCTTAAAGTTGGATAAACAGAACAGATTAAGATCCCACGGTTCCGTCATCCCGACACCGTTATTTTCATCGAATTTACTTAGTCCAGATGAATTTGCTAAACTCAACTGAATGAGTTCCACACTTTCATTTAGACCGTGGGAAATCCCGTTAGCAACACGTGGGTTACATCATCCGAGGTATTCTCGATCATTCAATGATACCTTTTAATTTACTTGTAGTTGTGGTTTTGTTGTTCTGTTTGTGATTAAATTTTGAGTTATTTTATATTTTTGAATGTTGTGGCGGTGAATTTTATCTTGCAATGACTTTTAATTTAGTTTTGGTTTCAGTTTAGGGACTATCCTAAAGGTTTTTGTTTTCATGCAACAGTTTTATTTAACATGCAAGAAAAGTAAAGTACATTGCATGTAAGTAAATTGCAATAAAGTAAATTGCAATAAAATAAAAGCGTACCTGGAGGGTCTTCCCGTCATCCCAAGCTACACTTAAAACACATGTTAAGACATTTAAATGTTTCAACAAGTACCTAGGTAAAGCTAAGGGAAAGGTTTTGGTTGTCTACCAAAGTCCTAATCCTATAGCTAGTCATCTCCTATGACTTCTAGGTTCTTGTGTTTTGGTTTAAGGATGATTTTCTTCACCAAAGAACAATTAAGTTCAATTATTCTTATAAACATCCCATCATATTCAGGAAGTGCTTAAGACGAGTCTTAAACATCTTTTCAATACCTCTAGGATTGTTTTAAGTCCAAGAGAATTTAATTATACGAGTGAATTAATCATCCCGGGGTTTAAGTTTTGTTCTCTTGCTCAGTGAACTAGGACATTTGAATATCCTATAAGTGAAGTAACACTTCACTTGATACCTCATTTAAGAGTTATAATAATAAGTGCTTTAAAAGGGCAAATCAATTTATTAAGCATTCTAATAATTTAAACTTAATAATTTAATTTCAATTTTGATTTAATTACAGAAATTAGTTTAAGTTTGGAATAGTGTTTAAGTTATTTTAGATTTGATTTTTAACGATTTCATTTAGGTTTGTTATTAAATGATTTTTGATTTAATTTAATTCAATTTAATTTTAACTTAATTTATTTTAATTTTAACTTAATTTGATTTGATTTTGATTTTAATTTAATTTGGTTTAATTTAATTTAATTTAATTTAATTTAATTTAATTCAATTTAATTTAATTTTAATTTTAATTTAATTTGATTTTAACTTAAATTTAATTTTTAATTTAATTTACTTAAGTTAATTTAATTTAGTTTAGTTTTAATTTAATTTTAATTTAATTTAATTTTAATTTAATTTAATTTTAATTTAATTTAATTTCAATTTATTTTTAATCTTAATTTAATTTAATTTAGTTTTAATTTTAATTTAATTTAATTTTAATTTAACTTTAATTTACTTTAATTTAATTTAGTTTAATTTTAATTTAATTTTATTTTAATTTTAATTTTAATTTAATTTAATTTAATTTTAGTTTTAATTATTAATTGAGATTATTCTTTTAATTATTTTTAATTAAGAATTAAGTATTATTGAAGTGATTTATTTGGGGATTTTTAAATTAAAGAATAAATTTCCTCTTAATAATATCCCTACTTTAATAATTTCAATTTCTATTATTCTTCCAAAATTTCAATTAATTTATTAACTAAAGTTTTATTTTAATTATATTTGAAATGGTTAGTAGGTTTCTACTCTCAATCATTTAAGTTTCAATCATCCAAAATCAGTTTAAAATCAAATATTTTACCCTCCCCTTTTTGATTAATTCTAAAATTTTAATTAAGGGTTGAAATTTTTAATTACCCTTTTGTCCTTCAAGCTTAATAATTCTATAACTCATTAAACTAAGCTCAAATGAACTTGAAATTTTTATGTACCCTCACTCACATGTCAGTTAAGACATTAGAGGAGAAAATGTAATTTTTCTGTATTTAATTTATTTATGTAATTATTTCTAATGGAAAATAGGGGTTTTCAAGGAAAATTCAATAACATGACCAAGGAAATATTTCTGTCCTTAAGAAAATTATGGGATGTCCCTAATGACCAGAGGACCACTTGGACTAATTTTTGGTGATTTTTTGAATTATATTTTATTTAATAGAATTATTTTTAGTTTTGGAGTATTAATTAATTTAAAAAGAAATAAAAGTTGAAGGATGGATTTTAATTTTTTTTAAAAATCCCTCTACCTCAGGGAAATCAGAGAACCAAATTTTATATTTTTCTGATTTTTCTTTGATATATTAGAATTATTTTAGTGGAAATGTTAAAGAAAATCATTTTTTTATTCGAAAATTGTTTTAAGCCTTTAAAATTCAATATCTTACCCTAGAGACTTAGAAAAAATATTTGGTTTGTTCCTAGGTGATTAGAATTCAAAATGTGTCATTTTTGTGATTTTTAATATTTTTATGATTTTTATTATTTTTTAATTATTAAAAATATTAAAATAATGATAAAAAACAACTTTTTTAGAAAATTACAATTTTAATTTTCCTAAGTTTTCCCGAGGTCAGGGAAGCCTCAAAACCATTTTTTGTGAATTTTTTAAAAGTTTTTTGTGAGTTATGAATTTTTAAAGTTTAATTTTATCCATTTTGCTTAAGAGGCTTAATCAACCCATTTGGTGGGGTTGATCAAGTCCAATGGACTTCAAATTTTTATGTGATGTTCCTCTGATCCTAAAGATCAGTGGAGAATTGTTTTCAAGTTAATTTGATGTATAGTTGACCCTAATTAATTAAAGTTCAATTTTGGGTGTTTAGGCCAATTAGGGTTGTTCCATGTAAATTAACTCAAAACCTATTTTTCCTATGTTCCTCTAGTCATAAAAACATCACCAAATTTTCCTAGAATTTATTTCTCATCATGCTAATTATTGGAATTAAAATACTCAAAACAGTAACATAAACTTGGAAAATCAATAACTTCTCATATGGATGGCCTTTGACCTTAGAAAATTCAGGGAATGTTCCCTAGATCAGAGGCTTCAAAAGCCCTATGGTCTCATGCCATGGTGAATTGTCTATGCAAATAGAGAATTAAAATACCACAGAGAGTAAATAAATCATTAAAAATAAAATACTTGATAAAATGACTTGATTTCTTTTCCACATTATTCTCCTCTGTTCACTGAGCAAGAGAGTTTTTTTATTTTATTTTTAGGATTTTTCTACACAAAGTTATGCATTTTTGAAGTTCTGGGTATTTAATAAATAAGAAAATTTTTAATTTATCAACTTATCCACGCGGCGCCGCGTCAACCTTAGCCTCCCTGAACGGCCACGCGGCGTCTTCTGGTTTGGCGCCGCCATCTGACTGGGATGCCACGCGGCCCGCTGTATCTTACCGTCTCCTCATACGGCTCAATCTGGACCATCCACCCGCGCGTGTATAAAATGGACGGCATCCGTTCGTCGTCCCCAAGCCTGCTAACTCGAGAACCGTCCATCTTCCAGGCTTAATATCTCCCTCGATACTTAACCGATTTCTACGTTCTTATGCTTTATGCAATGTCGGCATATTTTTTAGGTTGTGTTTTATTTTGAAAAAGGGGGGTCGCCTAACAGAAGCTGTCGGCGAATTTTTAATTTAATTAAAATGAATAATTTGAAAAGTAGTATTTGATTTTGAAGATAATTTTAAATTTGAAGGTTTTAAGATATGAGATTAAACCGATCTCACGTCCCAAATAGTTTATATAAACGAGCACCGCACCACAAACCGTGTATCTACCCCTAAAGATAGACACACTGCTTGACGGTGGGGCTCGATTAAATAAACTAGAAGATTTATGACACCCGTTTGGTCTGCGAACCAATTTTATAAGCCGACAAAATTCCCCTGTTTAATATGAAAACATTAAACAGGGTTTATATTACCTGGGTTCTTCAAAATTCCCTATAAGGGCAAGCCCCTATAGTTAATTACATCTTAAGTGACGGGAATCACTTAAGAAAACTCTCGATAATAATCAATAATTCTGCTCTCAAGGATTTCAAAGTTTAAGTTTTCAAGGGATTGAAGTTTTGAATTTCAATAGGGAATGGATCAAGTTTAGAACATTTTTTTTTGTGAATCCAAAGGAAGAAAAGTAGGAGAAATCACAGATTCGAAGTGAACTTCGGTAATTTCCCGACTATCCTATTGTTTGGCTTAGAATTAGGAAAATCCTAATGTTTATTTAAAAGTTTTGATTTTGTCAATTTTAATTAATTAGGACTTATATTTATATGATAGAATCATATAAATAGCCTTGAAGATGTGAGGGTTTATGTCATATCAGACGACTACCTCGGAATCCTAAGTCCGGTTAGGGCTTAATTTGCAAGACAAATGCCTAACAAAAGGTTGAGGATTTATGTTGCACTAGGCAAACTACCTCGAAATCCTATGACTTTGTTATTTAATTCTAGGAAAGTTTTGCTGAAGTAGACTCAGGTTTTGCTGATGACGATGGCCGTGCTGCCCACCATGCTCTGAGCTCCTTATTGTTGCAGAGGTTTAGTTTTAGAAATCATAAATCAGGAGATGAGAAAAGTGTTTTGGTTTAGAGAAGTCTTAATTTTCCAAGTGTTTTCTTATGTTTTGATTAAAACAAATCTTAAAGTTGATTATAACGACACCGGTTAAGATCCCACGGTTCCATCCTTCCGGCATCATTATTTTTATCGGATTCACTTAGTCCAGATGAATTTGCTAAACTCAACTGAATGAGTTCCACACTTTCATTTAGACCATGGGAAATCCCGTTAGCAACACGTAGGTTACATCATCCGAGGTATTCCCGATCATCCAACGGGACGTTTTAATTTAGTTGCATTTGTAGTTTTGTGTTACGTTTGTGATTAAATTTTGAGTTGTTTTATATTTTGAAATGTTGTGGCGGTGAATTTTATCTTGCAATGACTTTTAACTTAATTTGGTTTCGGTTTTAGGGTCTATCCTAAAGGTGTGGGTTTTCATGCAACTGTTGTTTTATCATGCAAGAAAAATAAAGTACATTTGCGAAAGTAAATTGCAGGAAAGTAAATTGCAAGAAAGTAAATTGCAATAAAAATAAAAGCATACCTGGAGGGTCTTCCCGTCATCCCAAGCTGCACTTAAAACACAATTAGAATATTTAAGCAAGTTCCTAGGTAAAGCTAAGGGAAGGGTTATGGTTTTCTACCAAATTCCTAATCCTATAGCTAGTCATCTCCTATGACGTCTAGGTTCTTTGTGTTTTGGTTTAAGGACGATTTTCTTCATCAAAGAACAATTAAGTCCGATTATTCTTATAAATGTCCTATCATATTGAGGAAGTGCGTAAGAGGAATCTTAAACATCTTTTCAATATTTCTAGGATTGTTTTAAGTCCAAATGAATTTAATTATACAAATGAATTAATCGTCCAAGAATTTCAAGTTTTATTGTTATCTTGCTCGAGTGAACTAGGACATTTGAATATCCTATAAGTGAAGTAACATTTCATTTAATGTTACGTTTAGGAGTTATGATAACTAAACTTTCGAGGGTAAATTGGTATTCCAAATGATTTGATTTAAGTTAAAGGGTTTAAATTTGGAATAGTGTTCAAGTTGCTTTATATTTAATTTAATTTAATTTAATTTAATTGAGTTTGATTTGATGTTGAATTAATTTAATTTGATTTAATTTTAATTTAATTTGATTTAATTAAATTAAATTAAATTTAATTTAATTTAATTTAATTTAATTTAATTTAATTTAATTTTAATTTAATTTTAATTTAATTTAATTTAATTTAATTTAATTTAATTATTTAATTTAATTTAATTTATTTAATTTAATTTAAATTTAATTTAATTTAATTTAATTTAATTTATTTAATTTAATTTAATTTATTTAATTTAATTTATTTAATTTAATTTAATTTAATTCAATTATTTAATTTAATTTAATTTATTTAATTTAATTTAATTTTAATTTAATTTAATTTAATTTATATAATTTAATTTAATTTTTAATTTTAATTGAAATTTTTAAAAGGATTTAATAATTAAGTCTTTTAATATTTTAAATTTGAGTTATCATTTTAATTAAGAATTGAATATTAATGAGATAATTAATTTAGGGATTTTTAAATTAAAGAATAAATCTCTTCCTAATAATATCCCTATTTTAATAATTCCAATTTTATTATTCTTCCAAATTTAATCCATTATTTAATTAAAGTTTAATCATTTTAAAATTGCTTAATGGGTTTCTACCCTTTAATTATTTAAATTTCAATCATCCAAATCAGATTAGGATCAAATATTTTACTTGTTAATTTTTTATTAAACCTAAAGTTTTAATTAAGGGTTAAAATTTTAATTACCATTTTACCCTTTAAGCTTAATGATTTCATAACTCACTAAATTGAACTCAAATGAACTTGAAATTTTTATGTGACTTTACTCATATGCCAATAAAGACATGAGAGGAGAAAATGTGATTTTTCTGTATTTAATTTATTTATATAATTATTTTTGGTAGAAAATAGAGATTTCCAAGGAAAATTTAATAGCATGACCAAGGGAAAGTTTCTATCCTTAAGAAAATTAGGGGACATTCCTAATGATCAGAGAAGCACTTGGACCAATTTTGGTGATTTTTTGAATTATATTATTTTTATTATAATTATTTTAAATTTTGGAGTGTTAATTAATTTAAAAATAAAATAAATGTTGAAAAATGAATTTTATATTTTTCAAAAATCTCTCTGATATCAAGGAAACCAGAGAAGCAAATTTTGCAATTTTCTGATTTTTCTATAATTTATTATAATTATTTTAGTGAAAATGCTAGAAAACATATTTTTTAATTTTAAAATTACCTTAAAGCTTTAAAATTTAATATCTCACTAAATAGACCTAAGAAAAATGTGGGATTTGTTCCTATGTGATTAAAATTCAAAATGTGACATTTTGGTGAATTTTATTATTTTTGTGATTTTTATTAATTTTTAATTATTAAAATATTAAAATAATATTAAAAATCAACTTTTTTAGAAAATTGAAATTTTAATTTTCTTAAATTCCCCTAATATCAGAGAGGCTCCAAAACCAATTTGGTGAATTTTTAAAAAGTATTTTAAAAGTTATGAATTTTTAAAGTTTAAAATGACTAAGTGGCTTAATCAACCCGATTAGTGGGGCTAACCAAGTCCGATTGACCTCAAATTTTTATGATGGGTTCCTCTGATCCTAAAGGTCAGTGGAGAATTGATTTAAAGTCAATTTGATGCATGGTTAACTTTAATTAATTAAAGACCTATTTTGGGTTTTTAAGCCAATTAGGGTTGTTTTAAATGAACTAAGTCAAAACCTATTTTTCCTAGGGTTCTCTGGTCATAAGAAACATCACCAAATTTTCCTAGAATTTATTTCACAACATGATATTTATTGGAATTAAAATACTCAAAACGAGTAACTCTGAATTTGAAAAATCAATAACTTTTCATAGGGATGGCCTCCGACTTTGGAAAATTCGGGGAATGTTCCCAAATTCAGAGGCTTCAAAAGCCCTATGGTCTCATGCCATGGTGAATTGTATGCATGCATGGAGAATTAAAATAATGCAGAGAGTAAATAAATTATAAAAAATAAAATACTTGATGAAATTAAAAGATTTCTTTTCCACATCATTCTCCTCCGTTCACTCGAGCAAGAGGGTATTTTTATTTTATTTTTCTGATTTTTCTACACGGAGATATGAATTTTTGAAGTTTAGGGAATTAAATAAATAGAAAAATACCCTAATTTTCTATTTATCCACGCGGCGCCGCGTCGACCTCGGCGGCTCCGAACGCACACGCGTCGCGCTCCCCATTCGACGCCGCCACCCGAGTCGGCGGCCGGGCCCCGCGGTTCTCGTACCGTCTCTCGGTCCGACGCCATCCGAGCCGTTCATCCGCGCGTGTATTGAATGGACGGCATCCGTTCATCGTCCCCGAGCGTCCTCGCCCGAGAGCCGTCCACACTAAATCCCTAAGATCTCACTCGATACTCAATGGATTTTTATGTTCTTATGCTCTATGGATTCGTCTTGAAGAGACGAACACATCTATACGGTTAACATGCATTGAAAAAAAGGCATTTGAAATGGAGAATCTCCAGAAGCTCGGGATGCAGAATTAGCTCATACCTTTGCTCAGAGAAGTGTGGCATCAATCTGAGAGTTGTTGCACCTTCGATTGGATCCTAGCAAGCTCCAGATGAAGTCTCCTGGTCTGGTGAATTGTCCGGATGTGATTTCGACCAAGCCCGATCACAAAGCTTGGAGGCTGGAGCAAGCTGGGTGGCTCGGAGATGGGGCTTTTCTGGTGGACACCTTCCCTTGGTCCAGTGAAGGTGTAGAACCAATCAATTTGGGAATTGGCTCATCTGTGGAGAAGTGTCCTGGTTTTGGGTGAAATTTTAACTCCGAAATTGAGCTCGCGAGAGGAGAAATGGCAGGGGGATCTCACTTGGGAATCAAGTGCTCGTGTATGGGGAGGAGTCTGGAACAATTTTGGCAGAGTTTTGGCAAGGTTTGTGCTTAGCTCTTCTCATGGACGAGAGAGGTGGAGTTTAAATAGGAGAGGGTGGAGGGCCTCCCACGGGGAGTTGAGGCATGGGATCAGCTGCTGCGGTCGTGGGAAGAACGACCATGGTGGTCATTGGGCATGGGGCGGCTCGGCAAGGTGGAATTCCAAAGTTGGCTCACATGTGAGCTCTCGGGTGTGGTGTTTTCCGGCGATCCGGGCGGGCGGCCGGCAGGCATGGGTCACCATCTTGACCAGGGAGGTCAGGGCTTGGCAATGGTGAAGTCAATTGGGCTTGGACATGTGTAAAGTGTTTGAATTAAAATGGAATGGGGAAGGGGTCATTTTGGCTTGAAATTGGTCAACCCATTGGTTTGGGTTGGGTTCACCTCCCCATGGCTGGTCTTGGGCTGAGAAGATCGGTTAAGCTAGCTGAGTCGAGAGGTGGTGATGTCCTTATCCAAGAATATTTGGATTAAATCTTGGTTAAGGGGAGACATGCTTAAGGCTAATGACTTTTAGGAGATGGTTAAAGGACCTCCTCCTTTTGCCATTAATGGCATGGTCACATGCCAAACTTTCATGGCTTCATATGGCTTGTGAATGGCTCATCCTTGGCTCCATTTGGCTTGGGAAAAGCTTGGGTCGATTTCATGAAAATGGGTTTTAAGAATTTTTGGTAATTTGATGGAAATTTGTATGAAACTTGATTTGGAATAATTTGATGGTGAATTTAGGACTTAGGTAATGGATTTAATTAAGTGGATGACAAATGGAGATGTCATGTGGGCTTTAGGGTAGATTTTGGGCCTTTGGATGTGGTGAAGTGGGCTTTTAGGAAAGTTTAAGGGAAATGGGCTTTGGATTTTAGGATGGGCATTTGGATAAAAATTTTGTGAAGAAATTTGTCAAATAAATGTCATAATTGGTTTAGGGATGTTCTATGAAGGGCTTGGAATCAATTTGATGTGATTTGGAGTTGAATTGGTTTGAATTTGGATTTATTTGGTAAGTGGGCCTATGTAGGTCCAAGTGGGCCAAGTTGGGCTAATGTTGGGCTAGAGATGAAATTGATGTAAAATCAATGTTGAGAAATGTTTATGGGGGTGTTTCAAAGAGGTTTTGGCTTTGGTTGGGCTTTGATTTTGGGGTTTGGGCTCATTTGGGTTAGGTTTGGGTTTAGGTCAAAATTGGGCCTTTTGGTTTTGGGTTGAATTTGAGTGGGGTTTGGGTCTAAATTTTGGGTAAATCATGTTAGTGTTTTGTTTGTGGGAATGTTAAGGAAGATTTAGAAAAGATTTGGGGTTAATTGGAATTGAGTTGGGTGAGTTTGGGTTAGGTTTAGGTCATGGGTCCAAATTGGGCTTTAAGGCCAAAAGTGAGATTGGATCCAAATGTCAATCAAATTGGGCTTGGATTTAGTCTAGATTGGTGTTGGGAATGTTTAATTGAAGTTTAGAATTGAATTGGACAAAATTGGGGTCAATTGGGTAGGTTTGGTTTGACATTGGGTTCACTTAGGGTTAAAATGGGTCAAATTGGGGGTTTTGACAAAAGTAGGGTAAATTGACAAAATTGGCCCATGGTGTAGTTGGACAAAATGAAATTGGGAATATTTGGGATTTTCTGGAATTTTATGGGAATTTTCTGAATTTTTGGATTTTTAGGCCAGAGGGGTATTTTGGGTATTTGGAGGGTATTGGGAGGTATTTTTGGAATTTTTGGTATTTTTGGGTATGAATGATCAGTTTAAGTGATGTGGAAATGTTTGAGAATGATTTTGGAGAATTTTGGGTAATTTGGAAATTTTTTGAGAATTTTGGGTAATTTCAAGGGCTTTGGGTAGGTTAGACGGGTGTAGGGTCCCGGGGGTCAAAAATTGAAAATTTGGAAAATTGAAGATTGGGTGGATGTAAGTGGAAAGAAGTCATTTTGGTTGAGCTATGAAGCCATATCAAGCCCATATGAGCCATGAAGGGACCCATTTGAGGCATTCATCTATGTTGTTCCTAACCTGCTTAGCGAGGGCTTAGGGGTTAAGGACCATCCATGTGAATCACCTACATGAGTAAGGAGGTCGAGTTAGGTATGGTTGTGGTTTTAGGAAGTGTGTGAAAGTGTAGTGTACAAGTGTAGTGTGTGTGTAAGTCGGCCCCTTCACCGGACCGGGCCACCTGGGCGGTCCTAAGGCCAAAGAGTCCTATAGGAACTCATCCTTTAAACTTCCACTTGTTATTTCAACCCTCTAGGTGATTAGGGGTCTACAGTCAAGTTTGTGGAGTTTGCAGGGAGTTAAGAAGTTGTTTGAATTTCTAAAGGTGGGCCCCAATTCTAGTCCTCTAAGATAGTCAAAGGAAAAGCCTAAGGCTAGATCCTAAGTCTTAAAGAGAAGAAGAGAAGACCTCATCGAAAATGAGGTCAACAAATGGACCCCGATAGGTGTGGTGAGCTGACGGAGCACACCGCGCATATTGGTGTTGACCGAAGCGATCAACAAAACCAACACAAACATCCAGTGACAATACTTAGGACGAAATAGGAGAGTTTCGTCGGGGAGTAGCAAGTATATCTACGAAACCGGAGATTCCGAAACTCTCGGCTGAGGAAAGGAAAAGGAGGTGAATCCCAAATCACATGACACTGGGGAATTTCGATTTAGATTTTATTTTGTATCAATTTAAGTTTTGATGTGTGAGTTTAGATTTCGATTTGGAGTTTCAATTTAGATTGGAGTTTGTCGAAATTAATTTGAAGGATTTGATTTGAAATGAAAATTGGAATTACGAGGTTTTAGATGTAACATCTTCGACCTCGAAAGAAAATTGAATTGATTAGATTGAATCGTTGCAATGAGAAGAGATCTCGGAGTAATGCGGTGTTGGATGTAAAATCCTTAACCTCGAGAGTTTGATTTTGATGTATTTCAGTGCGATAGGAAAAGAATCCTAAGCGAGTGCGATCTTGGATGTAAAATCCTCGACCCAAAAGGTTTGAATTTGATGTATTTCGGTGCGATAGGGAAGAATCCTAAAGCGAGTGCAATATTGGATGTAAAATCCTCGACCCAAAAGTTTGAATTTGATGTATTTCGGTGCGATAGGAAAGAATCCTAAAGCGAGTGCGGCCTTGGATGTAAAATCCTCGACCCAAAAGTTTTGAATTTGATGTATTTCGGTGCGATAGGAAAAGAATCCTAAAGCGATGCGGTCTTGGATGTAAAATCCTCGACCCAAAAGTTTGAATTCGATGTATTTCGGTGCGATAGGGAAAGAATCCTAAAGCGGTGCGGTCTTGGATGTAAAATCCTCGACCCAAAAGTTTGAATTTGATGTATTTCGGTGCAATAGGGAGGAATCCTAAAGCGGTGCGGTCTTGGATGTAAAATCCTCGACCCAAAAGTTTGAATTTGATGTATTTCGGTGCAATAGGGAAGAATCCTAAAGCGAGTGCGGTCTTGGATGTAAAATCCTCGACCCAAAAGTTTGAATTTGATGTATTTCGGTGCAATAGGAAAGAATCCTAAGCGGTGCGGTCTTGGATGTAAAATCCTCGACCCGAAAGTTTGAAATTGATGTATTTCGGTGCAATAGGGAAAGAATCCTAAAGCGAGTGCGGTCTTGGATGTAAAATCCTCGACCCAAAAGTTTGAATTTGATGTATTTCGGTGCAATAGGGAAGAATCTAAGCGAGTGCGGTCTTGGATGTAAAATCCTCGACCCAAAAGTTTGAATTTGATGTATTTCGGTGCGATAGGAAGAATCCTAAAGCGAGTGCGAGTCTTGGATGTAAAATCCTCGACCCAAAAGTTTGAATTTGATGTATTTCGGTGCAATAGGGAAGAATCCTAAGCGAGTGCGGTCTTGGATGTAAAATCCTCGACCCAAAAGTTTGAATTTGATGTATTTCGGTGCGATAGGAAAGAATCCTAAAGCGGTGCGGTCTTGGATGTAAAATCCTCGACCCAAAAGTTTGAATTTGATGTATTTCCGTGCAATAGGGAAAGAATCCTAAAGCAGTGCAGTCTTGGATGTAAAATCCTCGACCCAAAAGTTTGAATTTGATGTATTTCGGTGCAATAGGAAAGAATCCTAAAGCAGTGCAATCTTGGATGTAAAATCCTCGACCCAAAAGTTTGAATTTGAGATTTGGAAGGATGAGTTTGAACTCGATTGAAATTTGATTTAAGATTTGATTTGAAATTTGGAAGATCAAATTTGAAATTTGATCGAGATTGGATTTGGAATTTGGTTGAGAATTTGATTTGAGATTTGAAAAGATTGAAATTTGATTCGGAATTTGGAAAGATTGAATTTGAAATTTGATTTGAAATTTGGAAGGATGGAATTTAAGATTTGTGTTGATTTCGTTTATCTTTTAATGATTCAAATTTTATTTTATCGTTTATTTAATGTTCATGTGAATTTTGTGTTTGTCATTTCAGATTTTTAAAGAAAGTTTTCTTTTATCCTCTTTTTTTATTTATTTCTTTTCTGTTCTTTGTTCGAAGTTCATTTAACTTTAATGGCGTTTCCCAATCAATTTGCACAAAAGAGGTGAAGGCCAAAACGTGACATGGTCACTTTCATTCCAATCATGTTGAAAATACATCATACAACTCGATGCGGAATACATTTCATACAATCCATGTAGACTCGAAACGGATTGTGTATGATCTTTGTTGGTCCATCAAAAGAAGCATTTGTCGAAAAATCCATGTCCGAATAGTGGGGTACATGGTTAATAGCATCACCTTCTAAGCCATCCTCGGCAAGGATGCCGAGTTGGATGTACGTTGGAGGTGTGATATTTCCCATGTAACTCGCGGCTCGTAAGGCCGGAGGTTCTCCAGCTGCGGGTACGGTTGGAAATGGTAAGGTATCTTGCTGTCGTCCATTCTCACGAAAGTAGCGAGATCCGCTCCATCGGCACTCTGGTATGCGATGCTTAGCGATATCTCCTCCGTTGCCCTTCGGTATCATGACGGAACCCACCGGTAAAGGTATCTTTGCGGCCTTCGGAACTCACCGGGCCTGTATCCGGAGATCGGATCCGAACATGATGTCACACTCGTTCGAAAGAGGTCGTGCGAAAAGGTCGACGAAGTCGTGGTGATCTATATGTGGGGGTATGCGGTCACCCTGTTTGTAGATGTTGATAATGCAGCTATTGGGTATGCAATCCGCGGCGGTACCCTCCATGTTATCAATCTTTTTACCATTCTCCGATGACTAATGGCATCGGATCTACTTGCCCATGACGGAGTATCCCGGTGGGTTTCCCTTTCTGTCTTCGACGAAGTTGTAGCGACATCCGCATTGTATTGTGATTCTTCCTTTCCCTGGCATCCATCTCGGGGTTCCGAGTATGTGTTTTCCCTTAGGCGGCTGCTCGGCCCATTCTTTTCGAATCCCGGATACAATCCACGATTTGTTGTTGTTCATACTGCGAGAATACGTCGGTATGTAGCTCGAGGCCCTCTAGTATGTTGATCCTTCTTCCTTTAATTCTCTCGAAGTATTCAAAAGTTTTCTTTTCAACGTTCGCATTCTCTCCGGCTCGTATTCGGAATGATCGCGGATGGCGAGGCCTTGTGACATATTGTGGGATATATGGTTCAATCCCTTCACGTTCCCACGCATACCTCGGCTCCTCAGGGATGATGCCTGTCGGGACATCCCCCGGGGTTGCTTCTGCAACAAGGTCATGCATTATTGGTGGTTCTATCCGGTGGCGTGGTAGCCTTTTTTCTTCTGATATTCTGGAGATTTTCCTGGTTCTTTCTGTCATCCTAGGAGCTGGCCTCCTTTCTTCAGGTTCCTGGTGAACCGGTGTCTTTGAAATGTGTGTGCTGGCATTAACAATTGTCTCGTCGCGCTGGTCCGCAGCTAGTTTTGTTAACATCTTACGGATACGGCGATTCTTATTTCTTCGTTGCGTGGCTGTGAGAGTAGCTCTCCGCACTTCTTGAATCTCTGTGGGCGCGGCACTGACAAGCCTGCCCTCCGCTGTAGCGACTACGGACTTCATTTTCTTGTCTTCTTCAGTATTTGCCTTTCTCTTCTTGTTGTTGGATTGGTGGCTTGGGCCACCCACTCTCATTACTGTCTGCCCGGGCAGTTCTTCTCGGTCAACTGGGACCCAGTCACTTTCCTCGTACTGTAGGCTCGTGGTGCGAAATCCGAGTCGATCTCGATTATCGCTCCATCTTTCACCCTCTTTTCATCGAGTGCGAGGCTTACGCTATTCTTAAAGTTCAAGACCAACCGCCGTTCGACATTTCCCTGCGAAAAGACAAGGAAAAGGATCAGGGGCTGTACTAAGAACAAGAACATCAAGAAAATGTTTATTAAAGACATTTTTTTTTTATATATTTTTTATTTTCAAATTTAACAGGAATGAAGTAGGATAAGATTAGGGAAGAGATTTTGATTTGGAAAAGAAAACAAGGAAAACATATTATCATGACTTTATTTATTTTAACACATTTTATTTTTTTTGGTTCGGACCCAATCATAAGTAATTACTTAGCCCGTGTTTCTTAGGGGTGAAGAATTCATTCCTTCGAAACATCAGGTAGCGTAATACTTTTTCAAGTATCGTCCGTCGATCGGAAGCATATGTCGTTCTCCCCGGCGATTCACTAGTCGGTAGGAACCTCCCGAGTATCTTGCTTCGACCACGAACGGTCCTTCCCGAGTGGGTTCGAATTTTCCTTTTATCTTGCGGTGTGCAAGAATAGGTCTCTTGAGAACGAGAACTAAGTCACCAACTTTGAAGGTTCTTGGGCGGACCGGTTTGTCATGGGCTTGAACCATCTTAGCTTGGTATAGTTCTAAATTACTGTTGCGTCTGTAAGTCTTTTCCCTTCAAGTTTTCTAATTCTTCGAGTCGTAATCTATCTTTTCTTCTGTCGTGATCTTGTTTGCAAGCTGCAATTACGAGTGAAGGAAGCTGAACCTCTAAAGGTAACACTCGCCTCGGACCCATACACTAGAGCGTAAGGTGTAGCTTGAGTAGGAGTTACGAAGGTTGTCCGGTAGGCCATAAGGCTTCTAACAATTTTTCATGCCAATTTCTCTTATTATCGTCCGAGGTTTTCTTTAAGATTTGAACGAGAGTTTTATTAAAAGCCTCGGCGAGACCGTTTGCTCTTGGGTAGTAAATTGTTGAGTATCGCCGGTCGATTCCATGTCTCACGACAAAATTGTTGATTTGTGTGCTTCGAATGCGGCCGATTATACGAGATGATCTCGCGCGGCACTCCGAAACGCGTAGACAACTTGGTTCTTGAAAAGCGTAGCACGTGGTGTGCTTTCACTTCTCTAAGTGGGCCTTACGCTCGACTTGGAAAAGTAATCTGTAGCCGCAAGAATGAAGCGATGTCCTTTTGAAGATGGTGGTTCTATCGGACCCACTATATACGTGCCCCTGACATTCGAATGGCCGCGACGCAGTTGTCGGGTGCGGCACATTTGGAGGTTGGTGTAGAACCACTCCGTGCACTTGGCATTGGTGACGGCTCTTGGCGATTTTCATGCGGTCGGTCATCATCGAGGGCCGGTAGTACCCTAGTCTTTTAATTTTCATTTTCATCTTCGGACCCGATGGTGAGCGCCACGAGTCCTGAATGCACCTCTTTAACAATTTCACGGGCCTCGGACCCGCTTAGGTATCTTAGCCACATTTGATCAAAAGACCTTCGTATAATGTGTTGTTTATTAATGCGTAGGATGGAGTTCTTTTCTTGATGCGATGGGCTAGCGACCTATCGTCCGGTAGCTTTCTGTTTGCGGGTAGTCCATCGATAGGTCTGTCGCCGATCTTACGTGTTTTTACATCGCTGTCTGCATGACTGATTCTTTTTCTTTTCTCGATTTGTGTATTGTGTCTATGTCGAGCTGTGATAGGACCTGACGTCCATGAACTGACACTTCCACTGATTCATCTTGCAAACAGGCGAATTCTTTTGCGAGACGGGCTAAAGCATCTGCTAAAGCATTCTCTTTTCTAGGAATTTTGTAGATTGTCACATTTGGAATCTGTTCAGCAATTTGTATGGCATACTTGGAAGTATTGTTCGAGTCTTGGTTTAAAAATTTTGTATTGTCCGTGATCTACTTGAATGATTAACCGTGAATCCCCGTAGATGTTGACGTCCGTTATCCCCATTTGAATAGTTAATTCCGGTCCCATTATGAGGGCTTCGTATTACGCTTCGTTGTTTGTACACGATTACGTCGAGTGGTAGGAGTATCTTAACATCCCCCGCTCCGGCGTTATAAAGATTAGCCCGATTCTGCCTTCACGGGCACTATCACTTGCGATTCTTCGTCTTTGTGTCTTGAAGATGCTCCGTCGAAATATAATTCCCAACGTCGATCATCGGGGTCTTCTAGGTTCATTATTTGTTCATCGGCAAATCATCATTAAGAGGAGATTCGACGGCAAAGGGTGCGTTTGCGAGGAAGTCTGCTAAGACTTGTCCCTTTACGGCACGCGGAGGCACGAAAGTTATATCGAATTGCAATAATATCATTGACCATCCGGCAAGTCCGGCGGAAAGTGTTGGGTGAGTCATCGAGTATTGCAATGGATTAAACTTCGAGATCGGGTTGACCTTATGAGAAAGCATGTAGTGCACGAGCTTTTGAGCGGCGAAGATCGGGGCCAAACAATGCTTTTCAATTGCGGGATACCTTACTTCCGTCGGAAGTAAACGACGGCTTAAGTAGTAAAGAGCATTTTCTTTACCCTCATCATTGACACAGGCTAACGGGGCTCCGAGAGAGTCGTCTAGAGCCGCGGTGTAAAGTATTAGCGGTACTACTGAGGCTAGAGGTCGCTAAGACGGGAGGTGTCATTAAATATTGTTTAATGTCCTCGAAGGCCTTCGGCATTTCCCTTCCCAAATAAATTTGGCGTCCTTTCTAACTAGTGCCGAGAAAGGTGACACCTACTGACGGAGTTTGAGATAAAGCGTCGAAGATATGCCGGCTTCCCTTGAAAAGATCGTAGTTGTTTTAAGGTTTTGGGAGGCGGCATTTCTAAGATAGCTTTAATCTTCTCCGGGTCGATTTCAATTCCACGATGTCGGACAACGAATCCTAAGAATTCCCGGAGGTGACGCCGAAGGCACATTTTAAGGGATTCATCTTAAGGTTAAATTGTCTTAATCGTTCGAAAACAATTCTCAAATCATACAGGTGGTTTTCCTTTACTTTGCTTTTGATGACCACATCGTCCACGTAGCATTCGACTTGATTGTGGATGAGATCGTCAAAAATTTTTGTCATTGCTCTCTGGTAGGTTGCTCCTGCGTTCTTCAGTCCGAATGGCATCACTGTGTAGCAAAATACTCCGATCGGCGTTCTGAATGCTGTAAGCTTTTCATCTTCTGGAGCCATTTTTATCTGGTTGTATCCTGAAGATCCATCCATGAACGAGAATATTTCATGTGTTGAAGCAATATCAATCATTAATTCTGGGATCGGTAGAGGGAATTCATCCTTCGGACATGCCTTGTTTAAATCTGCGAAGTCTACACAAATTCGATTTGACCATTCTTCTTTACGTCGGCACCACATTGGCTAACCAAGTCGGGTATTGTTCTTCACGGACAAATTTAGCGTCTATTAGCTTTTTAACTTCGGCTATGACTTGTTGTTCGATTTCTAGACGCATTCTTACGGGACCTTGCTCGGTCGGGACGAAGTAGGATCCACTCTAGCTTATGGACTGCGACCTCCGGAGCTAATCCGGCATCTCATCGTAGTTCCAAGCAAAACGGTCTTTAAATTCCATTAATAATTTGATTATTTCTTCGGAGTCTTCTTTGTTGAGTAAGGAGCTAACAAAGGTAGGTCTAGGCTCTTCGCTAGTACCTAAGTTAACTTCCGTTAACTCATCTATTGTAGATTTGATTTCTTCTTCGAATTCCGGTGGAGCGTCTCCGATTTGTAAATCTTCGAGTTCGTCCGTAGTTTCCATGCGGTTTTCATTGGACTTGCAAGTGACAACCGAGCAAAATTCGGTATCGTCGACTGACCCTACTGTGCCGAATCCGAGTCCATGCTTTGAATTGGGAGGACGACCGGAGTTATTCCATAATTTTTCAAAATGTTGTGATTGGCCTTTTGTCCATTGTCGAGGTAAGAAACCACGTTGAATTAAATTTTGAACACAGGGAGAGTACCACTCAAAAGGTAATTCCATTAATTCTGATGAAGTGACATCTTCGAATTGTACATTATTTTCAGTTTTGGAGGAAGAAGCACCACGGTAAAATTTGATTGGCCTTGCACCGTCTTTACGTACCTCTTTGACCACCATACCCTCGATCTTGCTCGACTGGATCGGAGTTAGGGTCATAGTATGTACGTAGTGGTTAATCTTCTCGTACATTGATTTGTATTCTTCATTCTTTTCATCTTCGAGGGAGATCTTGAATTGTGGCTTCTTCCGACTTATTGTTGCTGCTTCTTGCTTGATTTCCTTTTCTTCTTCAGAACTATCATTCCAATCAACATTGATGGCTGGTTTCTTCTGTCCAATTGTCCTAGTGTCTCTACCACGACCTCGTCCCCGGCCTCGACCTCGGATGCGAGTTGTGGAGAAACCTTCACCATCTCGCCGGAAGGGAGTGGTGAGTGACTGTTGGACTAGAACTTCAGGTTCTTCGTTGTCTCGAACTTTCTTTGCTTCATTTGTTACGGTATCTCTGGAGAAGATTGTTTTCTTTGGCGGTGCATAATAAGTCTGCGTCTTCATGGATTCCAATCTCATGTACGGAGAATGGTTGCAAGTCACCTTTGATGCCTTGTTCCCCTCCATCATAGTATTTGATGCACCGGGTGCGAGATGATGGTACCATCCTGTTTTCATGTATCCATGGTCGGCCCGGCAGAGCGTTGAATGATGTTTCCGAATCGATTATGTGGAATTTTGCGGTTGTCTTTGCTAAGTCACCGGTCTTCATCGAGTAGCGTTATTGACCCGAGGGCTCTTTCTCCTTTACGGTTGAATCCTCTTAATAACATTTTGTACGCTTCGAGCTCGCGAGCATCGATTTCCAAGTATGCTAGTGTTCGAAGACTCATTATATTGATTGATGCTCCTGGATCCACCAATACTGCGGAGAGCGTAAACTTCCCGATTGTAACCGAAATGTACAACGGTCGGTTGTGATCTGCTGTCCCAAGTAGTAGGTCATTGTCCAGTGAAGGTAACACCTCGTCTGTTCCTTTAACGAGCAAACCTCATCTAAGGAATCTCCGGCCATTTGAGCTAAGCAAATTTCGGGATCAAGTAAGGCCTTGATCGAGCTTCTCTCATCTCCTTTGATAAGATGAGAGCATCGTAAATACTCGGTTGTGCCGGTAGTTTCCTAAGATGGGCTAGCACGTTGTAGTCCACTTTGTTTCCATGTGTCTCGACTTCTTCTCAAATGGGTATTTCTTCTGCTGGGGTTGGTTCTTCTTGAACAACTACCTGCTTTCCTTTGTCCTTTGGACCCATTCTTGGAGGTAGAACTTTTCCACTTCTTAAATTGACTTCTGTAATTTCTTCTGAATCTAGTGTTGAACTTGCCGGTGTCTCTTCCTGAATCGGAATGACAGGCTCTTCCGGATTATCTACAAAATCGAAGGCTCTAACTCTATCGTAGCTTGGAGCTCCTCGAAACTCGCGGATAGATCCGTTGCTTGTTGAACTCTCGTAGCCTCCTTGATGGATGTCTTCTTTGTCATTGTGATCGTCGAGATCGTGTATGATTTGAGAATTGTTGTTGGCATCGAAGTCGATGTCCGGATTGTCGCTAGTTACGTAATCGTTAGAAACAGTCAAAACGTAGCCAACGCCATCACCCTTATCATTATATGATCCCACCGAAGAGAGCGGATAATCATACAAAATCGAGAGGTTCGAGGATTTCTCCCCGAATCGGAAACAACTATCCTAGGATAAGCGGCCACTAGTACAGCCTTAGGAGTCTCGGTCCTCTCTTCTTCGTCGATCTTCTTCTTTTCTTCGATCGTCTCCTGTCGAGGTGGCTCTTCCATCGCGAGTGATAGTACGGCTTAACGAGTCTCGAACTCCGAATTGAAGCTCGCACCGAGGCGGTTCGGATGTTGTCTAAAATCTTCTTTGAAGACCTCGTCCGAGGCGGTAGTCCATCCATCGTCGGTTGCATAGGGATGCTATCGGAATGACGGGATCGGTTGAGATAACATTGACGGAACCTCCTTTGCAGGGTTCCTTCATGTACTCCTTCGGGATTGTTATATTTCCTTTACGAAGGTTGTCGTTGAGCCGACTTTTAAAGGTAATGCAATCTTCTATCTTGTGCCCGAGCATCCGGTGGTAGGGGCAAAAGTTGGGATCACCTTTCTTGTTGACTTCCTCCGGTCTTTTAGGTTCGGCGGTGGAAATGCGGAGTCTTCATTAGGCTACGGAACATCTTCGATCTTGCTTCATTTTTGAACGGATATTCTCTGCTCGAAGCTCCCTCGATGTACGTTGCGGACGGGACGGTTGTTCATACTTTGCGGAGACGACCGATAGCTGGACCGGGGTTCGTTGGTAATCTGTTGTGGTTCTTTGCGGCCGTTCACGGTGGTATTTGTATCGGTTGCTTGCCTTTATCAAGCTGCTCTGCAATGATCCGGATTTCTTTTCGAAGGTCTTCACGGCTTCTGCTTGTCCGTCTTATCGGCAAAACTTAATTACTTTGCCTCTTCTTGTAAGCTTCCGGCCTTGCTTAACAACTTCTCAAAAGTCTTAATAGTGAATCCTTTGAGGAGAAGTGCTATCGGGCCGTGAATTGTTTTAAGCAAGATGCCGACTGCATGTTGTTCTTGCAGTTGTGGTTCACACTTCATGCTTAAGTTTCTCCATCGAAGTATGTAATCCACCAAAGTTTCATTCGGCCTTTGTTTCTCTACCACTAAATCACCTATAGTGATGTGGTGTCGAGCTCCGACAAATCGCTTGATGAAGAGGCTCTCTAGCTACGAGAATGTCTTCACTGAACCGTTTGGTAATTCCGCGTACCGGTCGAAGGCGATTCTCGACGGACTGCCGACGAGCTGTCGGAAGAGTAATGCATCGCTCCCGCCGGCATTGCAACAAGCGGCACGAAAGTGTGCAACATCTTGTCGGGGGTTCCCGGTTCCGTCGAAGGTCTTGAACGAGAGGTGGTACGAAGCCTTTCGGGTATTGGACGGCGTCGAATTCTTCCGGTAAGGTCTACCCGTCCGAATGGATGTCCCGTTCTTCGATTGTGCTAAGGCTTCTCGCACTTCGCTGTTCCACCAAGTTCTTGATATCCTTTTCGGGGATCATACTTTGTGTCGTATCCTTTTTCGGTGAGTCATCCCCATTGACGGATGTAATCTCCTTTCCTCCGTCTACGATGTGAATGACCTCCGGGGTGTCTCTGCATGTGGTTGTACTTGACTGCGGAGAGTGGCCGGAGCTACGGCCATCTCTTCCATCCTTTTCGCCATTTGAGCGATCGTGTCGTCTTTTCTCGAAGTCGTCTTCTCATCGGTTACGGCTCCTCTCTTCTGCTGTGCGAGGAGTACCTTGAGAAGCTAATGAAGCTCGTGTCTCGACCATATTGATTTCCGCATATTCGTCATCCATGAATTCCGATGAATCGATTTCATCTCCGAACTTTTCTTCTCTTTCTTTTGCCAACCGTCGGATGTCGGTTCTCGGCTTTTCCATGGCATCTTCTAGCGGAGCTTTCCGTGTGTCTTTGCGGTTGTCATGCGATAGGCTGCCGGGTCCCTTTTTCACGAGTCCCCTTTATCGCGGTAGCACTTTCTTCGGATTCCGACCTTACGGCGAGACTTTCTTTTTCGAGTCGCTGTTTCGATCTCAGTCGCCCGGTAGTGGGACGCCACACCATCCTTCTAGCGGCGGAAGGTGCTAGGACCGGATGGTGCGTCGGCCAAATGTTGGAAGGTGGTATCCTCCTAGTCCGTAATCCCGAGACTACGACGGGCGGGCTAGCCTTCATTCTTTTACTTGGCTTTTTCGTCATGACGGCGGGCTCTACTCGGGGCCCGAGACGGGATTTGACCGGCACCCGCCCTATCCTTCGTAGAATTTCCGATACGGGGCGAGTTTTCCTTCCTTGCTAACTTTTCACCAAAGTTTGCGGTCGAGCAACGGCATAGTTCTAGTTCTTTTCTTGCGAGCTATCGTTGTAGTATGCTGGCCGAGGTAATGTGGCGACAATCTTGCAAACATTCTCCTCATCCTCTGCGGCGGAGAGGGGATGGAACACGCTTCCTCCCAAAAGTGGTATGTAGTCGAGCGGTGGTGTATATTCCGGTAGCGGTGTATATTCGGCGGCTTTGGAATTTCTTCAGGAAAGCGATCTCGGCGGCTACGGCTTCTCCGGCGATCCTTCTACCTACATTTCTTCTTTGGGTCTTTATCGATGACGGAATCTTTGAGCTGGACCCGATTTCGAAAACAAGAAGGTCTTACGAGGAAGATGCGTACCCTCCGCGGTAACGGGTTTACCATAATTACGGATTTCTTTCCCCTTTGATTTGGCGGAAGTCGGGGTAGGTGCGAAGCGACTAAACCAGGTGGGGTTAGTAAGAACGGTCCTCTGCGGACGGCGGTACTCCTCTAGTCGGGACCCTTTGCGGGGGAGGGAACTCTTGGGTCGACCTGAGGTTGAACTCGAGCGGTGGCTCCTCGGCTTCGGATACCTTGTTCGTCGGTGCGAAAGGGAGACGTCGGTGACCTTGACATTCGTGTTTTCGAATCCTTGTCCAAATCGGATGATCCCATTGTCGGGCGGCTCATCCTTATAGACGGCGAAGTCGAGTCCGTTGGTGAAGGAGAAAATCGGCTTCGGGGCTTCCATTTCGCGGGGTAGATTCGGTTGTCGGTCCCGAGTTATGCTTCTTTTCTTTAGGACGAAAAGAAAGGAATTGAAAAGAGTCCGAACTCGTTTTTGTTCATGTATTTATAAGAGGGAATCATTTGTTAAAAGGAATCACTTATTAGAGGGTTTGTTAATTTAGAACGGAATGTTCAAAAGTGTAGAGAAGGTAAGGAATCCGATTCGAGTTGGAAAGGAAAAGAAAGTCTTAAGCAAGACTTCTCGACTCGAAGGATCATTCCTAAACTGACACTGATTGAGGGTCCGCCCCACCTCGAAAATGAGGTAAAAGGATCTCGGAACCTCTCTGTTTAGGGGTGTCTAAACGAGTGGCTCCTAAATCCGAGAGAATGTTGGCTATACTCATTCGAGATAGAAATGAACATAGTATTCCAACGGAAAGAAGGGTAGTTTGATCCACAAGGGACATGGATACACTTCCGATTTTTGAAAGCAGAATTATCTGATTATAATGGAGAGAGGAATTTTCCCCAGCGGAGTCGCCAGAAATCTGTCGGCATATTTTTAGGTTGTGTTTTATTTTGAAAAGGGGGGTCGCCTAACAGAAGTCTGTCGGCGAATTTTTAATTTAATTAAAATAAATAATTTGAAAAGTAGTATTTGATTTTGAAAATAATTTTAAATTTGAAGGTTTTAAGATATGAGATTAAACCGATCTCACGTCCCAAATAGTTTATATAAACTGAGCACCGCACCATGAGCCGTGTATCTACCCCAAAGATAGACACACTTGCTTGACGGTGGGGCTCGATTAAATAAACTAGAAGATTTATGACATCCGTTTGGTCTGCGAACCAATTTTATAAGCCGACAAAATTCCCTCGTTTAATATGAAAACATTAAACGGGGTTTATATTACACAGGTTCTTCAAAATTCCTATAAGGGCAAGCCCCTATAGTTAATTACATCTTAAGTGACGGGAATCACTTAAGAAAACTCTCGATAATAATCAATAATTCTGCTCTCGAGGATTTCGAAGTTTAAGTTTTCGAGGGATTGAAGTTTTGAATTTCAATAGGGAATGGATCAAGTTTAGAACACTTTGTTTTGTGAATCCAAAGGAAGAAAAGTAGGAGAAATCATAGATTCGAAGTGAACTTCGGTAATTTCCCGACTATCCTATTGTTTGGCTTAGATTTAGGAAAATCCTAATGTTTATTTAAAAGTTTTGATTTTGTCAATTTTAATTAATTAGGACTTATATTTATATGATAGAATCATATAAATAGCCTTGAAGATGTGAGGGTTTATGTCGTATCGGACGACTACCTCGGAATCCTAAAGTCCGGTTAGGGCTTAATTTGCGAGACAAATGCCTAACAAAAGGTTGAGGATTTATGTTGCACTAGAGCAAACTACCTCGAAGTCCTATGGCTTTGTTATTTAATTCTAGGAAAGTTTTGCTGAAGTAGACTCGAGTTTTGCGCGATGACGATGGTCGTGCTTGCCTACCATGCTACGAGCTCCTTATTGTTGCGAGAGGTTTAGTTTTAGAAATCATAAATCAGAAGATGAGAAAAGTGTTTTGGTTTAGAGAAGTCTTAATTTTCCAAGTGTTTTCTTATGTTTTGATTAAAACAAATCTTAAAGTTGATTATAACGACACTGGTTAAGTTCCCACGGTTCCATCCTTCCGGCATCATTATTTTTATCGGATTCACTTAGTCCAGATGAATTTGCTAAACTCAATTGAATGAGTTCCACACTTTCATTTAGACCGTGGGAAATCCCGTTAGCAACACATAGGTTACATCATCCGAGGTATTCCCGATCATCCAACAGGACGTTTTAATTTAGTTGCAATTGTAGTTTTGTGTTATGTTTGTGATTAAATTTTGAGTTGTTTTATATTTTGAAATGTTGTGGCGGTGAATTTTATCTTGCAATGACTTTTAACTTAATTTGGTTTCAGTTTTAGGGTCTATCCTAAAGGTGTGGGTTTTCATGCAACGTGTTGTTTTATCATGCAGAAAAATAAAGTACATTTGCAAGAAAGTAAATTGCGGGAAAGTAAATTGCAAGAAAGTAAATTGCGATAAAAATAAAAGCGTACTCGGAGGGTCTTCCCGTCATCCCAAGCTGCACTTAAAACACAATTAGAATATTTAAGCAAGTTTCTAGGTAAAGCTAAGGGAAGGGTTATGGTTTTCTACCAAATTCCTAATCCTATAGCTAGTCATCTCCTATGACGTCTAGGTTCTTTGTGTTTTGGTTTAAGGACGATTTTCTTCATCGAAGAACAATTAAGTCCGATTGTTCTTATAAAAGTCCTATCATATTGTGGAAGTGCTTAAGAGGAATCTTAAACATCTTTTCGATATTTCTAGGATTGTTTTAAGTCAGAATGAATTTAATTATACAAATGAATTAATCGTCCAAGAATTTGAAGTTTTATTGTTATCTTGCTCGAGTGAACTAGGACATTTGAATATCCTATAAGTGAAGTAACATTTCATTTAATGTTACGTTTAGGAGTTATGATAACTAAAACTTTCGAGGGTAAATTGGTATTCGAAATGATTTGATTTAAGTTAAAGGGTTTAAATTTGGAATAGTGTTGAAGTTGCTTTATATTTAATTTAATTTAATTTAATTTAATTGAGTTTGATTTGATGTTGAATTAATTTAATTTGATTTAATTTTAATTTAATTTGATTTAATTAAATTTAATTTAATTTAATTTAATTTAATTTAATTTAATTTTAATTTAATTTAATTTAATTTAATTTAATTATTTAATTTAATTTAATTATTTAATTTAATTTAATTTATTTAATTTAATTTAATTTTAATTTATTTAATTTAATTTAATTTAATTTATTTAATTTAATTTAATTTATTTAATTTAATTTAATTTAATTCAATTATTTAATTTAATTTAATTTATTTAATTTAATTTAATTTTAATTTAATTTAATTTAATTTAATTAATTTAATTTAATTTTTAATTTTAATTGAAATTTTTAAAAGGATTTAATAATTAAGTCTTTTAATATTTTAAATTTGAGTTATCATTTTAATTAAGAATTGAATATTAATGAGATAATTAATTTAGAGATTTTTAAATTAAAGAATAAATCTCTTCCTAATAATATCCCTATTTTAATAATTCTAATTTTATTATTCTTCCAAATTTAATCCATTATTTAATTAAAGTTTAATCATTTTAAAATTGCTTAATGGGTTTCTACCCTTTAATTATTTAAATTTCAATCATCCAAATCAGATTAGGATCAAATATTTTACTTGTTAATTTTTTATTAAACATAAAGTTTTAATTAAGGGTTAAAATTTTAATTACCATTTTACCCTTTAAGCTTAATGATTTCATAACTCACTAAATTGAACTCAAATGAACTTGACATTTTTATGTGACTTCACTCATAGGCCAATAAAGACATGAGAGGAGAAAATGTGATTTTTCTGTATTTAATTTATTTATATAATTATTTTTGGTGGAAAATAGAGATTTCCAAGGAAAATTTAATAGCATGACCAAGGGAAAGTTTCTGTCCTTAAGAAAATTAGGGGACATTCCTAATGATCAGAGAAGCACTTGGACCAATTTTGGTGATTTTTTGAATTATATTATTTTTATTATAATTATTTTAAATTTTGGAGTGTAAATTAATTTAAAAATAAAATAAATGTTGAAAAATGAATTTTATATTTTTCAAAAATCTCTCTGATATCAAGGAAACCAGAGAAGTAAATTTTGCAATTTTCTGATTTTTCTATAATTTATTATAATTATTTTAGTGAAAATGCTAGAAAACATATTTTTTAATTTTAAAATTACCTTAAAGCTTTAAAATTTAATATCTCACTAAATAGACCTAAGAAAAATGTGGGATTTGTTCCTATGTGATTAAAATTCAAAATGTGACATTTTGGTGAATTTTATTATTTTTGTGATTTTTATTAATTTTTAATTATTAAAATATTAAAATAATATTAAAAATCAACTTTTTTAGAAAATTGAAATTTTAATTTTCTTAAATTCCCCTAATATCAGAGAGGCTCCAAAACCAATTTGGTGAATTTTTAAAAAGTATTTTAAAAGTTATGAATTTTTAAAGTTTAAAATGACTAAGTGGCTTAATCGACCCGATTAGTGGGGCTAACCGAGTCCGATTGACCTCAAATTTTTATGATGGGTTCCTCTGATCCTAAAGGTCAGTGGAGAATTGATTTAAAGTCAATTTGATGCATGGTTAACTTTAATTAATTAAAGACCTATTTTGGGTGTTTAAGCGAATTAGGGTTGTTTTAAATGAACTAAGTCAAAACTTATTTTTCCTAGGGTTCTGCTGGTCATAAGAAACATCACCAAATTTTCCTAGAATTTATTTCACAACATGATATTTATTGGAATTAAAATACTCGAAAACGGTAACCTGAATTTGAAAAATCAATAACTTTTCATAGGGATGGCCTCGACTTTGGAAAATTCGAGGAATGTTCCCAAATTCGGAGGCTTAAAGCCACTATGGTCTCATGCCATGGTGAATTGTATGCATGCATGGAGAATTAAAATAATGCGAGAGAGTAAATAAATTATAAAAAATAAAATACTTGATGAAATTAAATGATTTCTTTTCCACATTATTCTCCTCTGTTCAGCTGAGCGAGAGGGTATTTTTATTTTATTTTTCTGATTTTTCTACACGAGAGATATGAATTTTTGAAGTTTAGGGAATTAAATAAATAGAAAAATACCCTAATTTTCTATTTATCCACGCGCGCGCGCGTCGGCCTCGGCGAGCTCCGAACGCACGCGCGTCGCGCTCCGATTCGACGCCGCCACCGAGTCGGCGGCCGGGCCCCGCGGTTCTCGTACCGTCTCTGGTCCGACGCCATTTGAGCCGTTCGTCCGCGCGTGTATTGAATGGACGGCATCCGTTCATCGTCCCGAGCGTCCTCGCCGAGAGCCGTCCACACTAAATCCCTAAGATCTCGCTCGATACTCGATGGATTTTTATGTTCTTATGCTCTATGGATTCGTCTTGAAGAGACGAACACATCTATACGGTTAACATGCATTGAAATTAAGGCATTTGAAATGGAGAATCTCCGGAAGCTCGGGATGCAGAATTAGTTCATACCTTTGCTCGGAGAAGTGTGGCATCGATGCGAGAGTTGTTGCACCTTCGATTGGATCTCGTGAGCTCCGGATGAAGTCTCTCGGTGCAGTGAATTGTACGGATGTGATTTCGACCAAGCCAGATCCACAAAGCTTGGAGGTTTGGAGCAATCGGGTGGCTCGGAGATGGGGCTTTTGCTGGTGGACACCTTCCCTTGGTGCAGTGAAGGTGTAGAACCAATCGATTTGGGAATTGGCTCGCTTGTGGAGAAGTGTCCTGGTTTTGGGTGGAATTTCGACTGCGAAATTGAGCTCGCGGAGGAGAAATGGCGGGGGGATCTCACTGGGAATCAAGTGCTCAGTGTATGGGGAGGAGTGCGGAACAATTTTGGCGAGTTTTGGCGAGGTTTGTGCTTAGCTCTTCTCATGGACGAGAGAGGTGGAGTTTAAATAGGAGAGGGTGGAGGGCCTCCGGGGGAGTTGAGGCATGGGATCGAGCTGCTGCGGTCAGTGAGGAAGAACGGCCATGGTGGCCGTTGGGCATGGGGCGGCTCGGCAGGTGGAATTCCAAAGTTGGCTCACATGTGAGCTCTCGGGTGTGGTGTTTTCCGGCGATCAGTGGCGGCCGGCGCGAGCATGGTCACCATCTTGACCGGGGAGGTCGGGGCTTGGCAATGGTGAAGTCGATTGGGCTTGGATATGTGTAAAGTGTTTGAATTAAAATGGAATGGGGAAGGGGTCATTTTGGCTTGAAATTGGTCGACCCATTGGTTTGGGTTGGGTTCACCTCTCCATGGCTTGGTCTTGAGTGAGAAGATCGATTAGGTCTTGGTAGTCGGAGGTGGTGATGTCCTTATCCAAGAATATTTGGATTAAATCTTGGTTAAGGGGAGAAATGCTTAAGGATAATGACTTTTAGGAGATGGTTAAAGGAGCCTCCTCCTTTTGCCATTAATGGCATGGTCACATGCCAAGCTTTCATGGCTTCATATGGCTTGTGAATGGCTCATCCTTGGCTCCATTTGGCTTGGGAAAAGCTTGGGTCGATTTCATGAAAATGGGTTTTAAGAATTTTTGGTAATTTGATGGAAATTTGTATGAAACTTGATTTGGAATAATTTGATGGTGAATTTAGGACTTAGGTAATGGATTTAATTAAGTGGATGACAAATGGAGATGTCATGTGGGCTTTAGGGTAGATTTTGGGCCTTTGGATGTGGTGAAGTGGGCTTTTAGGAAAGTTTAAGGGAAATGGGCTTTTGATTTTAGGATGGGCATTTGGATAAAAATTTTGTGAAGAACTTTGTCAAATAAATGTCATAATTGGTTTAGGGATGTTCTATAAAGGGCTTGGAATCAATTTGATGTGATTTGAAGTTGAATTGGTTTGAATTTGGATTTATTTGGTAAGTGGGCCTATGTAGGTCCAAGTGGGCCAAGTTGGGCTAATGTTGGGCTAGAGTTGAAATTGATGTAAATTCAATGTTGAGAAATGTTTATGGGGGTGTTTCAAAGAGGTTTTGGCTTTGGTTGGGCTTTGATTTTGGGGTTTTGGCTCATTTGGGTTAGGTTTGGGTTTAGGTCGAAATTGGGCCTTTTGGCTTTGGGTTGAATTTGAGTGGGGTTTGGGTCTAAATTTTGGGCAAATCATGTTAGTGTTTTGTTTGTGGGAATGTTAAGGAAGATTTAGAAAAGATTTGGGGTTAATTGGAATTGAGTTGGGTGAGTTTGGGTTAGGTTTAGGTCATGGGTCCAAATTGGGCTTTAAGGCCAAAAGTGAGATTGGATCCAAATGTCAATCAAATTGGGCTTGGATTTGGTCTAGATTAGTGTTGGGAATGTTTAATTGAAGTTTAGAATTGAATTGGACCAAAATTGGGGTCGATTGGGTAGGTTTGGTTTGACATTGGGTTCACTTAGGGTTAAAATGGGTCGAGTGGGGGTTTTGACAAACGTAGGGTAAATTAACAAAATTGGCCCATGGTGTAGTTGGACAAAATGAAATTGGGAATATTTGGGATTTTCTGGTATTTTCTGGGAATTTTCTGAATTTTTGGATTTTTAGGCGAGAGGGGTATTTTGGGTATTTGGAGGGTATTGGGAGGTATTTTTGGAATTTTTGGTATTTTTGGGTATGGATGATCAGTTTAAGTGATGTGGAAATGTTTGGGAATGATTTTGGAGAATTTTGGGTAATTTGGAAATTTTTTGAGAATTTTGGGTAATTTTGAGGGCTTTGGGTAGGTTAGGCGGGTGTAGGGTCCGGGGGTCGAAAATTGAAAATTTGGAAAATTGAAGATTGGGTGGATGTAAGTGGAAAGAAGTCATTTTGGTTGAGCTATGAAGCCATATCAAGCCCATATGAGCCATGAAGGGACTCGTTTGAGGCATTACTTATGTTGTTCCTAACCTCTTAGCCGAGGGCTTAGGGGTTAAGGACCATCCATGTGAATCACCTACATGAGTCAGGGAGGTCGAGTTAGGTATGGGTGTGGTTTTAGGAAGTGTGTGAAAGTGTAGTGTGTAGGTGTAGTGTATAAGTGTGGTGTGTGTAAGTCGGCCCCTTCACCGGACCGGGCCGCCGGGGCGATCTAAGGCCGAAGAGTCCTATAGGAACTCATCCTTTAAACTTCCACATTGTTATTTCGACCCTCTAGGTGATTAGGGGTCTACGGTCGAGTTTGTGGAGTTTGCGGGGAGTTAAGAAGTTGTTTGAATTTCTAAAAGGTGGGTCCCGATTCTAGTCCTCTAAGATAGTCGAAAGGAAAAGCCTAAGGCTAGATCCTAAAGTACTAAAGAGAAGAAGAGAAGACCTCATCAAAAATGAGGTCGACAAATGGACCCCCGATAGGTGTGGTGAGTGACGGAGCACACCGCGCGTATTGGTGTTGACCGAAGCGATCAACAAAACCAACACGAACATCCAGTGACAATACTTAGGACGAAATAGGAGAGTTTCCGGCTGGGGAGTAGCAAGTATATCTCCGAAACCGGAGATTCCGAAACTCTCGGCGGGGAAAGGAAAAGGAGGTGAATCCCAAATCACATGACACAGGGGAATTTCGATTTAGATTTTATTTTGTTTCAATTTAAGTTTTGATGTGTGAGTTTAGATTTCGATTTGGAGTTTCAATTTAGATTGGAGTTTGTCGAAATTAATTTGAAGGATTTGATTTGAAATGAAAATTGGAATTCGAGGTTTTAGATGTAACATCTTGACCTCGAAAGAAAATTGAATTGATTAGATTGAATCGTTGCGATGAGAAGAGATCTCGGAAGTAATGCGGTGTTGGATGTAAAATCCTTAACCTCGAGAGTTTGATTTTGATGTATTTCGGTGCAATAGGAAAAGAATCCTAAAGCGGTGCGGTCTTGGATGTAAAATCCTCGACCCGAAAAGGTTTGAATTTGATATATTTCGGTGCGATAGGGAAGAATCCTAAAGCGGTGCGGTCTTGGATGTAAAATCCTCGACCCAAAAGTTTGAATTTGATGTATTTCGAGTGCGATAGGAAAGTATCCTAAAGCGGTGCGGCCTTGGATGTAAAATCCTCGACCCAAAAGTTTTGAATTTGATGTATTTCGGTGCGATAGGAAAAGAATCCTAAAGCGATGCGAGTCTTGGATGTAAAATCCTCGACCCAAAAGTTTGAATTCGATGTATTTCGGTGCAATAAGGAAAGAATCCTAAAGCGATGCGGTCTTGGATGTAAAATCCTCGACCCAAAAGTTTGAATTTGATGTATTTCGGTGCGATAGGGAAGAATCCTAAAGCGGTGCGGTCTTGGATGTAAAATCCTCGACCCAAAAGTTTGAATTTGATGTATTTCGGTGCAACAGGGAAGAATCCTAAAGCGAGTGCGATCTTGGATGTAAAATCGTCGACCCAAAAGTTTGAATTTGATGTATTTCGGTGCGATAGGGAAAGAATCCTAAAGCGATGCGGTCTTGGATGTAAAATCCTCGACCCAAAGTTTGAATTTGATGTATTTCGGTGCGATAGGGAAAGAATCCTAAAGCGATGCGGTCTTGGATGTAAAATCCTCGACCCAAAAGTTTGAATTTGATGTATTTCGGTGCGATAGGGAAGAATACTAAAGCGGTGCTGTCTTGGTTGTAAAATCCTCGACCCAAAAGTTTGAATTTGATGTATTTCGAGTGCAATAGGGAAGAATCCTAAAGCGGTGCGGTCTTGGATGTAAAATCATCGACCCAAAAGTTTGAATTTGATGTATTTCGGTGCAATAGGGAAGAATCCTAAAGCGGTGCGGTCTTGGATGTAAAATCCTCGACCCAAAAGTTTGAATTTGATGTATTTCGGTGCAATAAGGAAAGAATCCTAAAGCGGTGCGGTCTTGGATGTAAAATCCTCGACCCAAAAGTTTGAATTTGATGTATTTCGGTGCAATAGGGAAAGAATCCTAAAGCTGTGCAGTCTTGGATGTAAAATCCTCGACCCAAAAGTTTGAATTTGATGTATTTCGGTGCAATAGGAAAGAATCCTAAAGCAGTGCAGTCTTGGATGTAAAATCCTCGACCCAAAAGTTTGAATTTGAGATTTGGAAGGATTAGTTTGAACTCGATTGAAATTTGATTTAAGATTTGATTTGAAATTTGGAAGATCAAATTTGAAATTTGATCGAGATTGGATTTGGAATTCGGTTGAGAATTTGATTTGAGATTTGAAAAGATTGAAGTTTGATTCGGAATTTGGAAAGATTGAATTTGAAATTTTATTTGAAATTTGGAAGGATGGAATTTAAGATTTGTGTTGATTTCGTTTATCTTTTAATGATTCAAATTTTATTTTATCGTTTATTTAATGTTCATGTGAATTTGGTGTTTGTCATTTCAGATTTTTAAAGAAAGTTTTCTTTTATCCTCTTTTTTTATTTATTTCTTTTCTGTTCTTTGTTCGAAGTTCATTTAACTTTAATGGCGTTTCCCAATCAATTTTCACAAAAGAGGTGAAGGCCAAAAACGTGACATGGTCACTTTCATTCCAATCATGTTGAAAATACATCATACAACTCGATGCGGAATACATTTCATACAATCCATGTAGACTCGAAAGCGAATTGTGTATGATCTTTGTTGGTCCATCAAAAGAAGCATTTGTCGAAAAATCCATGTACGAATAGTGGGGTACATGGTTAATAACATCACCTTCCAAGCCATCCTTGGCGAGGATGCCGGTTGGATGTACGTTGGAGGTGTGATATTTCCCATGTAACTCACGGCTCGTAAGGCGGAGGTTCTCTAGCTCGCGGGTGCAGTTGGAAATGGTAAGGTATCTTGCTTGTCGTCCATTCTCTCGAAAGTAGCGAGATCCGCTCCACGGCACTCATGGTATGCGATGCTTAGCGATATCTGCTCCGTTGCCCTTCGGTATCATGACGGAACCCACCGGTAAAGGTATCTTTGCGGCCCTCGGAACTCACCCGGGCACTGTTATCCGGAGATCGGATCCGAACATGATGTCACACTCGTTCAAGAAAGAGGCGTGCGAAAAGGTCGACGAAGTCGTGGTGATCTATATGTGGGGGTATGCGGTCACCTTGTTTGTAGATGTTGATAATGCGGCTATTGGGTATGCAATCGTGGCGGTACCCTCCATGTTATCAATCTTTTTACCATTCTCCGATGACTAATGGCATCGGATCTACTTGCCCATGACGGAGTATCCCGGTGGGTTTCCCTTTCGTCTTCGACAAAGTTGTAGCGACATCCGCATTGTATTGTGATTCTTCCTTTCCACGGCATCCATCTCGGGGTTCGAGTATGTGTTTTCCCTCGGGCGGCCTGCTCGGCCCATTCTTTTCGAATCCGGATACAATCCACGATTTCTTGTTGTTCATACTGCGAGAATACGTCGGTATGTAGCTCGAGGCCCTCTAGTATGTTGATCCTTCTTCCTTTAATTCTCTCGAAGTATTCGAAAGTTTTCTTTTCAACATTACGCATTCTCTCCGGCTCGTATTCCGGAATGATCTGCGGATGGCGAGGCCTTGTGACATATTGTGGGATATATGGTTCGATCCCTTCACGTTCCCATGCATACCTCGGCTCCTCGGGGATGATGCTGTCGGGACATCCCCGGGGTTGCTTCTGCAAAGGTCATGCATTATTGGTGGTTCTATCCGGTGGCGTGGTAGCCTTCTTTCTTCGATCTTACGGAGATTTCCACGGTTCTTTCGTCATCCTAGGAGCTGGCCTCCTTTCTTCGAGTTCTGGTGAGCCGGTGTCCTTGAAATGTGTGTCTTGGCATTAGCGATTGTCTCGTCGCGGCGGTCCGCGGCTAGTTTTGTTAACATCTTACGGATACGGCGATTCTTATTTCTTCGTTGCGTGGGCTGTGAGAGTAGCTCTCCGCACTTCTTGAATCTACGTGGGCGCGGCGCGGCAAGCTGCCCTCCGCTGTAGCGACTACGGACTTCATTTTCTTATCTTCTTCGGTGTTTGCCTTTCTTTTCTTGTTGTTGGATTGGTGGCTTGGGCCACCCACTCTCATCCTTGTCTGCCGGGCGAGTTCTTCTCGGTCAGCGGGACCCGGTCACTTTCCTCGTCTTGTAGGCTGCTCGGTGCGAAATCCGAGTCGATCTCGATTATCGCTCCATCTTTCACCCTCTTTTCATCGAGTGCGAGGCTTACGCCATTCTTAAAGTTCAGGACCAACCGCCGGTTCAACATTTCCCTGCGAAAAGACAAGGAAAAGGATCGGGGGTCATCTTAAGAACAAGAACATTAAGAAAATGTTTATTAAAGACATTTTTTTATATATATTTTTTATTTTCAAATTTAACGGGAATGAAGTAGGATAAGATCGGGGAAGAGATTTTGATTTGGAAAAGAAAACAAGGAAAACATATTATCATGACTTTATTTATTTTAGCACATTTTATTATTTTTTGGTTCGGACCCGATCATAAGTAATTACTTCGCCGTGTTTCTTAGGGGTGAAGAATTCATTCCTTCGAAACATCGGGTAGCGTAATACTTTTTCAAGTATCGTCCGTTGATCGGAAGCATATGTCGTTCTCCACAGCGATTCACTAGGCGGTAGGAACCTCACGAGTATCTTGCTTCGACCACGAAACGGTCCTTCCCAAGTGGGTTCAAATTTTCCTCTTATCTTGCGGTGTGCGAGAATAGGTCTCTTGAGAACGAGAACTAAGTCACCATCTTTGAAGGTTCTTGGGCGGACCGGTTTGTCATGGGCTTGAACCATCTTAGCTTGGTATAGTTCTAAATTCATGTTGCGTTGCAAGTCTTTTCCCTTCAAGCTTTCTAATTCTTCGAGTCGTAATCTGGCGTTTTCTTCGTCGTGATCTTGTTTGCAGCTGCGATTACGAGTGAAGGAAGCTTGAACCTCTAAAGGTAACTACTTGCCTCGGACCCATACACTAGAGCGTAAGGTGTAGCTTGAGTAGGAGTTCGAAGGTTGTCCGGTAGGCCCATAAGGCTTCTAACAATTTCTCGTGCCGATTTCTCTTATTATCGTCCGAGGTTTTCTTTAAGATTTGAACGAGAGTTTTATTAAAAGCCTCGGCGAGACCGTTTGCTCTTGGGTAGTAAATTGTTGAGTATCGCCGGTCGATTCCGTGTCTCACGACAAAATTGTTGATTTGTGTGCTTCGAATGCGGCCGCATTATACGAGATGATCTGCGCGGCACTCCGAAACGGTAGACAACTTGGTTCTTGAAAAGCGTAGCACGTGGTGTGCTTTCACTTCTCTAAGTGGAGCCGCCTCTGCGCACTTGGAAAAGTAATCCGTAGCCGCAAGAATGAAGCGATGTCCTTTTGAAGATGGTGGTTCTATCGGACCCACTATATACGTGCCCCGACATTCGAATGGCCGCGACGCGATTGTCGGGTGCGGCACATTTGGAGGTTGGTGTAGAACCACTCCGTGCACTTGGCATTGGTGACAGCTCTTGGCGATTTTCATGCGGTCGGTCATCATCGAGGGCCGGTAGTACCCTAGTCTTTTAATTTTCATTTTCATCTTCGGACCCGGCTGGTGAGCGCCGCGAGTCCTGAATGCACCTCTTTAACAATTTCACGGGCCTCGGACCCGCTTAGGCACCTTAGCCGCATTTGATCAAAAGACCTTACGTATAATGTGTTGTTTATTAATGCGTAGGACGAGTTCTTTTCTTGATCGATGGGCTAGCGACCTATCGTCACGGTAGCTTTCTGTTTGCGAGTAGTCTCATCAATGGTGTCGCCTGATCTTACGTGTTTTCATCATCCTTCTGCTACTGATTCTTTTTCTTTTTCTGATTTGTGTATTGTGTCCATGTCGAGTCTGTGATAGGACTCGACGTCCGTGAGCTGACACTTCCATTGATTCATCTTGCAAACGGGCGAATTCTTTTGCGAGACGGGCTAAAGCATCTGTTAAAGCATTCTCTTTTCTAGGAATTTTGTAGATTGTCACATTTGGAATCTGATTCAGTAATTTGTATGCATCTTTGGAAGTATTGTTCGAGTCTTGGTTTAAAATTCTGTACTGTCCGGCGAGCTGTTGAATGATTAGCTGTGAATCCCGTAGATGTTGATGTCTGTTATCCCCGATTTGAATAGTTAATTCCGGTCCTGTTATGAGGGCTTCGTATTCACTTCGTTGTTTGTACACGGTTACGTCGAGTGGTAGGAGTATCTTAACATCCCCCGCTCCGGCGTTATAAAGATTAGCCCGATTCCTGCCTTACCGGGCACTTATCACTTGCGATTCTTCGTCTTTGTGTGCTTGAAGATGCTCCGTCGAAATATAATTCCCAACGTCGATCATCGAGGTCTTCTAGGTTCATTATTTGTTCATGCGGCAAATCATCGTTGAGAGGAGATTCAGCCGGTGAAGGGTGCTTATTTGCGAGGAAGTCTGCTAAGACTTGTCCCTTTACGGCACGCGAGAGGCACGAAAGTTATATCGAATTGCGATAATATCATTGACCATACGGCAAGTCCGCCGGAAAGTGTTGGACGAGTCATCGAAGTATTGCAATGGATTAAACTTCGAGATCGGGTTGACCTTATGAGAAAGCATGTAGTGCACGAGCTTTTGAGCGGCGAAGATCGGGGCCAAACAATGCTTTTCGATTGCGGGATACCTTACTTCCGTCGGAAGTAAACGACGGCTTAAGTAGTAAAGAGCATTTTCTTTACCCTCATCATTGACACTAGGCTAACGAGGCTCCGAGAGAAGTCGTCTAAAGCCGCGGTGTAAAGTATCAGCGGTCTACACGAGGCTGGGGCTGCTAAGACGGGAGGTGTCATTAAATATTGTTTAATGTCCTCGAAGGCCTTCGGCACTTCTCTTCCCGAAATAAATTTGGCGTCCTTTCTAACTAGTGCCGAGAAAGGCTGACACCTACACGACGGGTTTGAGATAAAGCGTCGAAGATATGCCGACTTCCTTGAAAAGATCGTAGTTGTTTTAAGGTTTTGGGAGGCGGCATTTCTAAGATAGCTTTAATCTTCTCCGGGTCGATTTCAATTCCACGATGTCGGACGATGAATCCTAAGAATTTCCGGAGGTGACGCCGAAGGCGCATTTTAAGGATTCATCTTAAGGTTAAATTGTCTTAATCGTTCGAAAACAATTCTCGAATCATACGAAGTGGTTTTCCTTTACTTTGCTTTTGATGACCACATCGTCCACGTAGCATTCGACTTGATTGTGGATGAGATCGTCAAAAATTCTTGTCATTGCTCTACGGTAGGTTGCTCCTGCGTTCTTCGATCCGAATGGCATCCTTGTGTAGCAAAATACTCCGATCGGCGTTACGAATCGTTGTAAGCTTTTCATCTTACGGAGCCATTTTTATCTGGTTGTATCCTGAAGATCCATCCATGAACGAGAATATTTCATGTGTTGAAGCAATATCGATCATTAATTCGGGATCGGTAGAGGAATTCATCCTTCGGACATGCCTTGTTTAAATCTCCGAAGTCTACACAAATTCGATTTGACCATTCTTCTTTCGGTGGCACCACATTGGCTAACCAAGTCGGGTATTGTTCTTCGCGGACAAATTTAGCGTCTATTAGCTTTTTAACTTCAGCTATGACTTGTTGTTCGATTTCTAGATGCATTCTTACGGGACCTTGCTCGGCAGGACGAAGTAGGATCCACTCCTAGCTTATGAGCTGCGACCTACGGAGCTAATCACGGCATCTCATCGTAGTTCCAAGCAAAACCGTCTTTAAATTCCATTAATAATTTGATTATTTCTTCGGAGTCTTCTTTGTTGAGTAAGGAGCTAACAAAGGTAGGTCTAGGCTCTTCGCTAGTACCTAAGTTAACTTCAGTTAACTCATCTATTGTAGATTTGATTTCTTCTTCGAATTCGGTGGAGCGTCTCGATTTGTAAATCTTCGAGTTCGTCCGTAGTTTCCATGCGGTTTTCATTGGACTTGCAAGTGACAACCAAGCAAAATTCGGTATCGTCGGCGACCCTACTGTGCCGAGATCCGAGTCCATGCTTTGAATTGGGAGGACGACGGAGTTATTCCATAATTTTTCAACATGTTGTGATTGGCCTTTTGTCCATTGTCGAGGGTAAGAAACCACGTTGAATTAAATTTTGAACACGGGGAGAGTACCACTCAAAAGGTAATTCCATTAATTCGATGAAGTGACATCTTCGAATTGTACATTATTTTCGGTTTTGGAGGAAGAAGCACCACGGTAGAATTTGATTGGCCTTGCACGCGTCTTTACGTACCTCTTTGACCACCATACCCTCGATCTTGCTCGACTGGATCGGGGTTAGGGTCATAGTATGTACGTAGTGGTTAATCTTCTCGTACATTGATTTATATTCTTCATTCTTTTCATCTTCGAGGAGATCTTGAATTGCGGCTTCTTCCGACTTATTGTTGCTTGCTTCTTGCTTGATTTCCTTTTCTTCTTCGAACTATCATTCCAATCGACATTGATGGCTGGTTTCTTCGTCCGATTGTCTAGTGTCTCTACCACGACCTCGTCCCCGGCCTCGACCTCGGATGCGAGTTGTGGAGAAACCTTCACCATCTCGCCGGAAGGGAGTGGTGAGTGATTGTTGGACTAGAACTTCAGGTTCTTCGTTGTCCGAACTTTCTTTGCTTCATTTGTTACGGTATCTCTGGAGAAGATTGTTTTCTTTGGCGGTGCATAATAAGCTGCGTCTTCATGGATTCCAATCTCATGTACGGAGAATGGTTGCAAGTCACCTTTGATGCACTGTTCCCCTCCATCATAGTATTTGATGCACTGGTGCAGAGATGATGGTACTATCCTGTTTTCATGTATCCATGGTCGGCCGACGAGAGCGTTGAACGATGTTTACGAATCGATTATGTGGAATTTTGCGGTTGTCTTTGCTAAGTCACCGGTCTTCATCGATAGCGTTATTGACCCGAGGGCTCTTTCTCCTTTACGGTTGAATCCTCTTAATAACATTTTGTACGCTCGAGCTCGCGAGCATCAATTTCCAAGTATGCTTAGTGTTCGAAGACTCATTATATTGATTGATGCTCCTGGATCCACCAATACTGCGGAGAGCGTAAACTTCCCGATTGTAACCAAAATGTACAACGGTCGGTTGTGATCTGCCGTCCCAGTAGTAGGTCATTGTCCAGTGAAGGTAACACCTCGCTTGTTCCTTTAACGAGCAAACCTCATCTAAGGAATCTCCGGCCATTTGAGCTAAGCAAATTTCAGGATCAAGTAAGGCCTTGATCAGAGCTTCTCTCATCTCCTTTGATAAGATGAGAGCATCGTAAATGCTCAGTTTGGCCGGTAGTTTCCTAAGATGGGCTAGCATGTTGTAGTCCACTTTGTTTCCATGTGTCTCGACTTCTCCTCGAATGTGTATTTCTTCTGCTGGGGTTGGTTCTTCTTGAACAACTACCCTTTCCTTTGTCCTTTGGACCCATTCTTGGAGGTAGAACTTTTCCACTTCTTAAATTGACTTACGTAATTTCTTCGAATCTAGTGTTGAACTTGCGGTGTCTCTTCTCGAATCGGAATGACGGGCTCTTCCGGATTATCTTCAAAATCCGAAGGCTCTAACTCTATCGTAACTGGAGCTCCTCGAAACTCACAGATAGATCCGTTGCTTGTTGAACTCTCGTAGCCTCCTTGATGGATGTCTTCTTTGTCATTGTGATCGTTGAGATCGTGTATGATTTGAGAATTGTTGTTGGCATCGAAGTCGATGTCCGGATTGTCGCTAGTTACGTAATCGTTAGAAATAGTCAAAACGTAGCCAACGCCATCACCCTTATCATTATATGATCCCACCGAAGTGAGCAGATAATCATACAAAATCAGAGGTTCGAGGGATTTGTCCCCCGAATCGGAAACAACTATCCTAGGATAAGCAGCCCCTAGTCTAGCCTTAGGAGTCTCAGTCCTCTCTTCTTCGTCAATCTTCTTCTTTTCTTCGATTGTCTCCTGTCGAGGTAGCTCTTCTATCACAAGTGATAGTACCGGCTTAACAGGTCTCGAACTCTGAATTGAAGCTCGCACCGAGGCGGTTCGGATGTTGTCTAAAATCTTCTTTGAAGACCTCGTCCAGGCGGTAGTCCATCCATCGTCGGTTGCATAGGGATCTATCGGAATGACGGGATCGGTTGAGATAACATTGACGGAACCTCCTTTACGGGGTTCCTTCATGTACTCCTTCGGGATTGTTATATTTCCTTTCCGAAGGTTGTCGTTGAGCCGACTTTTAAAGGTAATGCAATCTTCTATCTTGTGCCCGAGCATCCGGTGGTAGGGGCAAAAGTTGGGATCACCTTTCTTGTTGACTTCCTCCGGTCTTTTAGGTTACGGCAGTTGGAAATCTGGAGTCTTCATTAGGCTACGGAACATCTTCGATGCTGCTTCATTTTTGAACGGATATTCTCTGCTCGAAGCTCCCTCGATGTACGTTGCGGACGGGACGGTTGTTCATCTTGCGGAGACGGCCGATAGCTGGACCGGGGTTGCTTGGTAATTCGTTGTGGTTCTTGTGGCCGTTCGGTGGTATTTGCATCGGTTGCTTGCCTTTATCAACTCGCTGCGATGATCCCGGATTTCTTTTCGAAGGTCTTCACCGGCTTCCGCTTGTCCGTCTTATCGGCAAAACTTAATTGCTTCGCCTCTTCTTGTAAGCTTCTGGCCTTGCTTAACAACTTCTCAAAAGTCTTAATAGTGAATCCTTTGAGGAGAAGTGCTATCGGGCCGTGAATGCTTTTAATCAAGATGTCGACTGCATGTTGTTCTTGCAGTTGTGGTTCACACTTCATGCTTAAGTTTCTCCATCGAAGTATGTAATCTACCAAAGTTTCATTCGGCATTTGTTTCTCTACCACTAAATCACCTATAGTGATGTGGTGCTGAGCTCCGGCAAATCGCTTGATGAAGAGGCTCTCTAGCTCTGAGAATGTCTTCACTGAACCGTTTGGTAATTCTGCGTACCAGTCGAAGGCGATTCCTGACAGACTGCTGACGAACTGTCGGAAGAGTAATGCATCGCTCCCGCCGGCATTGCAACAACTGGCACGAAAGTGTGCAACATGCTGTCGGGGGTTCCCGGTCCGTCGAAGGTCTTGAACGGAGGTGGTACGAAGCCTTTCGGGTATTGGACGGCGTCGAATTCTTGCAGGTAAGGTCTACCCGTCCGAATGGATGTCCCGTTCTTCGATTGTGCTAAGGCTTCTCGCACTTTGCTTGTTCCACCAAGTTCTTGATATCCTTTTCGGGGATCATACTTTGTGTCGTATCCTTTTTCAGTTGGTCATCCCCATTGACGGATGTAATCTCCTTTCCTCCATCTACGATGTGAATGACCTCTCGGGGGTGTCTCTCGATGTGGTTGTACTTGACTGCGGAGAGTGGCCGGAGCTACGGCCATCTCTTCCATCCTTTTCTCCATTTGAGCGATCGTGTCGTCTTTTTCCGAAGTCTGTCTTCTCATCGGTTCCGGCTCCTCTCTTTCTGCGGCTGCAGGAGCACCTTGAGAAGCTGATGAAGCTCGTGTCTCAACCATATTGATTTCTGCATATTCGTCATCCATGAATTCCGATGAATCGATTTCATCTCCGAACTTTTCTTCTCTTTCTTTTGCCAACCGTCGGATGTCGGTTCTCAACTTTTCCATGGCATCTTCTAGCGGAGCTTTCGTTGTGTCTTTGCGGTTGTCATGCGATAGCTTCCGGGTCCCTTTTTCACGAGTCCCCTTTATCGCGGTAGCGCTTTCTTCAGATTCCGGCCTTCGGCGAGACTTTCTTTTCGGAGCTGCTGTTTCAATCTCAGTCGCCCGATAGTGGGACGCCACACCATCCTTCTAGCGGCGGAAGGTCTAGGACCGGATGGTACGTCGGCCAAATGCTTTGGAAGGTGGTATCCTCCTAGTCCGTAATCCCGAGACTACGACGGGCGGGCTAGCCTTCATTCTTTTACTTGGCTTTTCCGTCATGACGGCGGGCTCTACTCGGGGCCCAAGACGGGATTTGACCGGCACCCGCCCTATCCTTCGTAGAATTTCCGATACGGGGCGGTTTTCCTTCCTTGCTAACTTTTCTACCAAAGTTTGCGGTCGAGCAAACGGCGTAGTTCTAGTTCTTTTCTTGCGGCTATCGTTGTAGTATGCGGGCCGAGGTAATGTGGCGACAATCTTGCGAACATTCTCCTCATCCTCTGCGGCGGAGAGGGGATGGAACCTGCTTCCTCCCAAAAGTGGTATGTAGTCGGGCGGTGGTGTATATTCGGTAGCGGTGTATATTACGGCGGCTTTGGAATTTCCTCCGGAAAGCGATCTCGGCGGCTACGGCTTCTCCGGCGATCCTTCTACTTCGTTTCTTCTTTGGGTCTTTGTCGGTGACGGAATCTTTGAAGCTCGGACCCGATTTCGAAAACGAAGGTCTTACGAGAAGATACTGTACCCTCCGCGGTAACGGGTTTACCATAATTACGGATTTCTTTCCCCTTTGATTTGGCAGAAGTCGGGGTAGGTGTAGAAACAACTAAACCAGTGGGGGTAGTAAGAACAGTCCTCCTACGGACGGCAGTACTCCTCCTAGTCGGGACCCTTTGCAGGGGAGGGAACTCTTGGGTCGACCTAAGGTTGAACTCAAGCAGTGGCTCCTCAGCTTCAGATACCTTGTTCGTCAGTGCAAAGAGGGAGACGTCGGTGACCTTGACAGTCGTGTTTTCAAATCCTTGTCCAAATCGGATGATCCCATTGTCGGGCAGCTCATCCTTATAGACAGCGAAGTCTAGTCCGTTGGTGAAGGAGAAAATCAGCTTTGGGGCTTCCATTTCTGCAGGGTAGATTCTGGTTGTCAGTCCCAAGTTATGCTTCTTTTCTTTAGGATGAAAAGAAAGGAATTGAAAAGAGTCCGAACTCGTTTTTGTTCATGTATTTATAAGAGGGAATCATTTGTTAAAAGGAATCACTTATTAGAGGGTTTGTTTATTTAGAACGGAATGTTCAAAAGTGTAGAGAAGGTAAGGAATCTGATTCAGAGTTGGAAAGGAAAAGAAAGTCTTAAGCAAGACTTCTCGACTCGAAGGATCATTCCTAAGCGACACCTATTGGGGGTCCACCCCACCTCGAAAATGAGGTAAAAGGATCTCGGAACCTCTCGTTTAGGGGTGTCTAAACAGTGGCTCCTAAATCCGAGAGAATGTTGGCTATACTCATTCAAGATAGAAATGAACATAGTATTCCAACGAAAAGAAGGGTAGTTTGATCCACAGGGGACATGGATACAATTCCGATTTTTGAAAGCAGAATTATCTGATTATAATGGAGAGAGGAATTTTCCCCAGCGGAGTCGCCAGAAATCTGTCGGCATATTTTTTAGGTTGTGTTTTATTTTGAAAAGGAGGTCGCTAACGAAGTTCGTCGGCGAATTTTTAATTTAATTAAAATGAATAATTTGAAAAGTAGTATTTGATTTTAAAAATAATTTTAAATTTGAAGGTTTTAAGATATGAGATTAAACCGATCTCACGTCCCAAATAGTTTATATAAACGAGCACCGCACCACAAACCGTGTATCTACCCCGAAAGATAGACACTACGCTTGACGGTGGGGCTCGATTAAATAAACTAGAAGATTTATGACACCCGTTTGGTCGCGAACCAATTTTATAAGCCGACAAAATTCCCTGTTTAATATGAAAACATTAAACGGGGTTTATATTACCAGGTTCTTCAAAATTTCCTATAAGGGCAAGCCCCATAGTTAATTACATCTTAAGTGACGGGAATCACTTAAGAAAACTCTCGATAATAATCAATAATTCGCTCTCAAGGATTTCAAAGTTTAAGTTTTCAAGGATTGAAGTTTTGAATTTCGATAGGGAATGGATCGAGTTTAGAACATTTTGTTTTGTGAATCCAAAGGAAGAAAAGTAGGAGAAATCACAGATTCGAAGTGAACTTCGGTAATTTCCCGACTATCCTATTGTTTGGCTTAGATTTAGGAAAATCCTAATGTTTATTTAAAAGTTTTGATTTTGTCAATTTTAATTAATTTGGACTTAAATTTATATGATAGAATCATATAAATAGCCTTGAAGATGTGAGGTTTTATGTCATATCAGACGACTACCTCGGAATCCTAAGTCCGGTTAGGGCTTAATTTGCAAGACAAATGCCTAACAAATGGTTGAGGATTTATGTTGCACTAGGCAAACTACCTCGAAGTCCTATGGCTTTGTTATTTAATTCTAGGAAAGTTTTGCTGAAGTAGACTCAGGTTTTGCTGATGACGATGGCCGTGCTGCCCACCATGCTCCGAGCTCCTTATTGTTGCAGAGGTTTAGTTTTAGAAATCATAAATCAGGAGATGAGAAAAGTGTTTTGGTTTCGAGAAGTCTTAATTTTCCAAGTGTTTTCTTATGTTTTGATTAAAACAAATCTTAAAGTTTATTATAACGACACCGGTTAAGATCCCACGGTTCCATCCTTCCGGCATCATTATTTTTATCGGATTCACTTAGTCCAGATGAATTTGCTAAACTCAACTGAATGAGTTCCACACTTTCATTTAGACCGTGGGAAATCCCGTTAGCAACACGTAGGTTACATCATCCGAGGTATTCCCGATCATCCAACAGGACGTTTTAATTTAGTTGCAATTGTAGTTTTGTGTTCTGTTTGTGATTAAATTTTGAGTTGTTTTATATTTTGAAATGTTGTGGCGGTGAATTTTATCTTGCAATGACTTTTAACTTAATTTGGTTTCAGTTTTAGGGTCTATCCTAAAGGTGTGGGTTTTCATGCAACTGTTGTTTTATCATGCAAGAAAAATAAAGTACATTTGCAAGAAAGTAAATTGCAGGAAAGTAAATTGCAAGAAAGTAAATTGCAATAAAAATAAAAGCGTACTGGAGGGTCTTCCCGTCATCCCAAGCTGCACTTAAAACACAATTAGAATATTTAAGTAAGTTCCTAGGTAAAGCTAAGGGAAGGGTTATGGTTTTCTACCAAATTCCTAATCCTATAGCTAGTCATCTCCTATGACGTCCAGGTTCTTTGTGTTTTGGTTTAAGGACGATTTTCTTCATCGAAGAACAATTAAGTCCAATTGTTCTTATAAATGTCCTATCATATTGAGGAAGTGCTTAAGAGGAATCTTAAACATCTTTTCAATATTTCTAGGATTGTTTTAAGTCCAGAATGAATTTAATTATACAAATGAATTAATCGTCCAAGAATTTCAAGTTTTATTGTTATCTTGCTCGAGTGAACTAGGACATTTGAATATCCTATAAGTGAAGTAACATTTCATTTAATGTTACGTTTAGGAGTTATGATAACTAAAACATTCGAGGGTAAATTGGTATTCCAAATGATTTGATTTAAGTTAAAGGGTTTAAATTTGGAATAGTGTTCGAGTTGCTTTTATATTTAATTTAATTTAATTTAATTTAATTGAGTTTGATTTGATGTTGAATTAATTTAATTTGATTTAATTTTAATTTAATTTGATTTAATTAAATTTAATTTAATTTAATTTAATTTAATTTAATTTAATTTAATTTAATTTAATTTTAATTTAATTTAATTTAATTTAATTTAATTTAATTTAATTTATTTAATTTAATTTAATTTTAATTTATTTAATTTAATTTAATTTAATTTATTTAATTTAATTTAATTTATTTAATTTAATTTAATTTAATTCAATTATTTAATTTAATTTAATTTATTTAATTAAATTTAATTTTAATTTAATTTAATTTAATTTAATTAATTTAATTTAATTTTTAATTTTAATTGAAATTTTTAAAAGGATTTAATAATTAAGTCTTTTAATATTTTAAATTTGAGTTATCATTTTAATTAAGAATTGAATATTAATGAGATAATTAATTTAGGGATTTTTAAATTAAAGAATAAATCTCTTCCTAATAATATCCCTATTTTAATAATTCCAATTTTATTATTCTTCCAAATTTAATCCATTATTTAATTAAAGTTTAATCATTTTAAAATTGCTTAATGGGTTTCTACCCTTTAATTATTTAAATTTCAATCATCCAAATCAGATTAGGATCAAATATTTTACTTGTTAATTTTTTATTAAACCTAAAGTTTTAATTAAGGGTTAAAATTTTAATTACCATTTTACCCTTTAAGCTTAATGATTTCATAACTCACTAAATTGAACTCAAATGAACTTGAAATTTTTATGTGACTTCACTCATATGCCAATAAAGACATGAGATGAGAAAATGTGATTTTTCTGTATTTAATTTATTTATATAATTATTTTTGGTGGAAAATAGAGATTTCCAAGGAAAATTTAATAACATGACCAAGGGAAAGTTTCTATCCTTAAGAAAATTAGGGGACATTCCTAATGACCAGAGAAGCACTTGGACCATTTTTGGTGATTTTTTGAATTATATTATTTTTATTATAATTATTTTAAGTTTTGGAGTGTTAATTAATTTATAAATAAAATAAATGTTGAAAAATGAATTTTATATTTTTCAAAAATCTCTCTGATATCAAGGAAACCAGAGAAGCAAATTTTGTAATTTTCTGATTTTTCTATAATTTATTATAATTATTTTAGTGAAAATGCTAGAAAACATATTTTTTAATTTTAAAATTACCTTAAAGTTTTAAAATTTAATATCTCACTAAATAGACCTAAGAAAAATGTGGGATTTGTTCCTATGTGATTATAATTCAAAATGTGACATTTTGGTGAATTTTATTATTTTTGTGATTTTTATTAATTTTTAATTATTAAAATATTAAAATAATATTAAAAATCAACTTTTTTAGAAAATTGAAATTTTAATTTTCTTAAATTCCCCTAATATCAGAGAGGCTCCAAAACCAATTTGGTGAATTTTTAAAAAGTATTTTAAAAGTTATGAATTTTTAAAGTTTAAAATGACTAAGTGGCTTAATCAACCCAATTAGTGGGGCTAACCGAGTCCGATTGACCTCAAATTTTTATGATGGGTTCCTCTGATCCTAAAGGTCAGTGGAGAATTGATTTCAAGTCAATTTGATGCATGGTTAACTTTAATTAATTAAAGACCTATTTTGGGTTTTTAAGCCAATTAGGGTTGTTTTAAATGAACTAAGTCAAAACCTATTTTTCCTAGGGTTCTCTGGTCATAAGAAACATCACCAAATTTTCCTAGAATTTATTTCACAACATGATATTTATTGGAATTAAAATACTCAAAACAGTAACTCTGAATTTGAAAAATCAATAACTTTTCATAGGGATGGCCTCGACTTTGGAAAATTCGGGAATGTTCCCAAAATCGGAGGCTTCAAAAGCCCCATGGTCTCATGCCATGGTGAATTGTATGCATGCATGGAGAATTAAAATAATGCAGAGAGTAAATAAATTATAAAAAATAAAATATTTGATGAAATTAAATGATTTCTTTTCCACATTATTCTCCTCCGTTCACCGAGCAAGAGGGTATTTTTATTTTATTTTTCTGATTTTTCTACACGAGAGATATGAATTTTTGAAGTTTAGGGAATTAAATAAATAGAAAAATACCCTAATTTTCTATTTATCCACGCGGCGCCGCGTCAACCTCGGCAGCTCCGAACGCACACGCGTCGCGCTCCCATTCGACGCCGCCACCTGAGTTAGCAGCTCGGGCCCAGCGGTTCTCGTACCGTCTCCTGGTCCGACGCCATCTGAGCCGTTCATCCGCACGTGTATTGAATGGACGGCATCCGTTCATCGTCCCCGAGCGTCCTCACCCGAGAGCCGTCCACACTAAATCCCTAAGATCTCACTTGATACTCAATGGATTTTTATGTTCTTATGCTCTATGGATTCGTCTTGAAGAGACGAACACATCTATACGGTTAACATGCATTGAAAATAAGGCATTTGAAATGGAGAATCTCCAGAAGCTCGGGATGAAGAATTAGCTCATACCTTTGCTCAGAGAAGTGTGGCTTCAATCTGAGAGTTGTTGCACCTTCGATTGGATCCTAGCAAGCTCCAGATGAAGTCTCCTGGTCTGGTGAATTGTCTGGATGTGATTTCGACCAAGCCCGATCACAAAGCTTGGAGGCCGGAGCAACCGGGTGGCTCGGAGATGGGGCTTTTACTGGTGGACACCTTCCCTTGGTCCGGTGAAGGTGTAGAACCAATCAATTTGGGAATTGGCTCACCTGTGGAGAAGTGTCCCGGTTTTGGGTGAAATTTCAACTACGAAATTGAGCTCGCGAGAGGAGAAATGGCAGGGGGATCTCACTGGGAATCAAGTGCTCTGTGTATGGGGAGGAGTTTGGAACAATTTTGGCAGAGTTTTGGCAAGGTTTGTGCTTAGCTCTTCTCATGGCCGAGAGAGGTGGAGTTTAAATAGGAGAGGGTGGAGGGCCTCCCAGGGGGAGTTGAGGCATGGGATCAGTTGCTCTGGTCATGGGAAGAATAGCCATGGTGGTCATTGGGCATGGGGCAGCTTAGCAAGGTGGAATTCCAAAGTTGGCTCACATGTGAGCTCTCGGGTGTGGTGTTTTTCGGCGATCCAGGGCGGCGGCCGCAGGCATGGGTCACCATCTCGACCGAGGAGGTCGTGGGCTTGGCAATGGTGAAGTCGATTGGGCTTGGACATGTGTAAAGTGTTTGAATTAAAATGGAATGGGGAAGGGGTCATTTTGGCTTGAAATTGGTCAACCCATTGGTTTGGGTTGGGTTCACCTCCCCATGGCTGGTCTTGGGGCTGAGAAGATCGGTTTGGCTAGCTGGTCGAGAGGTGGTGATGTCCTTATCCAAGAATATTTGGATTAAATCTTGGTTAAGGGGAGACATGCTTAAGGCTAATGACTTTTAGGAGATGGTTAAAGGAGCTCCTCCTTTTGCCATTAATGGCATGGTCACATGCCAAACTTTCATGGCTTCATATGGCTTGTGAATGGCTCATCCTTGGCTCCATTTGGCTTGGGAAAAGCTTGGGTCAATTTCATGAAAATGGGTTTTAAGAATTTTTGGTAATTTGATGGAAATTTGTATGAAACTTGATTTGGAATAATTTGATGGTGAATTTAGGACTTAGGCAAAGGATTTATTTAAGTGGATGACAAATGGAGATGTCATGTGGGCTTTAGGGTAGATTTTGGGCCTTTGGATGTGGTGAAGTGGGCTTTTAGGAAAGTTTAAGGGAAATGGGCTTTTGATTTTAGGATGGGCATTTGGATAAAAATTTTGTGAAGAACTTTGTCAAATAAATGTCATAATTGGTTTAGGGATGTTCTATGAAGGGCTTGGAATCAATTTGATGTGATTTGGAGTTGAATTGGTTTGAATTTGGATTTATTTGGTAAGTGGGCCTATGTAGGTCCAAGTGGGCCAAGTTGGGCTAATGTTGGGCTAGAGTTGAAATTGATGTAAAATCAATGTTGAGAAATGTTTATGGGGGTGTTTCAAAGAGGTTTTGGCTTTGGTTGGGCTTTGATTTTGGGGTTTGGGCTCATTTGGGTTAGGTTTGGGTTTAGGTCGAAATTGGGCCTTTTGGTTTTGGGTTGAATTTGAGTGGGGTTTGGGTCTAAATTTTGGGCAAATCATGTTAGTGTTTTGTTTGTGGGAATGTTAAGGAAGATTTAGAAAAGATTTGGGGTTAATTGGAATTGAGTTGGGTGAGTTTGGGTTAGGTTTAGGTCATGGGTCCAAATTGGGCTTTAAGGCCAAAAGTGAGATTGGATCCAAATGTCAATCAAATTGGGCTTGGATTTGGTCTAGATTGGTGTTGGGAATGTTGAATTGAAGTTTAGAATTGAATTCGACAAAAATTGGGGTCAATTGGGTAGGTTTGGTTTGACATTGGGTTCACTTAGGGTTAAAATGGGTCAAATTGGGGGTTTTGACAAAAGTAGGGTAAATTGACAAAATTGGCCCATGGTGTAGTTGGACAAAATGAAATTGGGAATATTTAGGATTTTCTGGAATTTTATGGGAATTTTCTGAATTTTTCGATTTTTAGGCCAAGAGGGGTATTTTGGGTATTTGGAGGGTATTGGGAGGTATTTTTGGAATTTTTGGTATTTTTGGGTATGGATGATCAGTTTTAGTGATGTGGAAATGTTTGGGAATGATTTTGGAGAATTTTGGGTAATTTGGAAATTTTTTGAGAATTTTGGGTAATTTCAAGGGCTTTGGGTAGGTTAGGCGGGTGTAGGGTCCCGAGGGTCAAAAATTGAAAATTTGGAAAATTGAAGATTGGGTGGATGTAAGTGGAAAGAAGTCATTTTGGTTGAGCTATGAAGCCATATCAAGCCCATATGAGCCATGAAGGGACCCATTTGAGGCATTCACTATGTTGTTCCTAACCCTCTTAGCCAAGGGCTTAGGGGTTAAGGACCATCCATGTGAATCACCTACATGAGTAAGGAGGTCAAGTTAGGTATGGTTGTGGTTTTAGGAAGTGTGTGAAAGTGTAGTGTACAAGTGTAGTGTGTGTGTAAGTCAGCCCCTTCACCAGACCAGGCCACCAGGGGCGATCCTAAGGGCCAAAGAGTCCTATAGGAACTCATCCTTTAAACTTCCACATTTGATTTCAACCCTCTAGGTGATTAGGGGTCTACAGTCAAGTTTGTGGAGTTTGCAGGGAGTTAAGAAGTTGTTTGAATTTCTAAAAGGTGGGCCCCAATTCTAGTCCTCTAAGATAGTCAAAGGAAAAGCCTAAGGCTAGATCCTAAGTACTAAAGAGAAGAAGAGAAGACCTCATCAAAAATGAGGTCAACATGCATTTGTCTTGAAGAGAAGAACACATCCATACCATTTATGTGGCATGAAATTAAGGCAATAGAAATGGAGAATTCATGGAAGCTCGGGAAGAAGAGAGAGCTCATACCTTTGCTCAGAGAAGTGTGGCTTCGATCTGAGAGTTGTGTCACTTTTGATTGAGTCCAAGTAAGCTCCAGATGAAGTCTCTGGCCCTGGGGAATTACCTAGACTTGATTTCCACCAGACCCGATCATAACCTTTGGAGGCTAGAGCAGATGAGTGGCACGGAGAGGGGGCTTTCACGCGGGAACTTCTTCTCTTGGTCTTGTGCGGGTGTGGGTGAGTTTAATTTGATTTTGGTGGAGAATTGGGAGATGTCCTGGTTTTGGGTGAAATTTTGGCTGAGAAATTGGGCTCTGTTGGTGGGGATTAGGGCAAATTGTCACTGGGGATCAATTGCTCTAAGTGTGGAGGATGATCTGGAAGAATTTTGGCAGAGTTTCTGTATGGTTTTTGTGCAACTCCTCTCAAGGCCGAGAGGGGGTGGTGCTTAAATAGAGCTGGCTGGAGGGCCTCCCAGGGGGAGTTAATGGCTGGGATCAGCTGCTCTGGGCAAGGGAAGAACAGCTCCAATGGCCACTGGGCATGGGGCAGCTCAGCAAGGGAGAATTTCAATGTTTGGCTCCGTCCAAGGTCTCGGCCATGGTGTTTTCTGGCAGCTGTGGTGGCTGGCCGGCCAGGCATGGGTCACCCTCAAGGTCAGGGAGGTCAGGGGTTGAATTTGGTGAAGTCAATTGGGGTTTGACATGTGTAAAGGGCTTGATTTAAGTGGAATGGGGCAAGAGGGTATTTTGGCTAAGTTTGGTCAAATACATGGATTGGGCTAGGTGCACCTCCCCAAGGCTAATTTGGGCTGAAGAGAAAGTCATTTGGTTCAGCTTAATTAGTGGGGAGAAGTCACCATCCAAGTATAATTAGGCTTAACCATGAATTAGGGGAGACATGGGAGTGGTTAACCACTCTAAGGGAATATGGAAAGGACCTCCTCCATTTGCCCAAGTTAGCATGGTGACATGTAAAGAGGCCTTCATGGCTTCCATGTGGCTCATGCATGGCTTCATGGCTTGCCTATGGCTTGCACATAGCTTGGCTTACATGTATGAAAATGGATTTTGGCATTTTTGATAAATGTATTAGAGGTTAACATGAAGCTTGATTTATAATAAATTGATATTTGATTGTAACATTAGGGATGGTTTTAATTTAAGTCATGATGAAGAAGAGTGTGATATGTGCTTCGTATGAATTTTTAGGCTTTTGGAATTGGTTAGGAATGGGCTTTTAAATGATTTAAATGGGTGGGCTTTTAGGTTTTGAAAACAAATTTGTTGATGGGAGTTTTGTAAAAGATTAGGCCAAGCGATTGTTGAGTTTAGTTTAGGGATGTGTCATGAGTGATTTGAAATCAATTTGGAGTGATTTGGAATTGAATTGGGTTGAATTTGGGTTTCTTTGGTATAGGGGCCAATGTGGGTCAATTTGGGCTAACTTGGGCTAAGTTTGGGCTAATGTTGGATTTTATGTAAAATTAATGTTGAGAAATGTTTAGGGGAATATTATGAAGAGTTTTCACCTTTAGTTGGGGCTCAATTTTAGGATTTGGGCCCATTTAGGTTAGGTTTGGGTTTAGGTCAATTTAAGGGATTTTGGGTTTGGGTTGAATTTGAGTAAGGTTTGGGTCCAAATTTTGGGTAAAATATGTTAGTGTTTTGTTTATGGAGGTGTTAGGGAAGGTTTAGAAAAGGTTTGGGGTCAATTGGGATTGGATTGGGTTGGTTTGAGCTAAGTTTGGGTTATGGGTCAAAATTAGGATTTAAGCTTAAAAATAAAATTGGATTCAAATTTCAATCAAATTGGGCTTGGATTTGGTCTATATTGATATTGGGGATGTTTAATTGAAGTTTGGAATTGAATTGGACCAAAATTGAGGTCAATTGGGGTGATTTGGTTTGACATTGGGTTCATTTGGGTTTAAAATGGGCTAAATTGGGGGTTTTGGTAAAAGTGGGGTAAATTGGCAAAATTGGCCCATGGTGTAGTTAAAAAAATGAAATTGGGAATATTTGGGATTTTATGGAAGTTTCTGGGAAT